>JAJHJA010000413.1:0-600000 GCA_021202915.1 Heliconius himera
TAATTAAATTTAATGTTTAATATTATATATTTTTCTCTGAGGACGAAGAGAGAGATTGAGAGTTTATAACGAGGTAATTTTCCGTATTTTCTTGATTAATAAATAAAATATCTGCAATAATTGTCAACCTACATTATATTATGAAAACATTATGTAATTAATACCTTATAATAGAACGATATTTGTAAACGTTTATTTAATACTAGTGGACGCGCGCAGCTTCGCCCACTTATTTGATCCCTTACGGGGTGAATTCTAAAAAACCATGAAACATGTGTTCAATGAAATATTTTTAGGAGTCTGAATTTCAAATATTATAAAAATCGGTGCCGATTAAAAAAAAACCATACAAACTTTCAGCCCCTATTTTATCCCTTTAGGGTTCCATTTTCTTAAAATCCCTTATTAGTGGATATCCAGATTATGAAAAAAAACATCTGTCCAAATTTCACGTTTCTACCATCAGCGGCTGTGCGTGCGTCTTACCTCAGTCAGTCAGGTACTTGTTTTATATATATAGATGATAATTTAGTCGTTTTAAAATAACGATTTAAACGAGTATTAATATCTAGAAAACAGATTTAACAAAGACTTAATATCATAGATTCATTATTTCAATGGAAAAATAAGGATGATTTCATGTTTAAATAGTTTTTTGTATATACTTAATATGATTAAAATCATAATTTAACAGGTGAACAGCTAGAATAAATATTAATTTTAAGATTGACCTTCTATTTTATAATATTTTACTTTAAAACATAAGGCAAACCGCGTATTTCATCGTCTATTCTAAGTCAAACGGAATCGGAATAAAATATTTCAACTGATGGCAACCTTTGCTTGCGGCAGTTATTTTGCAGGCAACCATGTGTTTTAGTGATGAGAAAAAAATAAGCTTTAATTTGATATATAATTCATTTAAAAAACATATAAGTGCAAATATTAACATTAACTGACCTCTTTAAACCAGGCAACCCTGGGCTTGCGGCAGACTGAGAGCTGGCAACCATTGTTTTTCCAATTCCTTAAGCGATTTTCTTTCAAATGATGTGCGATTCACATAAAAAACATATGAGTGCAATTTTCTCCAAAAACGAGTTACGAAAAACATTAATTAAAGGTGATTGCGGCAGGATTTTTTTGGGCAACCCTAGTGTAATCTATTCTACTATCATGTATCATTCTTAAATATAAGTTTCATTAGAAAATCTGATCCCTACAGTTTTAAGCGATGGGATCTTAGGCAAAAGCTTTACTATAAGATGAAGTAAGGTTATAAAAGTAAACCACTATATTGATAAAGATTAAGTGTCTAACGTTGCAAGAAGATATTGTTTTAAATGGGATTTGAAGGAATTTATGGAAGGGCTTTTCTGGATAGTTTTAGGGAGTTGATTCCAGAGGGATGCGGCGTATACAGAGAAGGATTTCTCAAGGAATTTGGTGTTACTCTTCTGTACGTTATGGCCTAAGATCCCATCGCTTAAAACTGTAGGGATCAGATTTTCTAATGAAACTTATATTTAAGAATGATACATGATAGTAGAATAGATTACACTAGGGTTGCCCAAAAAAATCCTGCCGCAATCACCTTTAATTAATGTTTTTCGTAACTCGTTTTTGGAGAAAATTGCACTCATATGTTTTTTATGTGAATCGCACATCATTTGAAAGAAAATCGCTTAAGGAATTGGAAAAACAATGGTTGCCAGCTCTCAGTCTGCCGCAAGCCCAGGGTTGCCTGGTTTAAAGAGGTCAGTTAATGTTAATATTTGCACTTATATGTTTTTTAAATGAATTATATATCAAATTAAAGCTTATTTTTTTCTCATCACTAAAACACATGGTTGCCTGCAAAATAACTGCCGCAAGCAAAGGTTGCCATCAGTTGAAATATTTTATTCCGATTCCGTTTGACTTAGAATAGACGATGAAATACGCGGTTTGCCTTATGTTTTAAAGTAAAATATTATAAAATAGAAGGTCAATCTTAAAATTAATATTTATTCTAGCTGTTCACCTGTTAAATTATGATTTTAATCATATTAAGTATATACAAAAAACTATTTAAACATGAAATCATCCTTATTTTTCCATTGAAATAATGAATCTATGATATTAAGTCTTTGTTAAATCTGTTTTCTAGATATTAATACTCGTTTAAATCGTTATTTTAAAACGACTAAATTATCATCTATATATATAAAACAAGTACCTGACTGACTGAGGTAAGACGCACGCACAGCCGCTGATGGTAGAAACGTGAAATTTGGACAGATGTTTTTTTTCATAATCTGGATATCCACTAATAAGGGATTTTAAGAAAATGGAACCCTAAAGGGATAAAATAGGGGCTGAAAGTTTGTATGGTTTTTTTTTAATCGGCACCGATTTTTATAATATTTGAAATTCAGACTCCTAAAAATATTTCATTGAACACATGTTTCATGGTTTTTTAGAATTCACCCCGTAAGGGATCAAATAAGTGGGCGAAGCTGCGCGCGTCCACTAGTATTAAATAAACGTTTACAAATATCGTTCTATTATAAGGTATTAATTACATAATGTTTTCATAATATAATGTAGGTTGACAATTATTGCAGATATTTTATTTATTAATCAAGAAAATACGGAAAATTACCTCGTTATAAACTCTCAATCTCTCTCTTCGTCCTCAGAGAAAAATATATAATATTAAACATTAAATTTAATTATACTTATCAAACATTAATTATACTTACGTTTTGCATTAGAAAATAATTGAAAAATAAAAATCAAATCAGATTCACGCTGTATCCTGCACGCAGCAGGGTAGGCAGAGGGAACCTAGTGTTAAGACTAGGGGTCGCAATATCGGACCGTTCAAGCAAAACCGGGATTTTCGATATCGACTTCAGAAAAATCCCGGGGTCCCGGTTTTTTCCATATTTTCGATATTTTAGTTTTTTGTACCAAAATTAATAATTTTTCAAGTCTCTTCTTATTCTTAGGGTTAAGTTAGGGGGGTATTTTTAGGGAAGTAGTAAATTAAATTATATTTACTAAATAAAACAATTTTTAATTATAATAAACTGTTTGATAATAAATCACTTTAGTAATAATATTTATCAAATATACTATAAAAAATATATATAATAATTTGCTACGAAAAGTATCTTATAGGCTTATTATTTAACAACATATATTTTGCAGCGTTTTTGCAGCGATGGGCGGAATTTTACAAGGAGATGTATATATGTGATGACGCCTCAGTCTCAAGTAGCAGCTAAACGCTGAGTCTTGATGTAGCTGATGGCGAAATCAGTGTAAAATAAGTTGAGAGTGCAATACTAAGTCTGAAATGTGGTAAGTCAGCGGGAACAGATGGAGTTACTGCCGAGATGATCAAATATAGTGGGCCACGCGTCTTGGACTTGTTCTGGTTTTTGTGCAATTTATGCTGGAAATCAGGGGAGGTCCCAGACGATTGGCGAGATGCGGTCATCGTGCCTTTGTATAAAGGCAAAGGTTCACAGATAGACTGCACAAGCCATAGGGCTATCAGATTAGCTTAGATTGTAAAGTTTATACTAAAGTTTTAGCGAGAAGAATGCAAGAGATATCTGAAAGGCTGTTGTGGGAGGCCCAAGGAGGCTTTAGACCTGGAAAAGGGTGTATGGATCAGATCTTTTCCCCCTGCATGATCACGGAAAAATTTTTGGCCGAGAACCAAAAAGTTTTCTGTGCATTTGTAGACTTGGAAAAGGTGTTTGACAGAGCGAAATTATGGGAGATATTACTCCAGTACAATGTGAGCAGACCTTTGTTGCAGGCTGTAAAGTCTCTTTACAGAGATCACCCAGCCTGCGTGCGAGTAGGAGCTGGCATGTCGCCCTGGTTTGACACCCGATCGGGTGTTAAACGAGATTGCACCATGTCAGCTTGTTTGTTCAATTTGTATTTGAATAGCTGTCTCCAAGGAGTGAAGCAAAATGAAATGAGAGTGAAAATAGGTGACCTGAATGTGAATTGCCTGTTGTACGCAGATGATGCAGTGCATATTCCATCATCAGAATGCGAGTTGCAGGCATTGGTCACCACTCTGAAAGAAAGGTGTGAATATAATGGTCTAAGGCTCAAATCGAATAAGACAAAGGTTCTGATTTTTGAAAGAGATGAAGAAAGGACGGAATGCAAGATCAGTGTAAATGGAAAGATATTAGAACAAGTGAATGAAGTGGTGTACTTGGGAAGTATGTTCAGTAGAGATGAAAGATGCGAGATGGATGTGGAAAGGCGTATTGCTGCCGGTAACAGAGTTAACGGAGCCTTAGTTGCATTGAGGAGATGGCGAAACGTCAGCACAACTGCGCGTTTGGCCGTACAATGCCGACCGACTCTGTTATACGACAGCGAAACGTGGGTATTACAGAAGAAGAATTAAAGAAAGAAGAATGCCGTGGAGATGCGATCTCTTCGTAGGATATGCGGAGTCAGCTTAGCGGATCGAATCCGCAAGGAAGAGGTACACAGAATGGCAGGTACTAGCGAGGATATCACGGTGAGAATCAAGAAGAACGTGCTCAGCTGGTTTGGGCACGTCGAACGAATGAGTGATGGCATGGATGGATGGATGGAATGGCAAAAAAGATTTATGATGGAAAAGTGAGCGGTAAGAGAGGTAGGAGGAGATCTCGGTTGACCTTCGAAAACAGTACCAAATATACTGGAGGAAGGTCACGTAAAAAGCATGAGGACCCCCCGAATGGCATGTATAAAGAGATTCATCACAATGGACGAGGCGAAAGAGGTATGTAGAGACCGTAGAGTTTGGCGCTCCGTTCTGACTACCCCGCTAGGGATAAAGCGTGAAGTTAGTTATAACATATATATCATATTAATCAATATTGACGAAAAACAATAATGACACCTGGAACATCGACGGGCAAGAAAAGCGTGCAACAACGACGTGCAACAAAAACGCGCAACAATGACGCGCAATGAGAAAATACGGTATTCGTACATTCGTTGGTCGGGTCGGTCAAACTCGGTTAATGTCGTAAAATTCCAAATTTTGAGGAAAACTCATCGCTTACTTTTGCCAATTTATGTTATGTACCATTGTATACCTTAAATAAGCCTGAATTTAATAGCAGGCATGTTTTAATTCGAAAAACTAACTTTTAAAATAAAATACTTTCTAAAATCCGAAAATATCGAAAATCCCGGTTTCTTGTAAAATTAAAACCGGGATTTTAAAGACCTATATTTGGTCCGATATCCCGGGATTTTTGAATCCCGGGATCCCGGATTGCGACCCCTAGTTAAGACACTCCGTTCCTCACTCTCTGCCGAATTCTGGAGGCATTGCGTGTTGAATGGCAGAACTCAACACCGCGCTTTGCTTCGACACCACAACGAAGAGATGGAATTTATATAATTTAAGTGAATATTTCATCTCCTCGAGTGGGGTTCTTCTTTATATTTTTGTTTTACAACAATGAACTTTTTGTAACACTGTAAGTGATAACCGTGCATTGTGTTACTATTTAAGAAAATGTTACTGTATATAAAATTCATTTTTTGGCGAAACAACAACATAATTTTACACTTCAGACTCATTATTAAATTCCACACACATTTGCGCACAAAAAACAGATCTTCATTTTTGTCATGTTAACTAAAAACGTCTTCACTCCAAAACGAAAGGTAAGTAACTAAGTAATATGTTCAAAAACATCTCATTTTGCCATCTGCACTGTTATTGCATTTAGAAACAATACATCTACGAAAATAAAATTATTGCATTTTGTTTGCTTTGTATACCGCCGCAAAATGTTTATCTATAGTAAAAAGTAGACAACTAATTGATATTTGCCGACTCCTGGTCATAAACCTTAAATAGCGTTTATTATTCAGCATTACTGTCGAAATTACTTAGAATTTATTTTTGATAAATTAATTTTGTTTATTATAATTCTATCATATATATTTCTTTAAATGCAAATTCTTAAAAGTTGCGTGACGTGAAAACGAGCAGAGGACAAAGAGAACGAGAGTATATTGAAATGTTATTTTCCATATTTTCTTAATTAATAAAAAAACATACGCAATAATTGTCGCCCTTCATTATCTTAAGGAAACATGATGTAATTAATACCTTATAATAGATTGATATTTGTAAGCATTTATTTAATTAGATAATTTAGTCGTTTTAAAATGATAATTTAAATTAGTATTAGTATTTAGAAAACAGATTTAGCAAAGACTTAATATCATGGGTTCATTATTTCACTTGAAAAATAAGGATGATTTCATATTTAAATAGTTTTTTGTATGTTTTTAATATGATTATAATCATCATTTAACAGGTAAATAGCTAGAATAAACATTAATTTTAAGATTGACCTTCTATTTTATAATATTTTACTTTAAAACATAAGGCAAATCGCGTATTTCATCGTCTATTCTCAGTCAAACGGAATCAGAATAAAATATTTCAAATGATGGCAACCTTTGCTTGCGGCAGCCATTTTCCAGGCAACCATGTGTTTTAGTGATGACAAAAAAATAAGCTTTAATTTGATATATAATTCATTAAAAAAGCACATGAGTGCAAATATTCACATTAAGTAATCTCTTGAAACCAGGCAACCCTGGACTTGCGGCAGACTGAGAGCTGGCAACCATTGTTTTTCCAATTCCTTAAGCGATTTTCTTTCAAATGATGTGCGATTCACATAAAAAACATATGAGTGCAATTTTCTCCAAAAACGAGTTACGAAAAACATTAATTAAAGGTGATTGCGACAGGTTTTTTTTAGGCAACCCTAGTGTAATCTATTCTGCTATCACATATCATTCTTAAATATAAGTTTCATTAGAAAATCTGATCCCTACAGTTTTAAGCAATGGGATCTCCACCTATTAAGTGTCGGTATGACACCAGACCTCCTTGAGCGTGTAGGTAGAATGTTAAAGCGGGAACAAAGATAACAAGGAAAATTCTGGTAGTTAAGGATCTTAAAAAGGAGTGAAGGGATGTACATATCTCGGCGAAGTCGGATTGGGAGCCAATTAAGCTGAGAGAGAAGCTTAATTTTGTTAATGTAATGACTACATTAACAAAAATAAATATTTTTTTGAATATTGCTATTTTTTCTTGTAATTTAATTAATCATTCCTGTTTCATTAAATCGTTTCATATTACTAATCACAAGAAAAATTAAGATGCTTGTAAGTTTGTGAATTTCTTTGTCACACTGTATCCCGCACATTGCTTAGGCAGAGAGAACTTGGGAACCTAGTGTTATATACTCCGTTGCCATTAAGGTACGGTAAGATTGCGTGTTCAGTGGGTGAGTACAACACTGCGCTTTGCCTTGTAACCAGAACAAGGAAATGAAAAATTTATTAAATACTTCATTCTTCCGAGTGGAAATCGAACCCACAATCGTCGCGTTTACAGTCGCACGCCTTTGCTCCTGCGCCACGACGCCCTCTCATCTTGAAAATATATACCTATTATGTCAATTATCAAAACATTTAGCTTTATCTGTTGTTAATTAAAATTATAGCAGTTCGACTAAAAAAAAAGAATCAAATTATTTTAAGAAAACTCCTCTATCCTAATATTTCTGTAAAAGGTTCAACTGCCTATATATTTAAGTACCTACATACGTAAGTAGATTTTGAAATAATAATTATATTAAATAAAATTATATTTATTATTATTTATATTAAATAAAATTATATTTATTCGTCGTCATATTTACTACTAAAAAAAAGTCATGTCTGTACTTCAGTGTTTGAAAACGTAAAGTCACGTTTGAAAATGTCCGGGAGGCTGAAGCAATATAGCTTAATCATTCTAAAACTGAATATCGCGCCGTCACTGTGGCTACGAGTACATTGCTACCAACCATTACTCGGCAAATGTCTATAAGGCAAATACCATGACATCATCGTTTTTTAATAAATTGAAATAATATGTTTATATTCTTTTCATATCTACTTCGACGAAAAATTGGACGACGAATAAATGTTATTTTATTTAACACTAGAGGGCGCGCGCGGCTTCGCTTCGCTTCCGCTTATTACGAGTGAATGCTAAAAAAACCACGAAACACGTTTTCAATAAAATATTTTTAACAGTCTGAATTTAAATTTTTATAAAAATCGGTGGCAATTTAAAGATTATTCCATATAAACTTTCAACCCCTTATTTGAACCTTTAGGGGGTGAATTCTTAAAAACCATGAAACACGTGTTCAATAAAATATTTTTAAGAGTCTGAATTTCAAATTTTATAAAAATCGGTACAGATTAAAAAAAATTTCCATACAAACTTTCAACCCCTATTTCATCCCTTTAGGGTTAAAATTTTTCTAATTCCCTTCTTAGTGGATGTCCAGAATATGAAAATAAACATCTGCCCAAATTTCACATTTCTACCATCAGCGGTTACGGCTCTGCATGCGTCTTACCTCAGTCAGTCAGCACAAGTCCTTTTATATATATATAGATTATTATAGTTTATATTAAAAAAAAAAAAAATAAATTAGCTTCACGCTGTATCCCGCACACAGCAGGGTAGGCAGAGGGAACCTAGTGTTAAGACACTCCGTTCCCCACTTTCTGCCGAATTCTGGAGGCATTGCGTGTTGAGTGGCAGAACTCAACGCCGCGCTTAACCTCGACACCAGAGCGAAGAAATGGAAATATAAATTTAAGTAAATATTTCATCTCCTCGAGTGGGGATCGAACCCACAACCAGTCGTTTTTGCAGTCACACCTCGTGCCGCTGCGCCACGACCGGCCTCTGTATTATAGTATGCAATAAATGATTAGTCGTATTTATTCGTCGGAATAAATATACACGAAATCAGAATGATGTAGAACGTAGAAAATTATTGCCGAGTCACCGTGCTGGCATACGTTGCCAGCAGATATTTTTATTGCAAATAGCAACCGGCTCGTGGCCTCACCCATTTCAACTACTCTATTATTTATTTACTAATCTGAATTACTTGGATGTTCAAATAACATTTCATAACCCATCACTTTAATGGCAATTTTTCTACATTGAAAACTAAAACTTCAATTGGTTGAAAAAATTGTAGCAATTTTGTAAAATTAAATATTGTAAATTAATATACCTTTTTAATTTATGAACCGATTGGAAACAAACACTAAATATTAAGGAAGCTTGTCAAAATACAATAGTGAATTTATTCGGTCAAGTGGTTTATGAGATTTGTGTGTACAAACGCACAGACAAAGATACATTTTTTTATATCATGGTTTTGTGTTCTATGACATTGGTAAATGCCCAGAATAATCGATCTTCTCATTTATCTTCCATGTACAGACAATGAACAGTTACAATTTTGTTGTATGTATAGATAAGATAATTTGCATTTAGATGATAAGCATTCGAAGGTGTTCCTTTTAGGCTGATTTTTTATTTTATTTTGTGTTATATAACCATATTGTTTATAAATTATATATAAATTATAACTTCCTAAATTTTTTTTTATACAACTTAAGTCGAGCAGCGCATTGGGACAGATGGATGCATGTTCGATTTTCACTCGTGGTAATGAATAGTTTTCATTTCCTCTCTCATTGTAGAACAAAGTTGATGCTACTTAAACTGCAAAGTCTTGAATTTGGGCGAAAAGTCGACGACGATGTGTCTTGGGTCTATCAGCCTACCCGGTAGTGCGGTAAAAATATTACACTACTAAATTATATTGAAAATATTATTTATAATTTATATTTATAAATAATTTTGTTGATAATAATCTTAATGGTAGTAAATAAATAAAATCATCTTCACGCTGTATCCCGCATACAGCAGGATAGGCAGAGGTAACGTAAGTATTAAGATTCTTAAAAACAACACTCCATTTTCCGCCGAATTCTGGTGGCATTCTTTGTTGATTGGTAGAACTCAACGCCGCGCTTTTCTCGACACCAGAGCGAAGAAATAAATATAAATATCGCTTCGAGTGGGAATCGAACCCACAAGCAGTCGCGCTTACAGTCACACACTTGTACCCCTGCGACACTACCGTCCTCAAAATGGTAGTGAGAGCAAAATAAATCTATTATTTCTCTCTATCTACATAACTTAATAAGAAAAAAAACCAGTATGGTAAGTATTGATACCATCTACAAGAGTCGCTGGAAATTTTTGTTTGTTTACTACTATCTAGAAAATAATTTTCTAATTAAAAATCCACTTCACGCTGTATCCTACGTACAGCAGGGTAGGCAGAAGGGACCCAATGTCCGTGAGACACTCCGTTCCAAAGTTTCCGCCGAATTTTTTGAGACATTTTTATTAGGCGTGTTGAGTGGCGGATCTCGACGCCGCCGGTCTTTTTGCCGTAGTGCTAGTGTCAGAGCGAAGAAGAAAATATTAATAAATAATAATTCCTTCCCTCGAGTGAGGATGGAACCCACAACCGACACATTACAGTCACACCCTTGTGCCCCTGCGCCACTGCTGCTGTTTTAAAATAGTAGTCCCCTCATGTTTATATTATGCTTATGTATATAATCTATAGACATTACATTTACATTCAGACAAAATGTAAACAAAAAAAACAAAGTTTCTCAAACTTGTAGTTGTTTTTTTTAAGTTAATTTCTATTTAATTTTCCCATACATTTTTAGCAGCTTTTAGTAAGTGGGTTTTTTTTAAATACTATTATGTTATTAATGACTTCTAAAAATTACAACGTTTAGTTGACTACGCCGATAGGCGTATATCCCTCAAAATTCAAAAATTGCTATTTTAGCTTAGACTTAGGGTGAGTTGTCGTGTTGGAACAGCGAAAACAAAAGACTAACCAAAGTTTTAAGTTTTCAATGCTTCGAATCGTTTACAACGCGTTATTAAATTATATTTGATATGAGTAGTAGGTATTGTTGAATAGCGTTTTATAAGATGTTAAGACCTATTGTGTCATACATACATACACTTTTATCCGCAATACGAGTACATTTCTTTCAGTTATGTAGAAGGTAAATAAATGTTAGAATACAGTTATAGTAGATGATAGTGGATTTAAATGAAAGACATTAGGTATTATTTTTATTTTATTAATATTATTTTTAAGCTAAGAAGTTAAATAATTATAGTTCAAGTACAAAAGATTGTTAATCTAAATGCTTCGTTTTTTTGTAATAAATCACTTGTCTTCAGGAATAACGGAGTAGTCGAGATCATATGTCAAATATCCTCTATAGAATTCTATCATGGCGTGATCAGGCACGTAATATTCCTTGATAATTGGATGATTGAGCATATCTTGGATGTACTTCGTCTAAAACAAAAAGCAATTTAAAAATGTGTGGTGGTTATTATAATAAACTTCCAATAGATTTCAGGTAACATAAAAATAATATTTTACTTGAAAATATAATTAAATACAAACCAAAATATTAAACTTCGGGTCAATACGAAGTTTAATGTGGATATCTTTCAAGACATTCATTCTCTCAAACCAAGGCCAAATCATGAAATCAGGGTAGCCTGGTTCGTCACCTCCTAAGAATTTTGTACCACGGCTTTGCAAGTGCTCTTCAATAAATGATAAAACTTTGTGATACTCTTCAAGGACTGAATCTGTGATAGATTCAGGCGATCTTAATACTTTATAGAAGTAGGTAATGACCTGTAAAAATATATTATGTTATTTTTCCTATTTTGAAATAATTTATTTTTATACTATTATAATATTATAGAGAAAGTCGTAGCGCAGTGGTACCGTGTTTGGCTGTAAATTTGATGGTTGAGGATTTGTGCAAAGTGTGTGCTCTGTCTGCTATGTAGATATATGTATAAATATATATAATAATAGAAAAATATTAAATATACCAACCGTTTTGTTAGCTTCGACAATGATTCTGTCTATGGCTCTACGGAAGGGATCTTTCGCTAATGTTGACCTTTCTGGATATAATTCTTCCAAGAAATCTACTGTTACAAGACTTTCATACACATACTGGCCTTCCTCTGCTTCTACCACAGGCACAGTACCTAAACAAAAAATATCTTTATAGCATTTGAACGTCATTGAGAAACAATAATAATATTTGTTAAAACATTAATATCTCACCGAAAGGGTTTAAATCGTTCAACCATTCTGGTTTTGGTTTGAAAATTTTAACATTAACTATTTCAAAGTCAAGTTTTTTGGAGAGTAAAGTCAGAATAGTACGATGTGCAAAGGGACAGTACCGCATACTGTACACGCGGAGTTTGCCACTGTATGCCGGTTTAGGATCACCTGTTATAAAAAAAATAAAAAATATCACTATATAAATATTTATTAATTTGACGTGTTTTTAAAATGATAAAATAAAATAAATAAATAAATAAATTTATTATAAATTCAAAATAAATAAATTTTAAAATGATGTATACAAAAAACATCAAAGTCTAAATAAATTATGTTCAATAATTTAAATAGATCATTCATAAAAAAAAACAATTAACTAGATAATATAAAACACAAATAATTATTAAAAATAATAGTAACTGACCTCTCTGGTGATGGTATTTGTTGAAAGGAATTTTAGGAGCCATTTTTCGATACGGCCGTACGTTTGGCAGTAAGAAAGCAACTGACTCTACCAACACTCTACGTGCAATATAAGGTAGAGTATGACAGGCAATTTTAGCAGGTACTATCATGATAACGTTCTGATAATAATGTTGTGCTTAACGAAAATGAAATCACACTGTACATTTGAACAGATATTTCCAAATGATTGGGCAAAGATGACAAGTAATTATTATTTTCTTATTTTTTTCCTATTTGTAAAACAAAAACACATTCCGACGAATAAATGTTACAAGCATATTTTAATAATAGAAATGTGTATGAAATCGACATAAGTAGTTATCTGTTGTTTGTATCATTTTTTATGATAAAACTTATGTTTTAGTTATTTGATATTTGTATAAGATGAGATTATTTATATAAGATAAGGTTATTTGAAATACTGTTAAATTATTATATTGACAAATAGATACCTCTTAAATAAATAAAGTACAGGTATACTTTATTTATTTAGTAAGAATACTCATAAAATCGTCATTATAAGTGAAACGAACTTTTTTAAGTAAAAATTATAATTTCTTTTCATATATTTATCGAAGTTGAGGATAATTCTGTCAGCCTTACTTTACAGCGACACTGGGTGGGTAGGGAAGATGGTACTTTGTTCCTGCAAGACTCGAAATTCGGCTTGCGGCTGTCGAACGAATTGGAAGATCTGTTCTCAGTCTATAAAGTCAGTGGTATATACAATGTGGTACTAATGTACCACCATTGAAGTGCCCACAACAGGGTAGGCAGAGTGAACCTAGTGTTAAGACTCCGTTCTTTATTTTCCGCTGAAGTCTGGAGGCATTGTGTGTTAAGTGGTGGAACTCAACGACGCGCTTTGCGTCGACACCGGAGCGAAAATATAAATTGAAATTAATATTTCATTATCTCGAGTGTGGAGCGAACCAACAAATAGAATTGATAGAAAAAAAAACTATTAGATACACAACTACATATATATTCATTGTTCTCATGCAATTCTATCCGCTGCATCTACATAATTCCAGATAAGGGCAAAGTCTCATGTATTTATTTAAGGTAAATTACATGTAAACATTTAACTAGTATTTTGCAGAAACTCTTTTCTTATTTATCGAAATAAACAAAAAATCTTATTTCACCCTGTTGAATAATTCATATCAACACTGTATTAAAAGAAAACTTTTCTTGAGTTTGGATGTGGCTAATCGAATTAAATATTGTAATAGGTATTAACATTTTTTTTAGTATTTCGTTTCCCCCAAGGCCTTTAATACGTGTAGCTATTATCCTTGAGCACACGCAACTTTGTAATCCAGTTGGAAATTAAAACAAATCATAACAGATTATTTGGCATTCAGAGCCTCCGTGTGGGATACGCGGGAGCCCACGGAAGTGGCAATTTAGTACCTACATACCTAAATATATTTTTAAATGATAATGTAAACTAAAATAATGTTAAATAAAATAACATTTATTCGTCGTCCCATTTTTCGTCGAAGTAAATATGGAAAGCATATTATTTCAGTTTATTAAAAAACGATGATGTCATGGTGTGTGCCTTATAGGCATTTGCCGAGTAATGGTTGGTAGCAATGTACTCGAAGCCACAGTGACAGCGCGATATTTAGTTTTAAAATGACTACGCTATATTTCTTCAGTATCCCGGACATTTTCAAATATGACTTTACGTTTTCAAACGCTGAAGTACAGTCACATGACGGTTATTTAGTTGTAAATATGACGACGAATAAATATAATTTTATTTAATACATATAATTAGAGATATAGTTTATACTATTATTTCAAAATCCAATTAAGTACGTAAGTACTAAAATACATAGGCAGTTGAACCTTTAACAGAAATATTAGGATAGAAGAGTTTTCTTTAAATAATTTGAACAATGATTCGTTAAAAGAAATACACAGACTGAGAAACCTAGCTAACGATAACTAAAAAGTAAAAAATAATTTAAAAGCAAAAAACATTTTTAGAAAAAGCTTTTATTTAAACGCTCTACAAGGAAATATTTTTTTTTTTTTAATTTTAAGTATCAACTTATAACCTCATTATACACAATTTATAAATGATCATAAAAGCTTGTCGCGCGATTTACTTGTGTAAAAAAACAATACTAATTTAATTATGTAAAATCGGCCAAGTTTAAATATTTAAAATTTCAATTTAATTAAATATTGATCATCGCGAAAAAAGTTTTTTGCTTTTAATTTATTTTTTACTTTTTAGTTATCGCTAGCTAGGTTTTTCAGTCTGTTTATCTTCCAGTCGCATTAACAGTCACACATTTGTGCCACTGCGCCACGACTGGCCTCGTATTTTTTTTGTACGCTGATATGGTTTCCTCTTTCGTATACGAAGCAGTACACATTCTTGGTTGTTTCATTATCACCGATCGTGCATGCCTGTAGGGTTAGACTCTTTGAAAATGAAAAATAAAATATCTTAATACTATTATCTTTAACAGTTTAGCTGGTCGCATTCCTTTTTATTTCAGAGTAAGAACCATATCCAAATATACTTTCCTAAATCAAGTACTTAACTATTAGTAGTAACTTTAAGTACGACGGGCAAGTAAAAAATATTATTACCTTATTAGGGCAACAGTGATAACAACTGAGCTTTTGTTAGTTGAGTGTGCGGATAGAAAAACTTTATTGCCCACAAAATCTATTTAACGGAAAATACAGATTTTAGATCAATTACAGAGGGCGCTAAAGCAGACAACTTTTTGAAGAAATGATTTGGGTCTTAGCAGATTCAGGCTAGTGTAATGTACATTTAAAAGATTAATAAAATTATATAAATATATATATAATAACCAGCTTAGTTCTATGCTTAATACACTAATAATCACTTGCACGTACGTAATTTTTTACGTACGTAATTTTTTTTTAACGTCAAAGAAACCTGCGACTGCCTCATCTGGGCATTTAGCTGGTGGTTAGGAGCTTAATGTCATTGGTGGTATACGCAAATTGGCATAAACACATTATTTAACGGTCTCCTAAGAGATCCTATTTTATGACCGGTGAAGATCCTGTGGGGTTCTCCGTTTTAGTCTTTTGAATGATCTTTCAAATGCTGGGTTCATTAATTTCTGGGCCAGCACGTTGGGGTGTTTTTGTATGCGATGAGAGTATAACTTTTGTTTATTGGTAATTTCTGCTCTCACTGTGGGTATCCTTAGATCTCGATGTAGCTGAGAGTTAGTGACATATCAAGGGGCATTAGTTATTATGCGAAGATTTTTTGATTGAAAGCGTTGGATTATGTCTAAGTTTGAGTTGCTTGCCAAACTTCCGCTCCATAAGACCACATAGGTTTAAGAATAGCTTTGTACAGGAGAAGTTTATTATACAACGAGAGTTTCGATTTCCGTGACAAGAGCCAATAAAGCTTTCGGAATTGTGCACTTAGACCTTTTCTTTTAGTAAAAATGTGCTTTCTCCATGTAAGACGTATGTCTAAATATATGCCTAAGTAGTGCACACTTTCTGATTTAGGGATTATTACTCCATTAAGTTCGACACTGGGGCAAGAATCGTGTTACTGGATTTTCATGAGATGCGATGAGAGCAGTATCATCGGCAAATGTCCCCACGAGAACTTCTTCTGTAGTTGGTAAGTCGAAGGTGTAAATTAGATAAAGGACAGGGCCCATTACACTGCCCTGTGGAACATCTGCTTTGATTTCGAGCAGGTCAGTTCTGTCTTCGCCGTGCTTAACATAAAAGTGTCTTTGATGAAGATATGATTTTATAATGGCAAAATAACTAAGGGGGAGGGTTTGACGAATCTTGTAAAGAAGACCTTCATGCCACACACGATCGAATGCCTGTGATGTCTAGAAATGCCGCGGAGCAATATGTACTGTGTTCTTATGCGTCATATATTTTTTCGACCATGCGATGAACTTGTTCAATAGTTGCATGAGCTTCGCGAAAGCCAAACTGATGAGATGGGATAATATTTCTTCTGCTAAGTTCTGGAGATAATCGTTTTAGAATAAGTATTTCCAGGATCTTTGAAGCTACAGGCAGCAAGCTAATAGGACGGTAAGATATGACATTATCCGGATCTTTGCCAGGCTTGGGAATGAGGATAATCTCAGCTACTTTCCACTGAGCGGGTATGAATTCTCGCCGCAAGATAGCGTTAAATATTGTAGTTAACAATAAGATAGCCAAGTAGGGTAGCTCTTTCATGACTTTTGTTGTAATTAAGTCATAGCCGGGAGCTTTGTTTAAAGAAAATTTCTTAATAGTAGAAGTAACTTCTTTAACGCTAAATTTTTTTATAGGTGGTGACTGCTGGTTAGGAGCAGAAAGGGCTTCCATTACCACATTAATTTTGGTAGAGCCAGAGGCTGAGTTTGGGATGAATACTCGATGTAAATGCTCTGCAAAAAGAAGGGATTTGTCAGCATCACTCTTCGCCCAAGAACCATCGTTGCGGCGTATTGGTGATTGGAATACCATTGGTCCTTTAAGGGATTTAGTTGCTTTCCACAGAGAGTAATCAGTTGCAGTAGTTGCATCCATGCTATTTAGTCATCTTTCTACATCTATATTTGTAATATTTCCGAGAAAAGCTTTGACTTCTTTGACGAGTTTGTTAAACTTTTTTTGTAATCTTGGTGTTGAGTAACATGCCGTTTCTTCCTAGCTTACCTTTTTTTTTGAATCAAATCAACTGCTATTTGTGGTTAAGTGGGAATAGTTAATTTGGCGGTACGTTGGGGAGTCGTTTCCCAGGCAGCTGACTGTACGCATTTGTTGAAAGTTTCAATAGCTGTGGAAATGTCGTTATTAGATTTAAGACGAATGCACTTGTATGCATTAGTCATTTTTGAGTGGATTTTGCAGGGTTTAACGTCCACGTCCACAGGGACGTTGTGGAGTTCGGCTAGAACAGGTGTATGATCTGACGATAGGTCATAAATAGGTGTTGAGCCGCAGTTGTAAGTCCTTTAGTGACAAAAAAGTCCACAAGTTTAGGTTTCTTTTTCGGATCTGTCGGCCAGTATGTCGGCTTGCCGGTGGATTTAACGCTAAGATTTAGACTTTGCACGGTTTTCATAAGTTCTCGCCCCTTTGTTGTTGTAATTCGTTCGCCCCAGTCGGAGTGTTTGGCGTTGTAGTCACCTCCGACAATAAATCGGTTGCCAAACTATCTAAATAAAGACGAATATTGCTCAGTTTTTAGGTTTTGTTTGGGAGGTATGTAAAGAGCTGAAGGCACAGGACCATTTGAGCTTTCAATGACGATAATTGTTGCTTGAATTTTGTCACTGGAAATGGAGTTATTAACATGGTGGTTCATATTATTTTTAACCAGTATGACTTATCCTGCGTGCGCTGTGCCATCTGGGTGGTTTGTGTGATAGAGATTGTATTTTGGCACATGAAAATGACTTTTAATGGTGAAATGTGTTTCAGATATTAACATGATGTCAATGTTATATATACATGTGCAAAAAAGTTGTTTACTCTGGAGTATGGTTAGAAAGCCCATTTGCATTCCACAAGGCAAGGAGAATTGGTTTGAAAGGACATAATCGCGGAGGGGCTAGGTGGACCACCTGCCTCCTTCCTGGATAAAATCCTGGCCACACTTGTGTTGGGTAGACTGCGACCGAAGTTCTGTCACAAGACTTAGTAATAGGTTTGTCTTGGTGCTCATTTGCTGCATGATCTGTTTGAACATATCCATCATTTCCTTCATTTCGTTGGTGCTTTCTGGCTTTACATGATTTAATTTTTGTGGCGGGAGCGTTCGTTTTGTTTCATTTATTTGCTGCGTTGTAGGAGGAGTATGTTTTGTTGTATTTTTTCTCGTGCTATTACGGGCGACGTCAGAGTAAGAATAATTCGGTATTTGGTTCGGAGTAATATAATATATACTGTCTCTGGAACTGTCTTGCATGGCTGAATGAGTTTATGGTGTAGTGGAGGATATTTCTGTTTTTGTAGCTCTTTGTATAATAGATGGTACAGCCTTTGTAGTTTGCAAGATGATTTCCATCACATATGGTGCATCGGACATCATCTGATCGTTCCTTTCGCTGGCATGCAGTGGCGAGTGGTTTCCAGCAAATTTGATACATCTTGGGTTTCGACGACAGTACGATTTTGTGTGTCCGTAAGCTTGGCATTTGGCACATTGAGGGATTGTGCGTTTTAGTTTTGGAGGCTCAAACTTTACGCGGCAGTGTAGTAGGCTCTTTATATGGTAAATCTCTTTGTTGTTGGAGTTTGTCTGAAGTTCAACAATAAACATGTGCAGTGGAGCTTTCGTTAATGTTTGTTTTATATTCCATATGTTAACGGCTACATGTCCAAGTTTAATCAGAGCTTCTTTAATTTCTTCGATATCTGTGGAAGGATGGATATTCTTAAGAATAGTTTTAAAGGCCCTTTCTTGTTTGGGTTTGTACGTATAATATTCAGTTCTTTTAACGACCAGTTCTTTGACAATAGTCCTATAATCATCGCAGCTCTTGGGCTGGATTTTGACCTGGTCTTTTGGTAGAACTTTAATCTCAAAAAGATCTTGCACAGTCTCATTAAGTAGTTTGATTAAAGGACGAATATTTGTTACTTTGTCAATGAATAGGGGTGGAAGTTTAGGTAACTTCTCTACTGGTTGGGGTTGAGAATTTTCTTTTTCTCTTTCTTTATCTTCTAAGTTCTTAAGTTCGGAAAACACATTTGAAGTTGGTAGTGGCTGATTTAGCCAGTATGAACTAAGCTTGGACTGCTTTTGGCTACTTGTAGCCTCAGGGCTGTTTCTTTGTCTTTTGCGATTTTGAACTTCAACCCACTTTGAGTTTTCACGAGTGTTATTGCCAAATGCTTCTACAGGGGCAGCAGATGTATTTTCATTTTTACTGTTTTCGTTACAGTCAGAGAGAGACTGTGATCTCGGCCTGTTAAATAGGCTTGGGTGGAATATTTGCTGAGTTAGAGTTTTATTTTGTTTATTTTGGGTAAAAGAATGGTCCATTATTGTTCCCACGAGTAGAGCAGATATAAAGGCCACACAATCGGGTTACTCCCATTCCGATTATGAAGGTTGAAATACTTCAACGTTCGCCAGGTGCGTGGAAGACGGCGCTAATAACTGTACATCCCAACAGCCATGCATCCTATTGACGCGTCTCCCATCGTAGGATTAGGGGTATTTTTTAAAGAGAGTTTCTCCTCGTAACCCGGGCAATAAAGCCAAAGCCGCCGCTCTCGCGAGACATGACCACGAGGCTACGGGTTGTGAAGGTCATTTACTACCTTCATTGTGCAGACGGGTTAGGTCTGGATTGGTCTGGTTATTTAACCACCGCCAGAGGCTCGGCGTTGTTGTTGCTCATTTAGCACCACCCAGGGGGCACGTGTAGGGTGAGCCTAGGATAAGGTGGTAGATCCTACGGACGCGAGCAACATAAACCCTCCATAAACGCCCCCCCGTACGTAAATTAAAATTAAAATAATAGGTCGGGGCAAAAGTATTTTCGTATTATGAATTTATTATTAGAAATCAAACCTCTTTCGCTGTACTGAATGTAACTGGCTGGTTTTAATGCAATTAAATGTGACATTCTGAAGATGCAATAAATAAAAAAAACTAGTACCCGCATTTTTCAATTGTTTTTCAAACAAGGAAAATGAACGTATGTGGCGAAGAAATTCGGTATATTTTAAAGTTTTATTAGAAAAAAGGCAAAAATGCGACGGATGCCGCGAATAAAATTTGTGCCATATCATTAAGAGTAGTACAAATGTGGTTCAAGCGTTTCAGGTCTGGAAATTTTTGTGTGAAAGATGAAGTTCGGTCTGGACGCCCTGTCACAGATAAAATCAATGCCACCTTTGAGAAAGTGGAGCAAGATCGACATATTAGTAGCTACGACATTGCTGAAGAACTGGATGTTAATGTTAATTATAAAACAATTTTACGTCATTTACGAAAGTCTGGATACAAGAAAAAACTTGACATTTGGTTACCACATGATCTCACTGAGAGAACTTAATACAACGTGTTTCCATTTGCTATTCTTTGTTAAAACATAACAATTCCGAAACATTTTTTAAACAGTTGATTACGGGTGATGAAAAAAGGGTGTGACTCGGAACAAACTGATGCTATGTATGGTGGGATTGGAAACGAGTCGTCCACTACGAACTTTTTCCACCGGGTAAAACTATCGATTTTGACTTCTACTGTCAGCAACTGATGAGGTTAAAAAAAGCTATCGTGAAGAACCGGAGCTGGTGAATAGAAAGGGCGTGGTGTTCTACCATGACAACGCCAGACCACGTCGATCGATCGATCGACGATCATCTGTAGCCACGCAGCAAAAATTAAGAGAGCTTGTCTGCGATGTGTTGATGTATCCTCCGTATAGCCCTGATCTTGCTCCATCAGATTTCCACCTGTTTCGGTCATTGCAGAACTCTTTAGAAAGCATAAAGCTAACTTCAAAAGAAGTACCTGTCAGATTTTTATTATCAAAAATCTCAAAATTTCTACAGTAATGGGATCACTACCCATAAGATGGCAACAAGTGATCGATTAAACGGCACATACATATTATAAATAAATAAAAAAATATACTTAAAAAAATATTTTCCTTTGTATGAACGAAAATACTTTTGCTCAAAAAAAAGGAGCATGAACAGAAGCTACAACAGTGGAGGTTGTCTTTAAAGGGGTAAGGAAGCCTACACTTGGGACTCAAATCCCAGGCACAGTTTCTTTTTTTGCAACATAATACACCTGTGTCTATGGAATGCTTACTTATATGTCTTATATGTTATTTCGTTTAATAATGTCGATTAAAATAAAAACATACTACTTATGTACAATTTAAATATTATGTAGGTTAATTGATGTAATATATATAAAATTCCGTAACAAAGCATGTAGTATGCAAGGGAAGCACAGATAATGTAAACTAAAACTATGTTTTGTGTGACTGTGACAAGACCTGGAAAATATCCATTTTAAAAATATTAATATTTTTCAAGTAGAATTTAAGCCTTGTCATTTTTAATCCTTGTCATCCATACTATGTTTTAGATTATCTTGTATGTAGCTAAATAGTAGTATAATTATATAATAGTTAAACATATATGTATTTTTAATTAATGTATACTACTCTACACTACACTCGAGCATTTTTGTAATTCTGAAATTAAACTATCAGTTTTTTTACTTTATGTTATCGGTATGTATGTATGTTATAACCATCGTAACACTTATAATAATTAATTTTTTTCCTATTCGAATTGAAAATTTTACAGTATGGATAGGGAAAACGTAAATGGAAACAAAATAAATAAAGAATTTAATTTTAATATATGTAATAAATTAAAATATATTTAATAAATAATTAAGTAAATCTGTTGTACAGTCGCTACTTTATAAAAGCATCAAAATTATTTAAGATAGACTTAAATTTATTGCTTCTTCTTCCTTGGTCTGATGCAGCAAACAGCACTGGTGTCTAACATGTTTTAGTTAGCGTCACCCTTGAGGCGAGATTCCGTAAACTTAGCGTGGGTGTCGGCGGCTAAAGCATACGACTTAACTGCTGGGACATTACGCACTGCCTCTAATTTGCCTGCAAAAAGATCACTTATAAGTAATCATATAGATTCATATATTTTTTGTTGTTACAATCATTACACATTATTATTGATTATATTTAAAAATGTACAATATTCTTATAAAACAGTAACGTAGTAAAAGTAAGATTTATACAATACCATAAAGAAATTAATGTAAAGAAACCAACTTACCAATGATTCGTATTTACTCTTGTCAATAACGAAATCAGCCTGTCCCAATAATGGAAGAGATTCAAATCGTTCTAAGAAAGGCCAGATTGTGAAGTCAACTAATCCTGGTTCATCACCATGCAAAAATTTTGATCCACGAGACTGTAATTCCTTTTCTAATAATTCTAAGCCTTTACTATAGTTTTCAAGTGTATTTGGTTCAATAGATTGAGCATTATATGCGGCTGTGTAGTATGCTGATTGAGCCTATTTATACAAACAGAAAAACAATAAATATAACGCTAAAATTAAAACATTTGATAATTATTATTGCTAAACGTATCAGAGTAATAGATAAATATATATTTTTTGCAAACACTTACTCCGCTAAAAAGTTCTACAAGCATCTTATCTTGTGCTCTTCTCAATGGGTCAGCTGATTGAACAGGAACTTCGGGATATTTTTCATCTAAATATGCATTAATGATGGCACTGTCAAAGATACCCTTGCCTTCTTCATATTCCAATGCAGGAACAGCACCTACAAAATTTTTATTAATGTATGTTTGGCACGAATATTAAGTCACTTTATATAAAACTTATACTAGAAGATTTCTTTGTTTGTAAATGTTTTTCCGACATTTTAGCTTAATTTTCAAACAGAAATATTCACAAAATTGATTGAATTGAGCCGTGTCAATTGATTAAGATCCAACTGCCGACTGTGCGTAGAATTTATATAACTATATTAATATACGAAATATACCAGTCACAGATGACACGTGTTATCATAAACTTGTACTGACTGTTTTTTATCGTTATCTAAAAGTGCATATATACATTGACTTGAAAAATCGGCCGTGATCGACACTAGTGTATTTTTATATATCCATCTATCGAATGCAACTTCGTTCTTAAGGAAAATTACGACCTGATCAATTGCTGTTAGTCACCATAAGGATGAAAGGCTAATTTATAAATAGTTATATAGTTATTTAGAATAAAAAGCTTTGGACGATTATCGTGACTTGCAAAAATTCTTGTTTGCTTCTACGTCATTATGAATTTCATAAACATTACTGAGTAATACGTTAGTATTTACTATTTCCAAAAATTTCAATAGGACTTTTTTCCCCGTGCCCTATCCCTTGCCATGCTTACCTGGCTTATGACCCCTTGTCAAGGCAGGATTGGCGGGAGCTACTAGCGTAGATGTCACTGTCGCCTTCATTCTCGCCGATGTTGTGGCGGCCTCTTTCTGCGACCCCTTTGACGCCGCTAGCAGAGGGCGCATGCTCCTCTCCGGAAGAAGCCGGTTCTTTAGACCTTCTATCCGGGCGCTCACCATAGTTCCGATTCTACATTATCGAGCGCCTCAGCTCGTTGGAACACCCTGTTTGACTCCTGCCAGGTCCTACTTCTTGGCTCCTTTGCATTTGGAGGTCAGCCCGTAAAAGACTGACCTCTTTACGCAGCTCAGACATATCATAAAGTAGCTTGTTGTTGTGAGCGCGCAGCTGAGCTACCTTTTCCGTCGCTGTACGCAGAGCCAATTCATCTACAGCCATTCCTATGGCCCTTGCCACCTGCTTTAGGACCTTGGTGAAAGTTTCTTTTAGGTTGCCTGATTTGCTGGCAACCTTTCTTATCACCGCTAGACTTTCAACCACCTGATTTTGCAAGTCAGATGCAAGTACGGCCTCGTCCTGCTCTTTTTCGGACGATAGAGTCATGTCCGAGAGCCTAGAGCTAGCCCTGGCCAGTACGGCCGCAGCGGCATCTGACCCCTCCTGCTCTGACCTCAGCAGCAACTCCTTCTTTTCTGCCTCACTGAGACCTTTCCCTCTCCTCTTGGCAACCATTTTTGGCGCTGGTCTATCTGGCTCTCCTTCACCAGAGGACCCTGACTGGTCGCTCGGTTTCCGAGGCCTTTTCCGTCTGTCCTTTAAGTATTGTGTCCGTACCCTTGACCTCTCCGACACCATCGACACAAAACTTTCGGTATCTGAGTCCTTTGACTCAGACGCTCCCCATAACCGTCCATATGACGATCCGGACCCTTGTCTCAACCTGACACTACCGACAGTCGGCATTCCGTCACCAACGTCCAATCTGGTCAGAACCACTTTTGGCTCCTTCCACACTCCTACCACACTTCTGGCCATCTCCAACTGACCCCTCCGCAACGACACTCGACACAAACACCGATGTTCACCCTTTTTTGATCTTCCGCTTGTACATTGTTAAGAGTCAGGAATTGCTTTAGCTTACTTCCGAATATCTCCCATTCATTGTATTTTGGGTCAAATATGGAAATGTTCCTAATAAATGCAGACATTTTTTTTGCGTGTGGGTCATCGTCGCCACTGATATGGATGCGGATAAATAAGACAATGTTCTTTAACAGTGGTCACTTTATTACTGACCGTAATTAGCGGTCACCACTTAGGGGCGTGGCCGCAGATACATCAAAGACGCTATCGGCAGGTTCATTCGCCGGGCAAATGAAGGTTCCGTGACTGATATAGTGGAACACAACATCAAAATGGCTATTTCCTACAGAGATGAGTAGGCAATAGATAAAATAATGCGGGGTTCCTGGTAAAGATTTTATTAATTGAAAAATTACTTATAGTTCCCGATTGTTAATCCTAATAAACTATTGGGCTTGTTTATTTTCTTTTTAGTTTTATGCAGTCGGAGTTTTTGTTTTTATATTTATTTTTTTTCACTTTTTTGTTAGTATTCATTATGGTAATGATAATCATGATTTACCTTTTTGAAATCCCCGTATTTAGCTCTTAAATTTGATACTCATATTGTGGTATTCGAAACGACTTTTTTTTCACTAAGCCCAATGGCGTCCCACAGCCGCCATGATTGGTTTTTTTAACCTCACCTATCTAAGAACACTTGGGCTGCTAAAACAAATCTAACGATACCTCAATTATGTAAATCCGTTCAGCGATTCTGGAGATATGAGGAGAGAATATTACATACATACATATATGCAAGATACGCGCGAAAAACATAACCCTTCCTTAGCAGTCGGGAATAAATTGACAAATTATAAATAGGTTTTACTAGCGGCTCGCCAGCGGCTTCGGCCGCTTAAACTACATGATTATTGATTTAATAAGCAGAATTGATTGACAACTAAAATGACTTCTAATATGATTTTTTATCATTTTAATCTGTAATATTCTAATATGATTTTTTTACGACATTATCGTAATTTCTATAAGAATTTTTGATTGTTTCGAACTAAAAAATACGACCAATGTTGGTATTTGATTTATAAAATATACATAAAGCTAATTATTTATTATACGTATATATTTTTGTAACATTACGTTCTTTTTACCTATGTTATGTTTTTTAAAGCGCTGTTAATATTGTACTGTACTGCTTCAGAAACAGCCTTAAATGTTAAACTATTAATTTGGGTAATGATTCATAATATTCTTTGTAAAATAACTGTAATAATTGCATATTAACTCCTGTACAGTTTTTAAATTAGTTACATATATTATTAGCTAAATGTACAATTGGTAAATTTGTAGTTATTACAGAGTACACGTAGAAAGGATGTTTTTAGGCATTTTTATATAGATTTATTTCAAATGAACGAATAAACCAAAAAATCTATGTAGTTGTTTGATATCTCTTTGAAGATCAAATCGTTCTTTATCTCTGTGATGAATTAATTACGATTTAAACTTAACTGTTATGATTTATGAAGGTAATCTCCAATAACAGTTCAATTTTGTTTACTTTGTTGTATAAAATATTGTATAATAGTGCTTCAAAAATATATATTTTTATGAACAGTCATATAACCAAGACGTTTCGATTGTCATTCTTTAGCCAGGAATCTTACCAGCGCGATTGCTATATAACAATCGCAGGCAAACTAATGCCTTGAGTTCATTCAAATGACGATAACCTTTTTTTTAATGAACCGATTTTGATGAATCAAACTTTAGTAGTTAAAACAAAGCAATTGGCGAAACTTTTAAGTAAATCGGTTCAGTACTTTCAGAGAAAAATGTGGACATACATATCGACAGACAGACAGACAGCTTTCTATTATTCTTTTTAAGTGTCCTTCTATCCATTTCAGTCAAAATTACTAAATGTACAGACAAAATATTTTTACTGTCTTGTTATATAATAGAGAAGAGATAAAAAAATTAACATATGTACCTACAAATAGAAACATGATCTTCTATATATTTTTTTCGAAAAGTACTACATAAAGTTCTATGAAATATACCTATATTTATCACACATTTATCTTTCAATTCATATAAAAGAATGTGTTCGCCCACTTTGTCAAGTTTTATTAGCTGTACTTTCTGATGACTTAGAATTCTGAAATTGATACGGAGCCCTCGGTGGGTAAGTCCGACGCTGGATCGATTTTTTATATTGTTTACTAATAGATATTGGCTACATAGATATTTATATTAATTACTAATAAAGAAAATGATAGGGTCTGTAAAATCATACATATAGTATGTACGCACGCTACGCACTTAAATAATTTATAATTAAAAAAAAAACGGACAAGCGCGAGTCGGACTCGCCCGCCGAGGATTATCTTAAGAGCTTTTTCTGAAATTCAGGCTCAGTTTAACCAGAGCCCTTTCTGATCTGATACCTCACTTGAACTAGCGGCTTTGATACCAAATTTTGCCCCTTCTTCAGGTTATTATTTTTTAGAATTTAACCACAAATATATAGTTTTCAGAAAATGTAATTTTTTACAAACTTTTACTACCTGTAGATGCTAGCTGCCAAATTTAATAACTCTACGTTAACTGGAAGTACTAGTATAAATGGTTTTTGCGAATGTTTGAATTTTAACTCGATATTTCCAAGCGTTCCTGATATAAAGGCTCTTGACAGACAGACAGACGGACTACAAAGTGATCTTATAAGGATTCCTTTTTTCCTTAAAATGTACGGAAACCTAAAAAAAATACTTCAACCGGATTCCATAACCTAACGAATTTCTCATCAAACTACAATTGAAGTGTATATCTTTTCCAAATCAAAAAGAATCATCGAAATCGGTGGGCATGATATTCCTCCATTTGTCGCGCTCATACTTAATGCAAATATAAGACTTATGTGATTCTCTCATGGATAATATTGTTAGAAATGGACAAATTAAAATGGGGCCACACGGGAAGCACTATTTTTTGAATTAAAAAAAAAATATCAAAATCGGTTCACACAGTCAAAAGTTCTGAGGCAACAAACAAAAAAATACAGTCAAATTGATAACCTCCCCCTTTTACAGACGTTGGTTAAAAATATTTATTTTATAAATAATAATATATCATAATTACAGCATATTTTGTTATTTTTAGTTTATAGAGAGTACAGTAAGTCATAATTAGGCTTGCCAACTGCATATCCTTTGTAGAATTGACCCATTATATGTGGAGGTACCCCGTATTGACTTACTAAGGGATCTTTGTACATATTCTGAATGTATTCAGCCTGAAACAAAATAAAATTATTTTATAGTAGATATACAGTTTCAATCAACATTTGCGTACGAATACTTTAAAACGGAATATATACAGAAGCATTCATGTAAATAATTTAATTATATTGGTATCATCTTCACGCTGATATAGTAGAGGCAAGGTGGAACATGGAAATCTAGTGTTAAGACACTTCGTTCCCCATTAAAATAGTTTTCCACTTTCCACCGAATTCTAGAGGTATTGCGTGTTGAGTGAAAGAACTCAACGCTGCGCTTTGCCTCTTTACCAAAATACCAGGGCACGGTGATGAAAATATTAAATATTTTATTGGTATCATCGGACTTAAAATATATTTTTTTGTCTTAATGTATAATCATGTCATTCTTATACCGTGATCTAGTTCATAATAAGGTTTGACGTAAGAATTCCATATTACTAACCAATAATTTAAATTTAGGAGCTTCTATCTTCAAAGTGGGGTGGGTGTCTACGAAGGGCATAATGCGCTCAAACCACGGCCAGATCATATAATCTGCGTATCCGGGTTGATTTCCTCCCAAGAATTTGCCACCGCGTTTTATTATCTCATCTTGTATAATAGACAAGGTTGTATGGTAGCTCTTCACTAGTTCATCAGTAACGGTTTCTGGTTTTTTAATAGTTTGATAATAGACATTTTGAATCTGAAATATAATGTAACATTTATCTTTTATTAATATACCAACATTGAGTACTTTGTTCTTTTTATGAATTGAAGAAATAAATATATAATTCATGCTCTTAATTTTTTTGTCACTAATATTACCAACTATAAAGAAAATATATACGTCAGCTTCAAGCTGTACCCCGCTTACAGCACGGTAAGCAGAACCTAGAGTTAAGATACTTCTATCCATTTTCCGCCGAATTCTGGAGGCATTGTGTGCTGAGTGGTGGAATTGATTGCCGCGCTTTGCCTCGACACCAGAGCGAAGAAATGGAAATATAAATTGATTTTTTTTTTATGGAGGCTTGCATACAAATAACGGCACAAATACGTGCGTGCTTTTAACAGATCTTACGTTTATTTTAAATAAGATAAATTTGTTTATTTGCAAATCGAAAAAAGAAAAGCAGTTAAAGTAGGAAAACTTACCTGTTTCTGTAACTCTACAATGATTCTATCATATGCTTTTAACAGAGGGTCTTTAGGGAATAACGAATTTTCTGGGAATACATCTTCCAGATAGTCAACTATGGGCAGACTTTCAAAAACGCGTACCTCTCCAATTTCCAAAATGGGGGTCATGCCTGAAATGTTTTTAGACATATAAAGTAACAAAAATATTTTTTCAATAGTTTTTGTTCATATTTATAATATTGTAATATGCGTATTTTTAGGCTCTTTGAATGGAATAATCCCACCTGGATTACTCCATTCAAAGAGATTCTCATATATATAGTTAATTAAAATAGAATAAAATTCTTTTGTTTTTGATTTTGTAAAGCTTGTTAAAATAAAAATAAAATAACAATATTTTTAGAAATGTTAAACATTTTTAAAAATATTGTTGAACATAATAAAATAAATTCAAAATGAAATGAAAATTAAAGATATAAATTTACTATTATGTTAAAGAAACAAGATTACAATACAACGTTATTTATATTATTTTATCTTAACATTATTATCTTTTATGTAAATATTAAGATTCGATTCGAGGCACTAGAAGTCCTAGATGTACAAAAATATATAAAAAATGATTACCAGTTGCAGTTTTTTTGGAGATCCATTCTGGTGGATTTGACTGGTCAATGTTGTATATTTCAAAGTCAAGGTTTTTCTTGAGCAATGTGTATATAGCGCGTTCGGTAAATGGACAAAATCGCATATTATAGAGGCGTATTTTGTCTGATTTGGGCGGTTCTGGATCGCCTGTGAGAACAAAAGAGTTTAAACTGGTGGAGTCGTCTTTTACGTCTATTTAGCTTCACGCTGTGTCTCTCGTGTATCAGGATAGGCACAGAGACACTGTGTTCTTCGCTTTTCGCTAGAATTTGAGATATCGCATGTTAAATGGCGAAACTCAACGCTTCACTTTGTCTACTAGAACAGAGAAATGAAAATAATTTATTCTGTGAATAAATACTATGTACAGTCCGACCAGTACTGCGCCAGGATAGCCTCGTACGAAGTACCATATATTCCAGCACATAATAAAAGAAAAACTTCCTTATTAATTAGAAAAATCATCAACAAACAAAATCAATACTTTATTCAACTAAATATAAACAAAACAGTGAACTATTTATAATATGTTGTATTTAATTGTAAATTAGACAAAATGTAAACAAAACTCTGCGTACTAACCTTTTTTCAAATTCGGTGTGTTTAAATTAATTTTCCCCATGTTCGTGTAGCTGGCAGTAGCAGCAGTGTTACAATTCAACTGAGGCCTACTACTACATTGACGCTATAAATATGCATCCAGCAAAAGACGCCATACTGACTATAATATGGAGAACGCTATCATGACTTTGAGTAGTATTCATGATTATTTTGGTTTTGTAATATACATTATCTTTTGATAATGATTCAGCAAAAATGCCTTGTAATGTTCATATAGTGATAACTACGAAACAGTTGTTGAGGTACGGTAAACATTTGTTGTACGTTTATGGCATTTTACCCAGCAGGAAAATTATACGACGAAATAACCTGTTGAATTTAATATTAGCTAGTAATTTAACATTTATAAATAGACACTACAGTTTTTGTGATTGTGATGATAATACTTTAAATAATAAAAACGAAAATATGTGATATCGATGTTCTATGTTTTTTTAATTTGCGATTACCCTTCTTCTATAGGCAAGTACTTGATAGATTTACTTAAAGGAACATTTGTACAATCATATAAATGTACTTATTTAGAAAACGTATAAAAATTTGACAGTGGGACTAAAACCCGCGCCTCCTAGAAGTCCCGCTCCGTTAAAATTTTTATACGTTTTCTAATTAAGTATTTTTCTTTCCTAAGTGTAGAATAACCCTTTAAAAATGTTAAAAACATTTCAAATACTTGTTGGTAAAGACCAAGTCCCATATCTTGCTTTAAAACCTGAAATAATTTTATTATATATTTATTTAAATATTTAACGTTATATTTTCTAATTACATAACATTGGATTAGTTGGATACATAATAAGTGCATCCACTTACATATCTAATCTTTGCTAAACGAATGATGTAACTTACAATTTTGAAATGTTGTTTGTTTACTTTAATTAAATATTATTATTACTAAAGCTAAAATATAATGAAGGTATATATATCAATTTAATGTTATTATTTAATAAGTTTTGTTCGCCCACAACTTCGTTTGCGTAGACGTTATGCTCCTTTCCATACTACTTCCATTTAGGTACTACTACCCGTTGTCATTCAAGTTTCTAAATTCTAGTTTAAACTCAAATAAATTAATGTAGAGATATACTTACTTACAGTTAGAGATATACATACTTTTTTGGTGATTTATCAAATTATAGATAGATCACAATCAATTAGACATCACTATCACAAGATAGCACATAATCAACATTGCTATAGCAGCCATAGCAAAATGTTTACGCTGGAATAAATGCTATATAATAATACCTCCACTGATCTCCATGAGGATCTGTCTTGCTCTGATCGTATCTAGAGTCTCCCGGTCACTTTGATCAACGCGTCCGCCTAGTGGCGAACCTGCTCACTTAGCGTCACCCGGTTCGTCGCCGCCATTTTTACACAAAACCTGTTACCTGAACAACCGCTGGTTCTTCTCGCTATATGTCCCGTTTACTGTTAATTTACCTGAGTCATACTTCGAATGATGTAGGTTACTTTTTATCGACTTCTGTAAAACGAGAAGATTATCAATTCGGCTGATTTTTTTAATGTTTATTACCTCAAAACTTACGACTGGGTGAACCGATTTTTATGATGATCTTATAGTGCTTCCCGTGTAGTTCCATTTTAATTTTATCCATTTCTAATAATGCTATCCATGAGAAAATCTTACACCTCTTAAATTTGGATTAAGTATCTGCGTGATAAATAGACGTATAGCTCAATAAAACGTCAACTGATTTCTATGATTCTTTTTTTATTGAAAAGGACGGTACTTCAAGGGTAGTTTGATGAGAGTTTGGTGGTCTGGTTTTGATAATGGGATCCATGATCCAACTCTTAGGACTAAATGAACGATATTCGGGCGAATCTTTTAGCCCAAGCGAATATTTGATTTTACATCACCTACCGTTACATCGTTATGTTCCAATAATTATCATAGTCGAACAAAGTGATCAACTTGAGAAATTTAGAATGAGAACTTTACATTTAAATGAGTTGTGACTGTCATTAGGTATCTGATAATGGCACAGAATACTTATGGGAACTCTTTAACCGTTTACAGTGATTAGAATTTTGTTACTTACTTCACTCATACTGATGAGTTCTTTGCATTCTTATGGAATAAAAGTGCCATTACAGGCCTTGTGATAGCGACCATACACAGTCGAAAAAAAATCACAACGCTTTACAGCAGTTACCTTTTTTTGGGCTTACTTCCTATAGTTCAAAATGTTAAAATGCTCAGTTCGTACAAAAATAATACCAAATTAGGAATGATTGACTTCTATGTATTTTGATTTAGTTAAACAAAAATCATTAAATAAGTATTCTATAATTTGTTTATTTGTTCGAGTAACTTCGAGATATTGTTCCCAATGCTAACTGGAGCAGGAACAACATAATATTTAACATTATTTTTGTTTTGTGTAAGTTTATTTTAAGATATTGGAACTACAAAAAAAATAACTTTACTACAATCATTAGTATCGTGTGTAGGTAAAAATAAGCAAAAAAATTAAAATTTATAATGTGGGTTCCAGCGTAATGGAGCTCTTAGTTTAGTGTGTATTTAGTTTCGTGCTGATAATTTAAGAAAATTGTATTTATATCCTAATTTTCTGGAGTTAAAAAGTATTGATTTCTGGTGCTTGTCGTTACTGTTGCCAGTCCTCTGAGTCCTATATATTGTGTTATGCTATCTTTCTTAGAAATTATAATATCCATTCTATTTCTATATTTATTTATGTCTCCATAATGATACGACTTAATTATAATTAATATATTTAAAATTTATTTATTTTAAATTTATTAAGGTTAAAATTTTATATTAATATATTTTATATCATACTCTACATAATAACATTATACCTATTACAATAATTGTGGCTATTTTTTATGTAAATTTATATTAAGGGATGGAATAAATAAATAGTAAATTACGATTAAATTAATGAAATTTTATTCATTAACAATATTTATAACTTAAATAGTTTGTGACATGACATGACTTGACATAAAAAATATTTTTTAAAATAATTTATTATTTATCTTCAGGGAGAATTGAATAGTCGAGGTCGTATGTTAAATATCCTTTATAAAATTCCTTCATCGCATGTTCTGGTACAAAGTATTCACTTATAATTGGATTTTTGAGCATGTCATCGATGTACTTCGTCTAAAACAGAAAATAAATTAAATTAATATTTTTGGTGCGATTATTACACATATTAAACCATTTTAACGTCTTATATGGCTAATAAGATTTTTTTGTGCTGTATATGAAATATGATACGAACCAATATCTTGAACTTAGGGTCAATGCGGAGCTTGACGTGAACATCTTTTAAAACATCCATTCTCTCAAACCAGGGCCAGATCATAAAGTCTGGGTAGCCTGGTTCGTTACCACCTAAGAATTTTGTTCCTCGACTTTGCAACTGTTCTTCGAAAAATGATAAAACTTTATGGTAATCATTAAGTACAGACTCCGTAACTGATTCTGGTGATCTTAAAGCTTTATAAAAGTACGAAACAACCTGCAAAAAAATGCATAAATTTTCGTAATAAAATGTGGAGTGCAATTTGTAAAAAGAGAGAGAAGATTTTAAAAATAAAAATTCATACCGTACTGTTAGCTTCTACGATGATTCTGTCTAAAGCTCTACGGAACGGATCCTTTGCCATTATTGGCTTTTCCGGGAACAATTCTTCCAAATAGTCAACTGTTACAAGACTTTCATATACATACTGACCTTCTTTTGCTTCTATTACTGGTACAGTACCTATGTAAAAGATATTTTTATAACTCTTGTTAGTATTTAAATACTAAAACAACATTTTTGACTATCTTACCGAAAGGGTTTATTTCATTCAACCACTCGGGCTTTGGTTTGAAGATTTTGACATTTATAATTTCAAAGTCAATTTTTTTTGCGAGTAAAGTCAGGGCAGCGCGTTGTGCGAAAGGACAGTATCGCATACTGTACAAACGTAGCTTGCCATTGTATGGTGGCTTAGGATCACCTGTTAATAAAATTAATGACAAATATAATTGAACATAAACATTATAATAATTCTTTTATATTTGTTAGATTACATTAACTATTCTTTTTATCAGCTTCACGCTGTATCCCGCAAACAGCGGCCTCGACACCAGAGCGAAGAAATGGAAATATAAATTTAAATAAATATTTCATCTCCTCGAGTAGAGATCAAACCCACAACCAGACGATTTTACAGTCACACTTTGTGCCCCTGCGCTACGACTGGCTTCAACTAAATTAACAATTTTTGACAAATGTAAAAACATATTTCTTTCATATATTAAAAATACGTATGGCAATAACAAATATTTATAAAAAAAACTATACAAACATTTGTTATTGCCATAACATAAGCTTGAATCCATAAAATATGTTTTTAAATTAAATTATAATTAAATCATTTTATAATAATAAAAACATATATTTAAATTAACCTTTCTGATGGTGTTTTGGATTGAAAGAAATCTTAGGGGCCATTTTGATGCGTCCGTACGTTCCACAACGAACGAGAAACTGACTGGACCAATACTGTATATTGAATAATATATATAAGTATAGAGTTTTACGGTGTTTAAAAGTTTGGTTTATGTGTGGGTTTTGTATACATACGATGATGGCTTCGTGGCATCGTGATGATTTAAATTTTTGCACAACAAAATGGTCCACCTTGGATTCCCCTTAGAATGACTATGTAATGTATAATGTTATATATAATAATAGTAGATTAAAAAATATTATCGTTTGTTTGAAGTTAGGAAATTGACATGATAAAACGAACACACGATATACATCGTATTAGGAAAAGAACAAGGTTCCTATAAAAGTTTTTCTATCGTAAATACCCAAGTATATTAATTGATGTTATCTAAAAGACTAAAAATAATATGTAACAGTAAAAACATACAAATGACTTGGCATAATTTATGGTCAAGAAATAATAATAGTGACATTTACTGAATATATGTATGTATTTATTCTAAATATTTCCTTAAAATATATTATTCCATACTATCATTATCAGTTGTTTGGAGGTGCAAACATAGCGCTGCTATAATGAAGAGGCACGCTATATGTGGCACGCTTTTGTTAATATTACAAAAGAAATTATTGTATTCATAAACTAGTTTACCATCTTCACGCAGATCACCTGCAAAAAACTACCGGGGAATCCATTTATCTGGCCTTATATTTTTTGTTAGTTAGGATACATTTTATATAATACTAGCGACCCGCTCGCGGCTTCGCCCGCATGTACAGTGTAATATATAATTATTTATTTTCTCATTCGAATTACTTTCTTGATTTAAAAACATTATCATTTTAAAGGCAATACCTAATACATAATAGATTCATAGCTAAAGTTTCAGTCAATTGAATAAATCACTTATTTTGTAGCGACTGAAATTTTATCTTTATATATTATCGCATGCAATACTTTATATTTACATGACTTTCTTATTTATAAAGTGATTGAAATAAGCGTTATGAGAAGTTTGCCAAAATACAATAGTGAAAACTGCATTTAAATCGGTTAAGCGGTTGAAATTAGCGTGAACAAACGCACAGACCCAGACAAACATTTTAAAAATTATTGCTTTGAGTTCTATTACATTGTTAAATGAACAGACACCTATCAATTACGATTTCTTTATATGTATAGATACAGATAAGAATAGAGATATAGATTATATTATGTGTTACGAAATTTTATATTAATATTATTTCTGTATCATACAAGCCAACTCTATATTATCTCTAAAATGAGTCTTTATAGAGTAATAAGGTATCTATTATAAAAAATACGGATATTTTTACCATTTACTAAATAGGGCCTTATACTTTACGAAAACATTTACATAACATTGTAATAACTAAAAAGTAATAATAATCATCGTTTAATATTAAAATATACAAAAAATATTCAGAAAACTAAAAGTGCTAATTTAATGAAATGATTAGAATAGAATAATTTTGTTTTATCTCACAAAATGAATAGTGAGTAGAATTGTAACCACTGACAATGGCATTTACTATCTACGCATATATAGTTTATATAACGATTGTGCAAAATTTAAGACACAATATTTTTTTATTTAATATTATTAACATTATCAGCTTTTGCTTTTTTTTTATTAACATTATAAATTTTTATAGTATGCAATAAATGATTAGTCATATTTATTCGTCGGAATAAATATAGACGAAATCGGAATGATGTAGAACGTAGAAAATTATTGCCGAGTCACCGTGCTGGCATACGTTGCCAGCAGATATTTTTATTGCAAATAGCAACCGGCTCGTGGCCTCACCCATTTCAATTACTCTATAATTTATTTACTAATCTGAATTACTTGGATGTTCAAATAACATTTCATAACCCATCACTTTAATGAAATTAAAAAAAAAATTACATCGAAAACTAAAACTTTCATCAATTGGATAAAAAAATTGTAGCAATTTTGTTCTACTAAATATTGTAAATTAATATAACTTTTTAATTTATGAACCGATTGGAAACAAACACTAAATATTAAGGGAAGCTTGTCAAAATACGATAGTGAATTTATTCGGTCAAGTGGTTTATGAAATGTGTACAAACGCACAGACAAAGAGACATTTTTTATATCATTGTTTTGTGTTCTATGACATTGGTAAATGTCTAGAATAATCGATCTTCCCATTTATCTTCCATGTACAGAAAATGAACAGTTAGAATTTTCTTGTATGTATAGATAAGATAATTTGTATTTAGACGATAAGCATTGGAAGATGTTTCTTTTAGGTCGATTTTATAATTTATTTTGTGTTATGTAACAATATTGTTTATCATTTATATATAAATGATAATGTCCAAAGATTTTTTTTTATACAACTTAAGTGGAGCAGTCCATTGGGACAGATGGATGCATGTTCGATTTTTACTCGTGGTAATGAATAGTTTTCATTTCCTCTGTTATTGTAGAACAAAGTTAACTCTTACTACTTAAACTGCAAAGTCTCGAATTTGGGTGCAAAGTGGACGATGATGTGTCTTGGTTCTCTCAACTTACCCTGTAGTGCGGTAAAAATAGTGTTCTATATTATACAACCAAATTATATTAAAAATATTATTTATAATTGATATTTATAAATTTAATAAAAGCATCTAAATCTTAATGGTAGTACATAAATAAAATCATCTTCACGCTGTATCCCACACACAGCAGGATAGGCAGAGGGAACGTAATGCTAAGATTCTCAAACTCAACTCCCCATTTTCCGCCGAATTATGGTGGCATTCTTTGTTGAGTGGTGGAACTCAACCCCGCGCTTTTCTCGACACCAGAGCGAAGAAATAAATATAAATATCGCCTCGAGTGGGAATCGAACTCACAACCAGTCGCGCTTACAGTCACACACTTGCGCCCCTGTGCCACAACTGTCCTCTAAATGGTAGTCAGAACAAAATAAGTCTATTATTTCTCTTTATCTACATTACTTAATAAAATATTAAAGCAAAAATCCAGTATGGTAAGTATTGCTACCATCTACAAGAATCGCTGGAATTTTTTGTTTGTTTACAAACTATCTAGAAAATAATTTTCTAATTAAAAATTGACTTCACGCTGTATCTCACGTACACCAGGGTAGGCAGAAGGACCCCAGTGTCCGTAAGCCACTCCGTTCCGTACTTTCCGTCGAATTTTTCGAGGGATTTTTATTAGGCGTGTCGACGCCGCCGGACTTTTTCCCTTGGTGCCAGTGCCAGAGCGAAGAAGAAAATATTAATAAATAATAATTCCTTCCCTCAAGTGAGGACCGAACCCACAACACACACCCTTGTGCCCCTGCGCCACGGCGGCCTCAATTTCTAATTAAGCTGTTATAAAATAGTAGTTTTTTCATGTTTATATTATGCTTGTGTATATTCTTCTTATTATTATTTTTATATTATTATCTTTAGAATAAACATTTAGCCTAGAGACAAAATATAAACAAAGAGAACAAAATTTCTCAAACTTTTAATTCGCTTTTTTTAATTAATTTCTATTTAATTTTTGTAGCGAAGGTTTTCCCATATATTTTTAGGAGCTTTTAGTAACTGAGGTTTTTTTTTAAATATTATTATATTATAAATGACTTCTTCAAATTCCAACGTTTATCTTTTCTCCTATATCGGTAGTTAGGTATACTAAACCGAGAAAATAATGCAATTTTTTTTGTTAGGCGACATAAGTCTTAATAACTAAGTCGCTTTGTGCCCCTCTGAAATCTTTAAATAGTAAAATTTTCTTTTAATTATGAAATTTCAGTATAATAAATCATATTTCATAATTTTTTTATAGATAATCTAAATTAGATATACATTAAAACTGTCGATGACATTTTCGATCTCTTCAAGAATGCAGTGATAATTATTTAATACTTTTTTAGAAGAAGGTTTACACAAGAAACTCCTCAAAGTCATGCGTATATTGAAGGCTAAATCTGTCAAGAAGTTTTTAAAATTTTGTACAAAAAGGTATATTAATTAGTTGTTGATGCCGGAAGGCATATAGCCTTCAAAATACAAAAATTGCTATTTTAGCTTAGACTTAGGGAGAATTATCGTGCTGGAACGGCGAAAACAAACGACTAACCAGAGTTTTAAGTTTTTAATGTTTCAAATCGTTAACAACGCGTTATTAAATTATATTTGATATGAGTAGTAGGTATTGTTGAACAGCGTTTTATAAGATGTTAAGACCTATTTTATCATACATACATACACTTTTATCCGCAATACGAGTACAGTTCTTTCGGTTATGTAGAAGGTTCGGTAGTTAGAATACAGTTATAGTAGATGATAGTGGATTTTAATAAAAGACAATATGTATAATTTTTATTTTATTAATATTATTTTTAAGCTATAAAGTTAAATAATTATAATTCAAGTACAAAAGACTGTTAATCTAAATGCTTAGTTTTTTTTTGTAATAAATCACTTGTCTTCAGGAATAAGGGAGTATTCGAGATCATATGTTAAATATCCTCTATAGAATTCTATCATAGCGTGATCAGGTACGTAATATTCCTTGATAATTGGATGATTGAGCATATCTTCGATGTACTTCGTCTAAAACAAAAAGCAATTAAAAAATATGTTGTGGTTATTATAATAAACTTCCAATAGATTTCAGGTACCATAAAAATAATATTTTACTTGAAAATGATTAAATACAAACCAAAATATTAAACTTCGGGTCAATACGAAGTTTAGTGTGGATATCTTTCAAGACATACATTCTCTCAAACCAGGGCCAAATCATGAAATCAGGGTAGCCTGGTTCGTCACCTCCTAAGAATTTTGTACCACGGCTTTGCAAGTGCTCTTCAATAAATGATAAAACTTTGTGATACTCTTCAAGGACTGAATCTGTGATAGATTCAGGCGATCTTAATACTTTATAGAAGTAGGTAATGACCTGTAAAAATATATTATGTTATTTTTCCTATTTTGAAATAATTTATTTTTATACTATTATAATATTATAGAGAAAGTCGTAGCGCAGTGGCGCCGTGTCTGGCTGTACACTTGATGGTTGTGGATTCGTGCAAAGTGTGTGCTCTGTCGTATATGTTTATAATAGAAAAATATAATAAATATACCAACCGTTTTGTTAGCTTCAACAATGATTCTGTCTATGGCTCTACGGAAGGGATCTTTCGCCAATGTTGACCTTTCTGGATATAATTCTTCCAAGAAGTCTACCGTTACAAGACTTTCATACACATACTGGCCTTCCTCTGCTTCTACCACTGGCACAGTACCTAAACAAAAAATATCTTTATAGCATTTGAACATCATTAAGAAACAATAATAATAATTATTGAAACATTATATAATTTCTTACCGAAAGGGTTTAAATCGTTCAACCATTCTGGTTTTGGTTTGAAAATTTTAACATTAACTATTTCAAAGTCAAGTTTTTTGGAGAGTAAAGTCAGAATAGTACGATGTGCAAAGGGACAGTACCGCATACTGTACACGCGTAGTTTGCCATTGTATGCCGGTTTAGGATCACCTGTTATAAAAAAAAACAAAAAATATCACTGTATAAATATTTATTAATTTGATGTGTTTTTAAAATGATAACATAAAATAAATAAATAAATAAATTTATTCTAAATTTATAAAATAAAAATAAATAATTTTTAAAATGATGTATACAAAATACATCTAAAGTCTAAATAAATTATAATCAATAACTTAAATAGATCATTCATAAATAAAAATAATTACTAAATAATATAAAACACAAGTAATTATTTAAAATAATAATAACTGACCTTTCTGGTGATGGTATTTGTTGAAAAGAATTTTAGGAGCCATTTTTCGATACAACCGCACGTTTGGCAATAAGAAAGCGACTGACTCTACCAACACTCTGCGTGTAATATAAGGTAAAGTATGACGGGCAATTTTAGCAGGTACTATCATAATAACGTTCTGATAATAATGTTGCGCTTAATGAAAATGAAATCACACTGCACATTTTGAATAGATATTTCCAAATGATTGTGCAAAGATAGTAGTTATTGTTTTCTTATTTTTTTCCTATTTGTAAGACAGAAAAACCTTCCGACGAATAAATGTTACAATCATATTTTATTAATAGAACTGTATATCAAATCGACATAAGTGGTTATTGTTTGTATCATTTTTTATGATAAAACTTATGTTTTAGTTATTTGATATTTATATAAGATAAGATTATTTATATAAGATAAGATTATTTATATAAGATAAGGTTATTTGAAATAATGTTAAATTATTATATTGAAATAGATAATTGTTATACTGTACTTTATTTATTTAGTAAGAATACTCATAAAATCGTAATTATAACAGAAACGAACTTTTGTAAGTAAAAATTATAATTTCTTCTCATATATTTATCGAAGTTGAGCGTAATTCTGTCAGCGTTACTTAATTTTACAGCGACACTGGGTGGGTAGAGAAAATGGTACTTTGTCCCTGCGAGACTCGAAATTCGGCTTTCGGTCACAACAGGTTAGGCAGAGTGAACCTAGTTCCGTTCTTCATTTTCCGCTGAAGTCTGGAGGCTTTGCGTGTTAAGTGGTGGAACTCAACGCCGCGTTTTGCGTCGACACCAGAGTGAAAATATAAGTTGAAATTAATATTTCATTATCTCGAGTAGGGAGCGAACCCACAAATAGAATTGACAGAAAAAAAACTAATAGATACACATCTACATATATATTAATTGTTGTCATGCAATTCTATCCTCTGCACCTACATAATTCCAGATAAGGGCAAAGTTTCATGTATTTATTTAAGGTAAATTACATCTAAACATTTAATTAGTATTTTGCAGTAACTCTTCTCTTATTTATCGAAATAAACAAAAAATCTTATTTCGCCCTGTTGAATAATTCATATCAACACTGTATCGAAAGAAAACTTTCCCTCAGTTTGGATGGGGCTATTCGAACTAAATTTTGTATTAGGTATTAACATAAAAATAAATAAATAAATCAGCTTCACGGTGTATCCCGCACACAGAAGGGTAGGCAGAGGGAACCTAGTGTTAAGACACTCCGTTCCCCACTTTCTGCCGAATTCTGGAGGCATTGCGTGTTGAGTGGCAGAACTCAACGCCGCGCTTAACCTCGACACCAAAGCGAAGAAATGGAAATATAAATTTAAGTAAATATTTCATCTCCTCGAGTGGGGATCGAACCCTCAACCAGTCGGTTTTGCAGTCACACCTCGTGCCGCTGCGCCACGACTGGCCTCAGGCCTAGGTATTGACATGCTTTTGGTACATATTTCGTGTAACTTAAGGCCTTAAAAACGTATAGCCCTTATCCTTGGGCACACGCAGCTTTGAAGTCCAGTTGGAAATTATAACAAATTATAACAGCTTAATTGGCATTCAGAGCCCCCGTGTTGGACACGCGGGAGCCCACGGAAGTGCCAATTTAGTACCTACATACCTAAATATATTTTTAAAAGATAATATAAACTACAATAATGTTAAATAAAATAACATTTATTCGTCGTCCAATTTTTCGTCGAAGTAGATATGAAAAGAATATAAAACATATTATTTCAATTTATTAAAAAACGATGATGTCATAGTGTTTGCCTTATAGAAATTTGCCGAGTAATGGTTGGTAGCAATGTACTAGTAGCCACAGTGACGGCGCGATATTCACTTTTAGAATGACTACGCTATATTGCTTCAGCCTCCCGGACATTTTCAAACGTGACTTTACGTTTTCAAACGCTGAAGTACAGTCACATGACTTTTTTTAGTAGTAAATATGACGACGAATAAATATAATTTTATTTAATATAAATAATAATAAATATAATTTTATTTAATATAATTATATTTAATATAATTATATTTAATATAATTATTATTTCAAAATCCAATTAAGTCTAATTAGGTACTACATAGGAAGTTTAACCTTTAATAGAAATATTAGGATAGAAGAGTTTTCTTTAAATAATTTGATTCTAGTTTTTAGTCGAACTGCTCTAATTTTGATTAACACTAATATTAACACATAATAGGTATATATTTTCACGATTAGAGTCCGTCGTGGCGCAGGGGCAAAGGCGTACGACTGTAAATGCGACGGTTGTGGGTCCGATTTCCACTCGGAAGAACGAAATATTTCCTTTTTATTTCAGAGGGATTATTTTTGATTTAGGAAAGTACATTTGGATATGGTTCTTCCATATCAAAATGTACTTTCTTAAATCAAGTACTTAACTATTAGTAGTAACTTTAAGTGCGACGGGCAAGTAACCAAAAAATATTATTATCTTATTATAAGGCAACAGTGAGAACAACTAAGCATTTGTTACTTGAGTGTTTGGATAGAAAAACTTTATTGCTCACAAAATCTATTTAATGGATAATACAGATTTTAGATCAATTACAGAGGGTGCTAAAGCGGTCTTGTTTTCTGATAACATTCTCTCACAGACAACCTTTGAAGAAAGATTTGAGTCTTAGCAGATTCAGGCTAGTGTAATGTACATTTAAAAGATTAATAAAAATATATAAATATATATAACCAGCTTAGTTCTATGCTTAATACAGTAATAATGCACGTACGTTAATTCAAATTAAAATAATAGGTCGGGGCAAAAGTATTTTCGTATTTTGAATGTATTATTAGTAACCTCTTTGGCTGTACTGAATGGTTTTAATACCATTAAATGTGACATTCTGAAGATGCAATAAATAAATAAAAAAACAAGTTCCCGCCATTTTTCAATTGTTTTTCAAACAAGCAAAATGAACGTATATGACGAAGACATTCGGTACATTTTAAAGTTTTATTACAAAAAAGGTAAAAATGCGACATACGCCGCGAATAAAATTTGTGCGGTTTACGGACCTAATGCGGTATCAATAAGAGTGGCACAAATGTGCTTCAAGTGATTCAGGTCTGGATATTTTAATGCGAAAGATGAGGTTCGCCCTGGACGCCACAGATAAAATCAGTACCTTCCTTGAAAAAGTGAAGCAATGTTGACATATTAGTAGCTTCGGCATTGCTGAAGAACTGGATGTTAATTATAAAACAGTTTTACGTCATTTACGAAAGTCTGGGTATAAGAAAAAACTTGACATTTGAGTACCACATGATCTCACTGAGAGAAACCTATTGCAACGTGTTTCCATTTGCGATCCTTTGTTGAAACGTAACAATTTCGAACCATTTCTTGTTGTCATCAACAGTTGAAGAAGCATAGACAAGCCCCACAGACCGTGGCAAAGCCCGGCCTGACTCGGAACAAAGTGATGCTATATATGGTGGGATTGGAAAGGAATCTTCCACTATGAGCTTTTTCCACCAGGTAAAACTATCGATTCTGACCTCTACTGTCAGCAACTGATGACGTTAAAAAAGCAATTGAGAAAAACCAGTCGGAGCTAGTGAATAGGAAGGGCGTGGTGTTCCACCATAACAATACCAGACCGCACTCATCTATAGCCACGCAGCAAAAATTGAGAGCTTGGCTGGGATGTATTGATGCTTCCACCGTATGACCCTGACCTTGCTCCATCAGATTTCCACCTATTTCGGTCATTGCAGAACTCTTTAGGAAGCATAAAGCTTATCTCAAAAGAACACTGTAAACAGTACCTGTCAGATTTTTTAAATCAAAAATCTCAATATTTCTACAGTAATGGGATCACCATCCGTAAGATGGCAACAAATCATCAATCAAACGGCACATACATATTATAAATAAATAAAAAATTATACCTATTTTTTTTTCCTTTGTATAAACAATACGAAAATACTTTTGCCCCGACCTTATATATAAATTACATATTCTCTTGTCGTGAACCAATTGGGAAAAGAGCATTAACAGGAGCTACAACAGTGAAAGTTGTCGTTAACTTGAACTTAAAAGGGGTAAGTAAACCTACGCTTGGGATTTAATTGCCAGGCACAGTTTCTTTTTTGCTACATAATAGGCCACGGTATGGATGCTTAGTATCCACAGTCACACCGTGAATCTATGGAATGTTTACTTATATGTCTTATATGTTATTTCGTTTAATAATGCAGATTAAAATAAAAACCTACTACTTATACACAATTTAAATATTATGTAGGCTAATTGATGTATTATATATAAAATTCCGTAATAAAGCATGTAGTATGCAAGGGAAGCACAGATAATGTAACCTAAAACTATGTTTTATGAGACTGAGACAAGACTTGGAAAATATTCATTATAAAAATATTAATATTTGTCAAGTAGAATTTAATCCTTGTCATTTTTAACCCTTGTCATCCATACTATGTTTTCGATTATCTTGGAGTTGGATGTAGCTATAGTAGTATAATTATAGTTACACATATATGTATTTTTAATGCATGTATACTACTCTACACTACACTCGAGCATTTTTGTTTCATTCAGAAATTAAACTATCAGTTTCTTGTATGTATGTTAATTATAACCATCATAACACTAATATGATATTATACAGTATGGATTGGGAAAACGTAAATGGAAACAAAATAAATAAAGAAAATAATTTTAATATATGTAATAAATAAAAATATATTTAATAAATAATTAAGTAAATCTGTTGTTCAGTCGCTACTATATAAAATCATCTTAAATTATTTAAGATAGAATTAAATTTATTGCTTCTTCTTCCTTGGTCTGATGCAGCAAACAGCACTGGTGTCTAACATGTTGTAGTTAGCGTCACCCTTGAGGCGAGATTCCGTAAACTTAGCGTGAGTGTCGGCGGCTAAAGCATACGACTTAACTGCTGGGACATTACGCACTGCCTCTATGTAATTTGCCTGCAAAAAAATCACTAATAAGTAATCATATAGATTCATATATTTTTTGTTGTTACAATCATTACACATTATTATTGACTAGCGGCCCGCCCACGGCTTCGCCCGCTTAAATACATGATTATTGATTTAAGCAGAATTGATTGACAACTATAATAAAATAAAATAAATAAATAAATCAGCTTCACGCTGTATCCCGCACACAGCAGGGTAGGCAGAGGGAACCTAGTGTTAAGACACTCCGTTCCCCACTTTCTGCCGAATTCTGGAGGCATTGCGTGTTGAGTGGCAGAACTCAACGCCGCGCTTAACCTCGACATCAGAGCGAAGAAATGGAAATATAAATTTAAGTAAATATTTCATCTCCTCGAGTGGGGATCGAACCCACAACCAGTCGGTTTTGCAGTCACACCTCGTGCCGCTGCGCCACGACTGGCCTCACACCCTATAATAGAATGACAAACAAATATAAAGACAACATACAACAACATATATAATATAAAGACAACTATAATGACTTCTAATATGATTTCTATTACGATTTTCTATTACGATATTCTATTACGATTTTTTTACGACATTATCGTAACTTCTGTAAGAATTTTTGATTGTTTCGAACTAAAAAATATGACCAATGTCGATATTTGATATTGATATATATATATATATATATATATATATATATATATATATATATATATATATATATATATATATATATATATATATATATATATATATTTGTAACAGTACGTTCTTTTTACCTATGTTATGTTTTTTAAAGCTCTGTTAAATGTGCTGATGTCACTTAATAATTGTACTGCTTCAGAAACAGTCTTAAATGTAAAATTATTAATTTGATAAATGAATAATTGGTAAATATGTAGTTATTACAGAGTACACGTAGAAAGGATGTTTTTAGGCATTTTTATATAGATTTATTTCAAACGAACGAACGAACCAAAAAATCTATGTATTTACTTGATATTTCTTTGAAGATCAAATCGTTCTTTATCTCTGTGTTGAATTAATTACGATTTAAACTTTACTGTTACGATTTATGAAGGTAATCTCTACTAACAATTCAATTTTGTTTACTTAAAATAAATAAATCAGCTTCACGCTGTATCCCGCACATAGCAGGGTAGGCAGAGGGAACCTAGTGTTAAGACACTCCGTTCCCCACTTTCTGCCGAATTCTGGAGGCATTGCTTGTTGAGTGGCAGAACTCAACGCCGCGCTTAACCTCGCCACCAGAACGAAGAAATGGAAATATAAATTTAAGTTAATATTTCATCTCCTCGAGTGGGGATCGAACCCACAACCAGCTGGTTTTACAGTCACACTTCTTGCCGCTGCGCCACGACTGGCCTTGTTTACTTTATTGTATAAAATATTGTATAATAGTGCTTCAAAAATATATATTTTTATCAACAGTCATATAATCAAGACGTTTCGAATGTCATTCTTTAGCCAGGGTCATACCAGCGCGATTTCTATATAACATTCGCTGGCAATCTAATGCCTTGAGTTCATTCAAATGACGATAACTTTTTTTTTAATGAACCAATTTTGATGAACCAAACTTTAGAACCTAAATTGAGTTAAAACAAAGCAATTGGTGAAATTTTCAAGTAAATCGGTTCAGTAGTTTCAGAGAAAAATGCGGACAACAATATGTCGACAGACAGACAGACAGACAGACAGACAGACAGACAAGAAATTCAAAAAAAATCTTTTTGCTTTCTATTAGTCTTTTTAAGTATCCCTCTATCCATTTCAGTCAAAATTACTAAATGTACAGACAAAATATTTTTACTGTCTTATTATATATAGAGATTATATTTAAAAATGTACAATATTCTTATAAAACAGTAACGTAGTAAAAGTAACATTTATACAATGCCGTAACAAAATTAATGTAAAGAAACCAACTTACCAATGATTCGTATTTACTCTTGTCAATAACGAAATCAGCCTGTCCCAATAATGGAAGAGATTCAAATCGTTCTAAGAAAGGCCAGATTGTGAAGTCAACTAATCCTGGTTCATCACCATGCAAAAATTTTGATCCACGAGACTGTAATTCCTTTTCTAATAATTCTAAGCCTTTACTATAGTTTTCAAGTGTATTTGGTTCAATAGATTGAGCATTATATGCGGCTGTGTAGTATGCTGATTGAGCCTATTTATAGAAACAGAAAAACAATAAATATAACGCTAAAATTAAAACATTTGATAATTATTATTGCTAAACGTATCAGAGTAATAGATAAATATATATTTTTTGCAAACACTTACTCCGCTAAAAAGTTCTACAAGCATCTTGTCTTGTGCTCTTCTCAATGGGTCAGCTGATTGAACAGGAACTTCGGGATATTTTTCATCTAAATATGCATTAATGATGGCACTGTCAAAGATACCCTTGCCTTCTTCATATTCCAATGCAGGAACAGCACCTACGATTACAAAAATTTTATTAATGTATCTTGTTTGGCACGAATATTGAGTCACTTTATATTAAACTTATACTAGAAGATTTCTTTGCATTAGAATAAATTGCTTACCTTTAGGGCTGTAATTAAAAATCCATTCAGGCTTTTGATCTAAGTTTATAAACACTAGGTCATATTTGATATTCTTAGCATTCAACACTAGCACTACTCTTTCAGCAAATGGGCAGAATCTTGATGCAAAAAGCCTCAATTTTCCTGAATACGGGGGTAGAGCATCGCCTGTACGGAGTAAAAAATATATATTTATAAAAAAAATATAAAAAAGTATATATAATAACAGCCATAAATTAGAGATACCAACCTGTTTGTAAATGTTTTTCCGACATTTTAGCTTAGTTTTCAAACAGAAATATTCACAAAAGGCGTACGCGAATTGAGACGTGTCAATTGAATAAGATCCAACTGCCTACTGTGCGTAGAATTTATGTAACTATATTAATATACGAAATATACCAGTCACAGATGACACGTGTTATCATAAACTTGTACTGACTGTTTTTTATCGTTATCTAAAAGTACTTATACGTACAATGACTTGGAAAATCGGCCGTGATCGGCACTAGTGTATTTTTATATATCCATCTTTCGAATGCAACTTCATTCTTAAGGAAAATTACGACCTGGTCAGTTGCTGTTAGTCACCATATAATAGATAAAAGGCTTGTTTATACATAGTTATTTCGAATAAAAAGCTTTAGACGATTATCGTGACTTGCAAAAATTCTTGTTTGCTTGTACGTCACTATGAATTTCATAAACATTCCTGTGTGATACGTTAGTATTTACTATATCCAAAAAGTTCAATGGGACTCTACAATCATTCCAATGGGACTTTTGGCTTCTGGATAACTTTTGGTATCCAGATACATTGAAAAGTCAATTGTTTATAGTCATACTCATCGGCAAATTATTATTAATTTGTAGTAAAAAATAATAAGACTTGCCATTTACCTACATGGGATTTTTATTATTAAATAGACTTTTATAGGTGATTACAATGAAGAGTATCATAGATTTTTGTTTTTTTTTTGTAAATTAATTATGAATGGAACGTTATTAATTAATTGTGTAGAGTGGTGGTACTTTTACTTTTAGAGTCTCACTGAAAAATATAATAGTAACATTTAGGAAATAAAAATAGGTAATTATGTAGAAATTATTAATTAATATTTAATTTTCTACTGTGTGCCCTGCGCGACTTCACCCGCTTCTTTGCTATTTAATATTCACGACCCGCTCGCGGCTTCGCCCGCTTAAACAACTAAATTATTTACTTAATACACTGAAGGCCAGTCGTGGCGCAGTGGTACAAAGTGACTGTAAAACCGGTTGGTTGTAGGTTCGATCCCCACTCGAGGAGATGAAATATTTACTTAAATTTATATTTCTATTTCTTCGCTCTGGTGTCGAGGCAAAGCGCGGCGTTGAGTTCTGCCACTCATCACGCAATGCCTCCAAAATTCAGCAGAAAGTGGGGAACGGAGTGTCTTAACACTAGGTTCCCTCTGCCTACCCTTCTGTGTGCGGGATACAACGTGAAGCTATATTTTAAAGTATATTTTAAGCATTTTTAAGTTCTGATATCTTCTGAAAGACTACCAACATTCTTATAGTTATTAATTATTTTTTCCAATATAAAAATAGTCTATGTTTTTCACCTACTAATTGTCATATCGGCGGAAAAATATTCAAAATGTTCAATTACACTACAAGGGGCCGTTCAAGTATGTATTATGTAAGCAGTTTCTTTTACATTTTTTGCTACCCACGTCATCAATAATAAGCAATCCTCTCACCCCCACCCTCTTACCTCGACCTGAAAACACTGCCTTAGGTAGGTCATTTCCCAGTTGTGTTGCGCGTGGAAGGAAGTTACAGCCTCTGCAGCTGCTGCCGATGATTCTTTGCTGCAGCAATCATCTCGAAACGCTAATTCCTAATATGCTGATACTAGGGGCGACTTTACAAGGACTATTCTCAAAAACTGGTGACACGACAAATGGATTTTTCTCAGTAGTTAACATGCAAATTTGTGTCTCCTGGGGGTTAAATTGATTTCTCACCTCGACAGAAGACACGAATTTATTTCGGCACTGAGAAATACTTCCCAAGAAGGACTTGCATGTTCAGAACATACAGAGTCCACTGTATATCATCTGCATAGCAGTGTGTGTTAGAAACCTCTAACATGACGTTGATATGCATAAGAAACAGCGTAGGGGACAGCACGCAGCCTTGAGGGACGCCAGTGTTCACGGGCATGTATTCGTAGCAAAAACTGTTGACATTGACCTTGATATTGCGCCCAGTGAGAACTTGCACTTGCAGAAATTCTCGGAAAGCTCATCATGCTACATTCAGTCGAAGGCCTTCGTCATGACTAGGCCAATTGCCAAGACTAAAACTAAAAAATACTATTATTTTTAATTAGCGTACCTATTATTTGTTGATAACGAGTTAGGGTTATTTTTGGACGTATTACTTTTACTCTACGAATTACAGAATATTTTTCATTTTAAATTTATAACTTCTGCTTGTAATTACGTCATCACCATCTAGACATTCAATGTTTTACATTAAAAAAAAAGGAGAAACGCTATTATATTGCATTTTTTCTTTTTTTCGTACTTGAGACATATTATTAAATTTGAGTACTAAGGGCTGTTCTCCTAAAAATGTTATTTTTAACCAAAAAAAGTGTAATTTTTAAAACCAGCGTGTAAAGCCGTAATTTTGCTGTGAGATGTAAGCTTGGACATTATAATACACGTTTATTGAAGTGGCATCTATGAACAACCCCTATTTATTTTAAAAATGGAATTTTTTAAAAATGTGTTAAATCGGACAATGACGATTAGTGTAGAATAATGATTAAGCAACTGGAGAAAAATCATTTTTCTCCAGCGCTGGTACCAATAATGATTCTTTACAACATAATTGAAATTAAATACTTACTTATTTAGCTTCACGCTGTAATACTAGTGGGAAAGTCAGAGAGAACGGAACCCCAAACGCTACGGTCTCTATATACCTCTTTCACCTAGTCCTTTATCATCAACTTTTCATACATGCCATCTGGGGCGTCCTCATGCTTTTTACGTGATTTTTCTCCTTCATTATCTTTGATGCTGTATTTTCGAAGGTCTATCTTTATTACCGCTCACTTTTTCTTCATTAATCTTTTTTGCTTTTCCTTAATCATCAATCCATTTTCACGTTCTATTATATTCTCACCGTGAAAAGTATGATTGACTTATTCCTAGCGGATCAGTATATTTAAGGTTAAGTTGTGGACACACGAGTGCCTAGCATGCTATCTTGGAAACAGACCAATATGTAATCGTTGCTATAATAAGGAGTCTGTTTCATTTTGAGGTACGAGACGTCCAAACTTGGAGTCGAATTATCGCATAAGAAGCTGGAAGTTTTAAGATCCATCGATCAAAGAGGAATAAGTACTTCCAAAATATGAGACATCTTTGAAACAGAAAACGGAAATTCTATAAGAAAAGCAGCGACAGAAATATGTGGTAAATGATAAGGAGGTATATACGATAAATGTGTTGATAAAGTAAAAGACACTGTAGAGAAAAAAAGGCCGTTTGGATCATAAGGCCTCAGATAAATCTCTTTAAAAAAGAAAAAGGATATGCTACAAAGGCACCAAACGAAAGTACTGATAAAGATGAAGCGTGAAAGTTCTGAGAAAGAAAGAAATAAAATGTTAACGAGCAATTTTAGTAATTCCTAAGGTTGTTTATTAATTTGCCACACATTTTACAGCAGTGAGCAGGTCGCAGGAGGTCCTAAACCAAGAATTTTTTTTTAGATATTTGACAAAAGTATAAGATGTTTTGGGAGACTACCTCGGTACAATACTTTATTGGCTTTTCTTGTTGTAAAGTCTGTGACACAAATTGCCGTGCGAGGGAAAATTTCCTTCCCAAGGAAAGAAAGACCAGAGCCTATTCTTACATTTGAAAGAAATGAAGAAAAGACGCACAAGCTTATTGCTGCCGATAACAGAATTAGCGGTGCCTTCACGCGCGCTGTCACTGTCTCACCAATGCATCTAGCATTGGTGAGACCGTGAAATAACAGAATAGTTGCACGTTTAGTAACACTGTGCAATGCTGACGAACGACGCTGATATACGGCAGCGAAACGTAGGTGTTGCAAAAGAAGAATGAAAGAAACGTAAGATATGTAACATTAAATCCCTCGTAACTAGTTATGTAAAATATCCTAAATTGTATGGGTTGCCGAAAATACACCATAAGACTAAACTGACTGTATCTTCAATAGTTAGCCAAATCGGTACGCCGAGGTATAAACTCAACATGCCATGGACTCTTACCATTTTGTTTGTGGGCTGAAAGATCTTAAGTTAGCTAACAAAGAAACCATACTCACATACTTCAATAGTGAATCTTACCCACGTTTATCTACCATTGGCAAATTTTTATTTCAAAGAGCCTACCAATTCTGCGACGCTGTACACCTAGGGGACGACGTTGATGGGTGAAGAATGCCTTTCATCAGAGCAAGATGCCTACTCCCCTCGAGCGTTGTCAGAAGACCCTCAGTAGAAAGACAACCGGGGCTTCTATCATACGAAAAACAACTTTTGAAACAGACAGAATTGCAACATTTTAAGGGCATTTTAAGAGAAAAGCTTCCATTAAAACTATATTTAAGTCTAACAAGAAAGTAAATCCAATTCTTAAGACCAGTGAAACGTAATTTACCTCTGCAGTGTGTAGAACTATAAAAACTAGATAGTAACTGAGATTTAAAATAAACTGTTCAAAAAAGGGGAAGCATCGATATTGGGGGAATGCTCGATGTCAAGAATGGACATGCATCGAAGTCAGCTGCGTCTGAGTAAAGAGCGGATAAACCTAACCATAATATCGGGTCTTATAACTCCCAAACTATATGCCATGTAAGTGATATAGCAAGAAGATTCAGAAGAATAAAATCTTAGAAAAATTCACGAACAAAATTTAGGTATTACGTAAATTTTTAGTCATAGCTGGTTTAAACATTAAAAATTCTTCACACGACCCATCAGTGAGTACTAGTACTATTAGAAATATGTCTAAGATTCAGGACTACAGCCTGAAATCAGACCCATTCGTCTACTCTAAAAGCTAATAATCATTGTCTTCGCCTACTTTTCTTCCAGCGTCATTGCCATCTTTTACAATTGTACTAGCAATGACGTCGCAACCAATGATGTTTTTACATAAAACACGTTGAAATTTTATGAAAAACTCATTCATAGTACGTGAAATTTGCTGGTTACAGATTTGTTCAAAATGTCAATATAAGTATATATTAACGATTGCCGAAACATTTTAAATCTATAAGTAGTAAATAAAGATATCAATGACGATTCATGTGCTAAAATTAGGAGAATCCAGTTTAAGACGTATTTAAAAACTTGTTAAAGCATCCGTGGCGGCAGTTGCACCGTCGGAAATTAAAGCTCTGCATGCTAACATTATTATAAGCCAAAATAAACACTACGTTAGATAACGTATTTTCGTGGCAATATTTAAAACAAAAGCTCGCTCGATCAATGACGCTATTTTTATGAACTTTTTTTGCGATCGATTTTTATGTAGCTACACCTAAATTATAAGCACGTTTTATTATTAAAAACTTTAAGTATGTACTTATTTCATTAAAAATAGCAAATAAAATTAATATAGTTTATTCACGAATATTTTTGAAAAGAAATTAGCTAAGAATACACCAAATCTCCACGTAAAATATTCAATTTTTTGAAGGTTTTTTCTTAAAATATATTTTTGTATATACTAAATCATCAAACTTGTCTAGACGCCTTGTTTATTATTTAGTTAAGTATTTAATACGATATTCATCTTATTAAAATTATTTACTATTAATGAGTAATCACAAGGAAATTAAAATTTGAGCCTTTTGGAGAACTGCCAACAATTCATTCGTTTTGAGTAAAACACTAAGTTTAATTCATAAAATATATTTGGTATTTCCTTATGATTATTTCATGTATTTTTTATATACACTCTTGGGAAAGTTCTCTTGAGAATATTTTTTTAATATTTTTAAAGTGTTATTTCACACAGAAAAATCTTAAAAAATTATAGGCTTAAAAAGAGGGCAAAATTTGATATTAAAGACGCTAGGTCAAGTTAGGTAGTATATAAAAGGGCTCTTTTAGGGACTAAGCTAAGCCTGAATTTCAAAAAAAAACTAAAATCTATACTTACAATAAATCTGTAGAAAAGTCGTTTCTGTACATTGAAAATAATTTAAAAAAATGAGCTAGGGTGTTAAAGGATAATTAACAGAATCCATTTCCAACATTTTTGGATTTTTTGTCTGTTTGTCTGTTTATCTGTTTATGTCAACACGTATCACACAAAAGTACACAATAAATTTAAGCAACTTTTATATATAAAAATTACAAGTAAATCAAAGTAACTTTTAGTGTTTATTTCATTGTAATCGCTTCACTCTATCAAAAGATATAAGTATTTAAGTTATCAAGAAGTTTATATTTGAGATAGTAAAATATCGATACAAGTAACGCTATCTATTGACAACAAATAGTAGGTACTAACGAATTTTGATACTCTCCTTCATACACGTAACGCTATCTATTGACAATAAATAGTAGGTACTAACGAATCTTGATAACGCAAAAAACATTCTGTGGAGTTAAACACTAATTACGACGGGAGGAATATTAATCAATTTTAATACTTTAGCACAACATCATTTTCGGTTAATATAATTTTAATGTGAAATTTTACATAAAAACAGCATTTATTAACTGTCCTTAATTTTAAATCTAAATAGATGGCGCATCTAAATAGATGGCGCTTTGCATAAAAAAAAATTATAGTTTGGAAAGGTTACCGCTACACTCTATCAAAAACTAATGTACTTAAAGTTTTAAAGATATTTATATTTGAAAAAAAAAGAAACATACGCAATGATATCTATTGACTGCATATGATAATGAATGTTAAAAAAAAAAAAATAGCTTCACGCTGTATCCCGCACACAGCAGGGTAGGCAGAGGGAACCTAGTGTTAAGACACTCCGTTCCCCACTTTCTGCCAAATTCTGGAGGCATTGCGTGTTGAGTGGCAGAACTCAACGCCGCGCTTAACCTCGACACCAGAGCGAAGAAATGGTAATATAAATTTAAATAAATATTTCATCTCCTCGAGTGGGGATCGAATCCACAACCAGTCGGTTTTGCAGTCACACCTCGTGCCGCTGCGCCACGACCGGTCTCATAATGAATGTTGATAACGCATAAAACATATTGTTGAGTTATTATTTGCTAAACGTTAATTACGTCATGTAAGTGTAATCTATACATATAATAAATAAATTAAGTTAAATAAATTAAATTAGCTTCACGCTGTATCACGCACACAGCAGGGTAGGCAGAGGGAACCTAGTGTTAAGACACTCCGTTCCTCACTTTCTGCCGAATTCTGGAGGCATTGCGTGTTGAGTGGCAGAACTCAACGCCGCGCTTAACCTCGACACCAGAGCGAAGAAATGGAAATATAAATTTAAATAAATATTTCATCTCCTCGAGTGGGGATCGAATCCACAACCAGTCGGTTTTGCAGTCACACCTCGTGCCGCTGCGCCACGACCGGTCTCATAATGAATGTTGATAACGCATAAAACATATTGTTGAGTTATTATTTGCTAAACGTTAATTACGTCATGTAAGTGTAATCTATACATATAATAAATAAATTAAGTTAAATAAATTAAATTAGCTTCACGCTGTATCACGCACACAGCAGGGTAGGCAGAGGGAACCTAGTGTTAAGACACTCCGTTCCTCACTTTCTGCCGAATTCTGGAGGCATTGCGTGTTGAGTGGCAGAACTCAACGCCGCGCTTAACCTCGACACCAGAGCGAAGAAATGGAAATATACATTTAAGTAAATATTTCATCTCCTCGAGTGGGGATCTAACCCACAACCAGTCGGGTTTGCAGTCACACCTCGTGCCGCTGCGCCACGACCGACCTCTAATATAATAAATTTAACATAAACATTTTTTTCTAACAATCAATGGTTACAGTTCAATTGTAAGTCCAAAAGAATGACTTTAGAAACGTCTTATTTATTTGACTGTTGATAAATTTACGTATTTTTTAAGTACAATTGTTCATAGTACTAACTACAAAGTAAACTAAATTGAATTGTTGGTGAAGATTACCTTTGTAACAGTCTAGCTTAATTCGTAATTATTTAACACAGTGATAAAGAATGACTTGATATTCAAAGAAATATTTTGAATAGGTTCTTCAGTCCGTTCGTTCGTTTATGTTATTAATATTTTTTTTAGAAACGCATAAAAAATTATCTTTTGGGAGCAACCTCTAAAAAATTGTGTCTCAAGAAAAAAATGCTCTGACACTGTTTATAAAAATATCCCGCAGTATTTAATTTCATAACTTACAAGCGACACGTACCGACATTGCACTATTGCACCTATATGTTGCATGTATGTATGTGCCAAGGGTATTTTAGGGTACATATCTCAAAATTCTTATAAGATAACTTTATTGTTTTTTAGTCTGTCCGTCTGTCAAGACTATTTTGTACAAAATCGGTTAAAGGTTAGATACCTCAATGTTCAAGTATATATTCCCTTAGAGCACAAAAAATCTATCTTCTAAATCATCGCAATCAAATAACGATGAAATATGAGGGTTTATACTTCGTTTTTTGTCCCATTTTCTATCATAACTATAAGGTACTTCCCATTGATATACAATTACGAAATTTGTTAAGAAGTTAAAATTTACGGCACGTATACAGGAAAATTCCAAAATTATTTTTAAAAAATTGAATACTTATTGTATTTGTGTCACAGAAAAGAACCATTAGGTACAAATTTTAATCTGTACTTAATTTGATACAAAATAACAACTTAATTAGTTATTCTTTTGGTGTATCTCCATTCATGAAACTGGCACGAAATTCTCGGGGCGTGAGTACCACTTGAACTTGACCGAAAATGTTGATTATTTTATAGATTATATAAAAATGCCTAAAAATGTGCTTTCTATGTATATTCTGTATACCAATTATATATTTGACTAATAATATATGTTACTAATCTAGAAACTGTACAGGAGCTAATATGAGTTATTTTACAAAGAATATCGTGAGTACTTATCCAAATCAATTAATTAATAGTTAAGGCTGTTTGTAATATCTATATTTCTTAAATGAATAATCATGTAATTCAAGCGAGCAAAGCCGCGAGCAGGCCGCTAGTATGCAAATAAATAGACGATTAGGAACAGATTTTTCTATTTTTACCCAAAGCCGTGGCTGAAAACTGTATGATATATTAGAAAAATATTTTCAGGATACTGCAAGTCGCTCTTATATATTATTAATCTAGGCTATTGTAGTTTTTGAACACTCCCACACCTACTGTACAACCGTGGTGGTCTAGCTAAACTATAAGAAATAATGAAATGCCGCCTTAGCAAAAGTTATTATTTTGGAACTTATTTTAGAATATCTAATGAATAAGAAAGAAATGAAATATTTGATATTTTCATGTTAATTTCTTCGATCTGGATACCACGCAAAGCGCGTCGTTATGTTCTATCTAGGGGTCGCAACCCGGGATCCCGGGATTCGAAAATCCCGGGATATTGGACCAAATATATTAGATTAAAAATCCCGGTTTTAATTTTACAAAAAATCGGGATTTACGATATTTTCGGATTTTACAAAGGCTTTTTAAGATGTACACTGGTACATAACATATCGGCAAAAGTAAGCGATGAGTTTTACTCAAAATCTGAAATTTTACGACATTAACCGAGTTTGACCGGGCCCGACCAACGAACGCACGAATATCGTATTTTCTCGAAGTCTGAAATGCGGTAAGTCAGCGAGAGCAGATGGAGTTACTGCCGATATGATCAAATATGGTGGGCCACGCGTTTTGGACTTGTTCTCGTTTTTGTGCAATTTATGCTGAAAATCAGGGGAGGTCGTGCCTTTGTATATTATATAAATATATATATTGTATAAAGGCAAAAGTTCACAGATAGACTGCACAAGCCATAGGGCTATCAGTTTGATTAGCTTAGGTAGTAAAGTTTATGCTAAAGTTTTAGCGAGAAGAATGCAAGAGACTTCGAGAATGCTTCGCGGAAGACTGTTGTCCCCGTGTCTCGCGGCCTGTGGAGGTCGAGGAGGAGCACCGGGAGGTTTTAGTGGCTATTCGAACCGCCTACATTTACCAGTCCGCGAGTCCTACATAACTCGGTCGAGTCCTCACTCGGGCCGGTACCCGTAACAGGATTTCCTCACGATAAAAAAAAATGTCAGCTTGGTTATTCAATTTGTATTTGGATAGGTATCTCCAAGGAATGAAATAAAGTGACATAGGAATGAAAGTAGGTGACCTGAATGTCAATTGCTTGCTGTACGCAGATGATGCAGTGCAGTGGCTTATTGCATCATCAGAATGCGAGTTGCAGGCATTGGTCACCACTCTGAAAGAAGGGTGTGAAAATAATGGTCTAAGCCTCAATGCGAATAAGACAAAGGTTCTGATTTTTGAAAGAGACGAAGAAAGGACGGAATGCAAGATCAGTGTAAATGGTAAGATATTAGAACAATTGAATGAAGTGATATACTTGGGAAATAGTTAAGTAGAGATGGAAGATATGAGATGGATGTGGAAAGGCGTATTTCTGCCGGTGACAGGGTTAACGGAGCCTTAACTGCATTGATGAGACGGCGAAACGTCAGCACAGCTGCGCGTTTGGCCGTACACAATGCAGTTTGGTACCGCCACTGTTATACGGCAGCGAAACGTGGGTTTTACAGAAGAAGAATGAAAGAAAGATGAATGCTGTGGAGATGCGATCTCTTCGTAGGATATGTGGAGTCAACTTAGCTGATCGAATCCGCAATGAAAAGATATACAGAATGGCAGGTACTGTGAGAATGCGGCGCAACCAACCCCCAGTCCAACCTCGCGAGAGTACGGACCGCGGTGGCAATTGGGTCGCCTCGACAGGCAATTGTTGGAGGAGGCCGCGATAGTGGAATCCTGGCTGCCCCAGAGCTTGGCGTCTGCAGAAGACGCCGCATCCTGGGCGCAGGGGGCGTTGACGCGTATCTGTGACGCGTCAATGCCCCGTTCCAGGCGTCGCCCTCAGCGGCGGCAAGTGTACTGGTGGTCGTGGGAGGTCGCGCAACTGCGTACCGAGGGGTTCTGTCGTCGCTATTCCCGCAGCGGGCCAACTTTACACCACCCAGTATGGCCCGCCCTGCAGCGCGTGAGGAGGAGGAGGAAGACAGTGTCGCACCACCTGTGGACGAGGAGGAGCTCGAAGAGGCTGTACGCCGATCTCGGCACAAGAGCACCGCCCCGGGCCTGGATGGCATCCCCGGCCGGGCGCTAACTCTGGCCCTGAACACACTGGGGCCAAGAGTGCGAGGACTATTCACTGCCTGTCTGGCTCAAGCCATAATTCCACAGCGGTGGAAGACAGGCAGGTTAGTCCTCATTAAGAAGGAGGGTCGCCCGGCGGATTCTGCCTCCGCCTACAGGCCCATAGTGCTCTTGAGCGAGATCGCCAAGCTCTTCGAGCGTGTTGTAGCGAGGAGGCTACAACACCATTTGGAGGGGACAGGTCCGGATCTCTCGGACCAGCAGTATGGCTTCCGCAGTGGCCGTTCGACTGTGGATGCCATACTGGAGGTAAAGTCCTATGCGCAGGACGCGGTGGCCCGGGGCGATGGAGTCTTGGCGGTGTCTTTAGACATCGCCAATGCTTTTAACTCCCTGCCCTGGCCCTGCATTAAGGAGGCACTTATTTACCACGGTGTGCCTCCATACCTGCGCCGCGTCATCGGGGCTTACCTGTCCGAGAGGTCTGTGACCTTTCCCGCTCCTGGAGGAGGATGGGAGGTGTTCGGCGTGTCAGCCGGTGTTCCACAAGGATCGGTGCTGGGTCCGATCCTCTGGAACATCGGCTATGACTGGGTGCTGCGAGGCGGCACCCTGAGGGGGATAAAGGTCCTCTGTTACGCCGACGATACGCTGGTCTTGGCGCAGCAGAGGACCTATCGGGAGGCCGCCGTCTTGGCTACGGCCGGGGTGGCCGAAGTCGTGGGCCGTATCAGGCGGCTGGGGTTGGAAGTCGCCCTAAACAAGTCCGAGGCTTTATATTTTCATGCTCCTCGAAAGGGCCCACCATCTGGGGCCCACATTACTATCGGTGGCGTCGAAATCGGCGTCACGAGGAGCATGAAATACCTCGGACTTGTTCTGTCGGTGTCGGTGGAGTTTCCGGGGCCACTTTACATCTTTGGCCCCGAAACTGTTGAAGACGGCGGCGGCATTGGCGCGCCTTTTGCCCAATGTCGCCGGGCCGAGTGCCTCGAGCCGTCGGCTGTACACCGGAGTGGTCCGATCGATGGCCCTCTACGGCGCCCCCGTATGGGCGGACGCCCTGAATCGGCAAAACATCGCCCTGCTGCGACGTGCGCAGAGGGTGATGGCCATCCGGGCGATACGGGGGTATCAGACCATCTCCGGTGAGGCAGCGTGCGTGCTGGCCGGAGTCGTGCCGTGGGACCTGGACGCGACGTCTCTGGCGTCGGCCTATTGCCGGCGTCGGGGCCTCGCGTCCGGGGAACCGGCAAGCCCAGCGCGCACCGAGGAGGAGCGGGAAGCCGCAATAAATATGTGGGAATCCCGGCTGGCGACACCAACTGCCGGCCGGTTGACGATCGAGGCTGTTCGTCCAGTTTTCCGCCAGTGGTTAGCGCGGCGTCACGGCGTCCTAACCTTCCGCACGACACAGGTACTCACGGGGCATGGTTGCTTCGGGGGTTACCTGTGTCGGATCGCCGGGAGGGAGCCCGACGCTCGCTGCCACCACTGCGACGACTGCCTCGATGAGACGGCCCAGCACACGTTGGAGGTGTGCACAGCCTGGGCGTCTCAACGTCGCGCTCTGCGCGACGTCATAGGGGACGACCTCTCCCTGCCGGCCGTGGTCAAGGCCATGGCCGGCAGCGAGACCTCGTGGGATGCGGTCTCCTCCTTCTGCGAGGCAGTGGTGCTCGAAAAGGAGTCTGCGGAACGGGCGAGGGAGGCTATTGCCGAACTCGCCATCCGCCGTAAGAGACCGGGTCGCCGGAGTGCGGCACACGATCGCCGCCTTCCGCCCTAATGAGCCAGAGGGCGGTCAGCTTGGGGAAGCTGGCCGCCTACTAACCTGGCCCGAGTAGTCGCGCCCGAGTAGTCGAGGGTGCCCACCACCCTTGACTCCGCGACGTGCCTTGCAGGCTCCCGCAGCCGCGTTTCGCGGACGACTATTGTCCCCGCGTCTCGCGGCCAGTGGCGGTCGAGGAGGAGCACCGTGAGGTTTTAGTGGGTATTCGGACGGCCTAACATCTACCAGTCCGCGAGTCCCACATAACCGCGCTCGAGTCCCCACTCGGGCCGAATCCGTAACAGGATTTCCTCACGAAGAAAAAAAAAAAAAAGGTACTGTGAGAATGAAGAAGAAGGTGCTTAGCTGGTTTGGGCACGTTAAACGAATGAGTGATGAAAGAATGGCAAAAATGATTTATGATGAAAAAGTGAGTCAAAGATACTGAAGGTAGGTCACGTAAAAAGCATGAGGACCCCCCGGAGGGCATGTATGAAGAGGTTGATGACAGTGGATGAGACGAAAGAGGTATGTAGAGATCGTAGCGTTTGGCGCTCCGTTCTCTCTGACTATTCCTGTAGGGATAAAGCGTGAAGCTAGTTTAGTTTAGTTTTTGTTAATTATAATTAAAAATAGTTTTATTTAGTAAATATAATTTAATTTACGACTTCCCTAAAAATACCCTTCTAACTTAACTCTAAAAATAAGAAACTTGAAAAGTTACTAATTTTGTCAAATCCCGAAAATATCGAAAAAACCGGGATCCGGGATTTTTCCGAAGTCGATATCGAAAATCCGATAAAAAAATAGATGTGGATTAAAATGGCGGGGCAATATTTTCATTACAATGATATGAATAAAACTTCAAGGACGCGTGTTAAAATAAATATAATATTCGTTCTGTTTAACAAAAAGGTGCAGGCTATGGAAATGGAAGGAAAGTGAAAATTAATACAGTGAATATGAATCAGTGATTAACTTATTTTTTATTATACAAGTAATTAAATTATAAATATTATTTTTTATAAAAATTCATTAACAACGAAATTTATGACACTGCCTTAATTTAATTTAAGAGTTCGTAGTTGGGTTTTCCCGCTCTGTATCCTATAAGGAATTCAATAAGTATGGGAGCAGGTACTAAATATTGGCTGACGGCTGGATCGTTAAGCATATTTCCAATGTACTTTGTCTGAAATAAAATATATATTATAATAATAACATAACATTCTGTAAATATATTGTTTGTGAATAACATTAATATTACTTTTTATACAATATAAAAGATGCATGGTAAGTATATAATTTTTTAGCCTACAATAAATGTGGTGTTTGTACAACTTATCAGAAAACCTTTAGTATTTTTAAAACCTCAATATATCTCAATCTCTAAAATACTATATGGTATTTTTTAAAGCAAAAAAAAATCCATTCTTTAAATTTACTTGTTTACTTTGTTTTATGAGATGTACAGATTCAACACAAATCGCGGCACCCTTATTTTATTAGACACAAATTTAAAATCGTTTACCTTCTTAAATTTTATGAAAGATCTCTTCGAGAGGTTCTCTACCAATATATTTTTATTTTACTTTTAATGAAGTGTATATACAGGGTGGAAGTGTAAGCACCACATTAAATGAAACCACAGTTTTAAGTACTCTATAAAAGCCTAATATAAATCAGAAAAAAAATAATTTCCAAAAATGAAAAAGTTATTTTTTCAAACCAAATAAATAATGAAATTGTAATTTTAAAATAAAACGCCATTTGTAAGGACGACGCACGCACACATAAACCTATCAAAGGAACATCGCCGCACACGGCTCATTCCGAAATCGAGTCGTAGGTAGTGGTGATAAAGTTCAAAATTGTTTAACCTTTAGTAGTATTTTTGTAGTAGTAAGTGTTTATGTTATTGGGATCTATACGTAATCGCGTCACACGAAATACAGGTATGGATAAAAATCGTGAAATGAAAAAAAATCCTACGTCTAAACTGTTGATGCACCTTGATTAATTTCTTTAGGTATAGGTTTGAAATATTTTACCCTATACGCTGTTTCCGTAAATGGAGCGCTGCCTCTTCCACCCTGTATAATGTCTAGGTAACAATTTTTTTTACCCATTTAAAAAAAGTAAAATATATACTTATATAAAATACAAACCAATATCAGGAATTTCTTCGGATCAATTAGAACTTTTTCATTAAAATCTTTCATAGCGTGAATCCTCTCTAGCCACGGCCAGATCATGTAATCGACGTATCCGGGCTGCTCGCCGCCTAAAAACGTACCGCGGCTTTGTATTTCCTCTTCTATTTGGGATAGAATGCCATGATAAGCCGCCAACACTTCATCAGTAACGGTTTCTGGTGTTCTCATTATTTTAAAGTAGAGTGGCTCCAGCTAAAAGTAATTATGTATTTCTATTTCAAAATAATTCTATGACTTATTTGTCAAGAAGAATACTACATTAAGGAACTATAAAAATATTTATTAATCGATACGAAAAAGTAAGGAACAAAATATTGATTGACGCGTATTTATAAGAGAATTAAAGTATTTAACCTACATTTCGTAATATAACTTCTAGAAGAATCTTATCGAAAGCTTTCTTAACGGGATCCGTGGGTAATAAAGGTCTTTGGGGGTACGCTTCATCCAAGTATTCCGCTGTTATAAGACTTTCGTATATAGACACATCTTCTTTTACTTCCAACGCTGGTACTTTACCTGAAATACAAATATGTACGTGATTTATAAAAAGATTTTTTCAGAATTGAATAATTTCTAAATTATTTTTTATAGCTTCACGCTTTGTCTCGCATAGCGGGGCAGAACGAATCTAGTGTTAAGATCGTTCACCAATTTCGTGTTGAGTCGTGGAACTTAACGCTGCGCTATTTCTATGTCTATGTCTACCAGAGCAGATACATAAAAATTATTTAAATATTCCTTCGTGTGCGGATATATAAACTAACTTATGTAGTCTCTATCACTTAATTCATTTTTAAAATCGTAATTAAAAAAATTATAAATAAATACCTAAAGGGCTTTTTCTTGACAACCATTCCGGTTTGTTCACAAGATCAACGTTCACTACTTCATAATCAACATTTTTCGCGTTGAGTGCTAAAATAGTACGTTGTGCGTATGGACAAAATCGCATATTATATACACGTAGCTTTCCATTGTATGGTGGTAGAGGATCACCTATAAAAAGATAAATAAAATTATATTTTTAAATCTTTTGCTATCGTTTATTTCACAAAATAAAAAAACACGTAACACTAAAGATTAACTGTGTTGTAATAAAGTATGTTTATTTATGAAATATACTTTTAATATACCTATAGAATACAAAAATAACAAAAATGGTATACATATGAGGACTTACCCTTTTTCAAATGTTTTACGTTAAAATTGATTTTTCCTTTGGAAGCCATATTTTGTACTCGGGAAAGGTAACTATAAGACACTACAGTGCTTGGCTAACGCTTTATATTATGGCGATAGTGACTTATACAGAGATAACGCCAGAGGATATCGTTAATCATCAAATTTTTATCAAAACTATCAGTAAGCCACATATATAATTATTTTTAAACATATTTTAGATCCGTCTACATTAATATTTTTGAATCTAGATCATGTGAAATTATAATTAAATAATGGGAGTTTACTTAATTATAATTTATAACTGGAGGAAATGAAATATTTATTTTTAATTTATATTCTCATTTCTTCGCTCTGGTGGTGAGGCGAGGCACAGCGTGGCATTGAGTTTCTCCACTCAACACGCAATTCCTCTGGCATTCGGCGAAAAGTGGGAAGTCTTAACACTAGGATCCCTCTGCCTACCCTGCAGTGGGCGGGTTTTTTTTTCTAAAGTAAAGACTTCGAAAGGGCCGAGCTCTACTAGGGACTAAGCTAAGCTTGAATTTCAGAAAAAGCGCAAGACTTTCAATTGCATTCGCACTTGTCCGGTTTTTTTTATTAATAATGATGGTCCAGATCCTTAATTTTGTACGTCAATGGAAAATGATGAGCATTTTCCAACGCCTACAAACTTATGTTATGATGGCTGCATTTCATTATTTCTTATAGTTTAGCTGGACTGTTGCTTTTGCTCATCAGATAGTCCAGATCCTCAATTTTTGAATGTCAATGAAAATGTTCATCATACTTAGCAACTTTTGTTAAGGCGACATTTCATTATGTGGTTGTTCATCAGATATTCAATTTCTATATTGCTATGTATATATGTATTAAATTTTTATTTATTATTAATATTTTTTCATTTATTTATATTGCTATGAAAAACGCTCATCACGCTTAACAACTTTTGTTAAGGGGGCATTTCATTATATCTTATACTTTAGCTGGAGTACTACGGTTCTGCATTAGGTGTAAGTCTTCAAATCAAATATAGTCTACATTCTCCCAGACCTAATCTAGGTTACACAACAAAAAAAATATTTTTTTCAAATCGATTTTTTTCGAATCGAGTAGATGTTCGATGTACAAACAGACAAACATACAAAAAACAGAGAAAATATTAAAAAAAATCATAGATTTAGTTTCTACTAGCGGCCTGCTCGCGGCTTTGCCCGCTTGAATTACATGATTATTATTTAACTAGCGACCCGCTCGCGGCTTCGCCCGCTTAAACCACAGAATTATTTAATTAACACACTGAATTGTGTTCGTGTTTTGATATACCTATAATGTATGTTTGCAACGCAATGATGATTTTTAATGAGAAATTTATTAAAACTTTAGGTCGCATTTTCGTACCTCCCATAAAAATCTTCTATTGAATATTTGAAATAAAACACAATATCGACATCGACACATTATCCATACTTACAATAAAATCCTAACTCATTGGTGTCTGTACATGGAAGATATTACATTTAACGATGTAATAGCATTGGTCAGTTGGTCTGTTTGTCTGTGCGTGTTTGTGTGTCATGACAATCTCAGAAACGACTTAACCGATTTAAATCCTTTTTTTGTTTGTATTTTGGCAATCTGCCCTTAAATATTTAGTATTAGTTTTATTTTTATCAGCTTCACGCTGTATCCCGCATACAGCAGGTTAGGCAGAGGAAACCTAGTATTAAGACACTCCGTTCCCCACTTTCTGCCGAATTCTGGAAGCATTGCGTGTTGAGTGGCAGAACTCAACGCCGCGCTTGTCCTCGACACCAGAGCGAAGAAATGGAAATATAAATTTAAGTAAATATTTCATCTCCTCGAGTAGGGATCGAACCCACAACCAGTTTTTACAGTCACACTTCGTGCCGCTGCGCCACGACTGGCCTCAACTAGACTGGACTTTATTTTAATCGGTTCACACAAAGTTAAAACCAGATCCACGCTTTATCCCGCCTTTAGCAGGGTAAAGATCATGCGTAAGATTATGAAATTATGTTAAGTGTTAAAACATTGCGTATAATGTGTGACTGATGTGCGAAATTAAAATATTATTAAACGAAATGAATAAAAAAATCAAATAAATCAGCTTCACGTTGTATCCCGCACACAGCAGAGTAGGCAGAGGGAACCTAGTGTTAAGACACTCCGTTCCCCACTTTCTGCCGAATTCTGGAGGCATTGCGTCTTAAGTGGCTGTTGCCTCGACACCAGAGCGATGAAATGGAAATATAAATTTAAATAAATATTTCATTTCCTCAAGTAGGAATCGAACCCACAATCTGTTTACAGTTACACTTTGTGTGCGACGAACCCTGTGCGACGAACGGCCTCAATTTACTTTTTTCTTTTTAATTGCGGTTAAATAAAATAATCGTTATTTAACTATGTCAGATTTCTATTAACCGACTTTATAAAAGAGGAACTCATCAATTCAACTGTAATTTTTATCCTTGTTACCTCAGAACTTTTGACTGTGTGCACCGATTTTGATGATCCTTTTTTTATTTGGAAGCTAGTGCGTCCCGTGTAGTCCTATTTTAATTTAGTTCATTTCCTACATTGGTATCTATGAGAAAATCATATAAATCTCAAATTTACATTATGTATGTGCGCGACAAATGGACGAATATCTAAATATCAACTCAACCGATTTTAATGATTCTTGTTTTATTAGAAAGGGTACACATTAAGGGTAGTTTGGTGAAAGTTTGGTTAATATCATAGTATGTAATCCGGTTAAAATTAAAGAAGTCGATTTTTTTTATTAAAAAATATAATTATGTTATTTTTTCTGGTAAAATTTCTTTATACTCCATGATAAAAAATGTTGTATAAATTGCATTAGGCTTTGAACTATTACCATGCTAAAAATAATTGAATTTTATATAGTAGTTATCGGTATTTTAAGTAATTTACATTTTTCAGTTTTTATTTTTTTTAAAGAAAACTATAATGAAATTCGAAATGAAATCCAAAAAAAATGTACCTTGGGACCCTAGGCTAATGCCATGCAAAAAATCATCAATTTCTGTCTGGTAGTTTATGCGTGATTGACGAACAAATAATCCGACAGACAGATAGACAGACGGACAGACAAGAATTCTGATGAGTGGTTTTTTAGGTTCTATTATCGACATATAAACCGACCTGATTTTTATTTTTTTTATATCTTTAACGTACAGAATTGACTTTTCTATTGTTTTATTATATATAGGGATAGGGATAACTAATTTTATTATTTAATAACTAATTAGGTTGTCATTTTGTATCAAATTAAGTACAGATTAAAATTTGTACCTAATGGTTTTTTTCCTGTGACACAAATACTTGTATCGATTTTTTACTATCTCAAATATAAACTTCTTGAAAACTTAAATACTTATATCTTTTGATAGAGTGAAGCGATTACACTGAAATAAACACTAAAAGTTACTCTGATTTACTTGTAATTTTTATGTATAAAAGTTGCATAAATTAATTGTGAACTTTTTACGTGATACGTGTTTACATAAGCAGATAAACAGACAAAAATTCCAAAAATGTTGGAAATGGATTCTGTTAATAATCCTTTAACACCCTGGCTAATTTTTTTAAAAATATTTTCAATGTACAGAAATCTTACAACTGGACAATCAAACAGACCAACCAACAACAATCCAATACTCAATAAAGTAATTATGCTTATATTGTTATTTCGAATTTTAGTGGAAAACGAAAATCTATTATAGATGTGGATTAAAATGGCGGGGCAATATTTCCATTACAATAACTTAACTTAACTTACCTTCACGCTTTATCCCTTGCGGGGTAGTCAGAGAGAACGGAGCGCCAAACGCTACGGTCTCTACATACCTCTTTCGCCTCGTCCACTGTCATCAACCTCTTCATACATGCCCTTCGGGGGGTCCTCATGCTTTTTACGTGACCTTCCTCCAGTATCTTTGATACTGTGTTTTCGAAGGTCAACCGAGGTCTCCCCCTACCTCTCTTACCTCTCTTACAGATCTCTTATAATATTCGTTCTGTTTAACAAAAAGGTGCAGGCTATGGAAATGGAAGGAAAGTGAAAATTAATACAGTGAATATGAATCAATTTATTATACAAGTAATTAAATTATGAATATTATTTTTTATATAAATTCATTAACAATTAAATTTATGACACTGTCTTAATCTATTTTAATTTAAGAGTTCGTAGTTGGGTTTTCCCGCTCTGTATCCTTTAAAGAATTCAATAAGTATGGGAGCAGGTATTAAATATTGGCTGACAGCTGGATCTTTAAGCATATTTTCGATGTACTTTGTCTGAAATAAAATATATATAATATATATATTATATATATATATATATATATATATATATATATATATATATATATATATATATATATATATATATATATATATATATATATATATATATATATATATATATATATATATATATATATATATTGTTTATAAATAACAACATTAATACTTCTTTTTATACAATGTAGGCCAGTATAATAGGCCAGGGGCACAAAGTATGACTGTAAAACCGACTGTGGAGTCGATCCCCACTCGAATAAATTAAATATTTATCTAAATTTATATTTCCATTTTTTCGCTCTGGTGTCGAGGCAAAGAGCAATGCTCAAACTCAACACGCAATGCCTCCAGAATTCGGCAGAAAGTGGGGAACGGAGTGTCTTAACACTAGGTTCCCTCTGCCTGCTGTGTACAGCGTGAAGCTGATAAAAAATACAATGTAAAAGATGCATGCAGAGTATATAAATTTTTTAGCCTATAGTAAATGTGGTGTTTGTATAGCTTTTCAGAAAAAAATTAAAAACCTCAAGATATCTCAATTTCTAAAATACTATATAATATTTTTAAACCAAATAAAATTACATTATAATTTTCCAAATAATTTAATTGTTTACTTTGTTTTATGAGATGCACAGATTTAATTTATTTTTATTAGACACAAATTTAAAATCGTTAAAAATTATCGCACCTACCTTCTTAAATTTTATGAAAAATCTCTACGAGAGGTTCTCTACCGATATATATTTAATTTTCTTTTAATGAAGTAAATATGATAATGTATAAGTAACAATAATGTTTAGGTAACAATTTTGTTTACCAACGTCCAAGTAAAATATATACTTATATTAAATACAAACCAGTATCGGGAATTTCTTCGGATCAATTAGAACTTTTTCGTTAAAATCTTTCATAACGTTAATTCTTTCTAGCCACGGCCAGATCATGTAATCGACGTATCCGGGCTGCTCGCCGCCTAAAAACGTACCGCGGCTTTGTATCTGCTCTTCTATTTGGGATAGAGTGCCATGGTAAGCTGCCAACACTTCGTCAGTAATGGTTTCTGGTGTTTTCATTATTTTAAAGAAGAGTGGCTCCAGCTAAAAGTAATTATATATTTCTATTTCAAAATAATTCTATGACTTATTTCTCAAAAACAATACTACATTAGGGAACTATACAAATATTTATTACTCGATAAGTAAAAGTAAAAGTAGAATTAAAGTATTTTACTTACAATTCGTAATACAACTTCTAGAAGAATCTTATCGAAAGCTTTCTTAACGGGATCCTTGGGTAATAAAGGTCTTTGGGGGTACGCTTCATCCAAGTATTCCGCTGTTATAAGACTTTCGTATATAGACACATCTTCCTTTACTTCCAATGCTGGTACTTTACCTGAAATACAAATATGTAAGTGATTAATAAAAATATTTATTCTGAATTGAATAATTCCTAAATAAAAGCCTTATTTATCTTTTATAGCTTCACGCTTTATCTCGCATAGCGGGGTCTGCCACAGAATCTAGTGTTAAGATCGTTCACCAATTTCGTGTTGAGTGGCGGAACTTAACGCTGCGCTATGTCTACTAGAGCAGATACATGAAAATTATTTAAATATTAGCCAACTTATTTAGTCTTTATCACATATCATAATTCATTTTCAATATCGTAATTAAAAAAAAGAAACAAAAAATCATATAAATAAATACCTAAAGGACTTTTCCTTGGCAACCATTCCGGTTTGTTCACAAGATCAATGTTCACTACTTCATAATCAACATTTTTCGCGTTGAGTGCTAAAATAGTACGTTGTGCGTATGGACAAAATCGCATATTATATACACGTAGTTTTCCATTGTATGGTGGTAGAGGATCACCTATAAAAATAAAAATTAAATTATATTTTTAAATCTTTTGCTATCGTTTATTTCACAAAATAAAAAAAACACGCAACACTAAAGATTAACTGTGTTGTAATAAGTATGTTTATTTATGAAATATACTTTTAATATATCTATAGAATACAAAAATAACAAAAATGGTACACATATAAAGACTTACCCTTTTTCAAATGTTTTACGTTAAAATTGATTTTTCCTTTGGAAGCCATATTTTGTGTGGACGTGTTCCTTTCCCAGTAACTATAAGACACTACAGTGCTTGGCTAACGCTTTATAGGTTATATTATGGCGATAGTGACTTATACAGGAATGACGCCAGACGGCATCGTGATTCAGCAAATTTTTATCAAAACAATCAAGAAGCCACATACTTTTATAATTATTTTTAAACATATTATAGATCCGTCTACATTTATATTTTCGAATCTAGATCATGTGAAATTATAATTAAATAAACTCCCTTTGGAGAAAATGAAATATTTATTTTTAATTTATATTTTCGTTTCTTCGGTCTGCTGTCGAGGCACAGCGCGGCGTTGAGTCCCGCCATTCAACACGCAATGCCTCCGGAATTCGGCGGAAAGTGGGGAACGGAGTGCCTTAACACTAGGTTCCCTCTGCCTACCCTGCTGTGGGCGGGGTTTCTAAAGTAAAGACTTCAAAAGTAATTCGATATAGTGTTTATTTATAGTCAAAGCTATGTTACATTTATACAAGAAATAACAAAATACTAACATTATTAATTTATATGTAACAGGATAATAAATAGGTTGTTTCTTTGTTATTGATTAGTACTCGGAGACTTCTATTTGTATGAACTAGACTTTAAACCCCAAAAACTTTACTAACATAAAAATTGCGCTAAAAATTTAAAAAAACAATATTTACACGAACATATCTATGCATAGTTAAAAAAAGCTAAAGCTCATTATTACCTATCTAAAATTGGCCAAGTACTGAGATGGTCCAATTCTATAAATTGAATTGTTGCTTGTATTGAATAATATGTATGTTTTCCTATCTTTATCTAAAATTGACATGAGGAAAACACTCACAACAAAATATTAAATATATTTCTTTGTTGACATATTACCTATATGACTTTCAATTTTATCATATTATATTTGCTGATAACAGCACACAATAATATACAATTCAATATAAACTATTAATTATTATCCAATATAAACTATTTTTTTTTCAGTTTCACGCTACATTCCGCTATACGTATGGCTTAGTGGTTAGAGCGCTTGAACGGTTTCCAAGAGATGCGGGTCTAAATCCTATTTCTAAATAAGCAAGTTCAAAAATTATTTGTAGTGTTCAATATGTTTTCGTATGAAGTGTACAAAGCGAATTATACGCTAAAAGTTTATCCAAAGCAATTATTGGTTATGAGGCCAGTCGTGGCGCAGGGGCACAAAGTGACTGTAAAACCGACTGGTTGTGGGTTCGATCCCCACTCAAGCAGATGAAATATTTACTTACATTTATATTTCCATTTCTTCGTTCTGGTGTCGAGGCAAAGCACGGCGTTGAGTCCTGCCACTCAACACGGAATGCCTCCAGAATTCGGCAGAAATTGGGGACGGAGTGTCTTAACACTAGGTTCCCACTGCTTACCCTGCTGTGTGCGGGATACAGCGTGAAGCTGATTTGATTTGGTTCATATTTAATAATCGTAATTAACAAATTACATTTTATTTAGGCGAATTGCCTGGCTAAATACGCTCATGGTATATAGATAAACGAAATAAAAAAAATACATTTATTTTATAAAATTTATTTAATTTACTCTGTTGACACAACCTATAGATTTCGTATGCCTGAAATTCAAATTAACATTCGTAAAATATATCACTCAAACATTAACTTAACAATATAGCGTATATAATATAACGTTGAGATTCATTAAATCAATTTAAACGAGTATATGTTATTGTCATAAAAAAATGTTTAGAAGACGAATAATCTTATAAAAACAAAATTTCACAGATAAATAAATAGTACAACCAAAAATACGACGTCATTTAATTTTAATTATCAAAAATTAAACACGATGAAATTAGATTTTAGATATTTTTGAATATGAATGTAGGAATTATATTTTTTATTGTTTGCACCATAAGTTAACAGAATTTTATGTAATTTGTACTGAGATATCTGTTATATCGTTAAGTTTTAAGTACATTATTCAGATTAATAAACATCCGTCGTAATCGAAGAACTTGTGAGTTGGGACGGATTACACATTGAAACTTTCATAAGAATCAATATTATAATAAATATTAACAAAAAATTAAAAAATATATATATATATTTAGAATACGTAACTTTAATATGGAATGTTATATATTAGTATGTAGTAAGCGTTTATGATTTACAAATTTTTTGCGACAGTAAACGCAACGGTCGTGGGTTCGGTTTCCACTCGGGGAAATAAATTATTTTCATGTCCTCGCTGTCTTAATGAGACAAAATATAAAAAAAAAAATTCTGTACAAACTATAATATTTTAAAGATGTTATCTACTACAGTTTACATGTCAGAAACCGAAACAGTGTTCTTGTCACAGTGGGAGCGCGATAAAACGAACAAGGAACTCTTCACGGAACTAAACAAATATATCATGATTATCACCATGCATAAAATAAGATTAGAAACGTTGATATGCTGTCTGCCTTAGATTAAAAAACAAATGATATTTATATAATGAAATTGTGAAAAAATATATTTTTTTTAAATATTCTTGATATTTTATAGAAAATGATGCATATTTTTACAGAATTTTTAAATATGCAGTTATATTTTCGCAGTTGGATTATAATTATAGCCGTTCTTTAATCAATTATTGGTTATATTTATTTTTGTTCTATAAAAAATATAATACTTGAATATGATTATACATATTTTTTAAATGTCATATTTAAATGTTTCTCCTTACTATTTGAGTAATATATTTTTTTCATACATTAAGAAATTAAAAAAAACAAAAAAAGTTGATAAGCTCTGAATAAAATTATTAAAATAATACTTTTTTTTTGTACAAATTGTTTTACGTTTAAATATGTATATAAATATTATTGCAACAACTGAAACTGCCTATCTAATCTGTTTTTTATGAAATAAAGGTAAATATAATATAATTAATATAACTATTTAATCAATAGCACTTTTGGTGTAAGCTTAAGCTTATACTACATAACTACTGCTTAAATGAGTGTATAATATATACATATTTTCTACTTCAATTCATAGTCATACTCCTAATGTTATACAAAACGTTCATTCTATTAGGTTTTTGCACCTTATTTATATGGCTTAAAAAATAATGTTATAATTTATATGTGATATCTGTTAGTTCATTAAGTACATCGATAAATATCACAAAACAGAAATCGATATTATTTCTGTAAATATAGTTAGGAAGTATATAAGAAATTAAATAATTTCGCAATAAATATATTATCAAAATGATTATGTTTTGATTTATAAAAATTAAATTATATTTACTAATTAACGACACAAAAAAATATATATGTTTGTGATTATTGCTTTTTCACACTATATATTTTTTACCTTACAAAAATAATTTTCATAAGTAATTGTTTCGTAATATATATTCCGATATACGATATACATACATAACATAAATAAAATTATAAATTTTTATATACAATATTTGTGATCATTCATCATTAAATTAAATGTACGTTCCATTTTTTCGCTCTGGTGTGAGAGGCAAAGCGCGGTGTAGAGTTCCGCCACTCAACACACATTGCCTCAAAATTCGCCGGTAAATGTGCAACAGAGTGTCCTAACATTAGGTTCCCTCTACCTACCCTGCTGTGTGCGGGATACAACGTGAAGCTGATTAAATCCTGTAGATATATCGTCAGCGTAGGCTTTGGAATGCTATTTTTGTAAAAAAAAATGTTTTCGTGAAAATGATTACTTGAGGTATTCTTTTATCTAATGATGGAATGATAAATTAGCTTGCACTTATCGGCTGGGTTCAAAAAACAGTACAATCTATTAAAAAAAAAAATCTTTTTTTAAGACAGTTTTTTACTGTCTATCGTAAAAAAACCTTATTTTTGCATTAAGAAGGGCCTGTACCCGACGATTCTTTTAATTTTGTTTTTGATTTATAGTGGCGACTTTTTAGTAAATTAATTTACTTAATATATAATATCTAGTTTCGAATAACGTCACAAAAATAAAGTTTTATATTTAAAATATATCGAAACGGAGGTTTAAAAGTTGTTATCATTCTGTTCTGCTCATTGATTATTTCTGAATGAGCCAGTGGAACACAAATCACTTCACCAATGTCACGTTAGAGAAGATATATAAGAGGTTATAAGGTAAAAAAAGGTAATGCTTATACAATAGGAGAATGAATGTTAAAGAGATCCACTTAAAATTGGTGAGCATTATTTGACAAAATCAGACCAACTATACGCACGTATGATACAAAAGTTTAATAATAACAATAGAGGGCATTAAATATAATTTTTAACAAAAAAAACCGACTTCAACCGGATCCTATAATCAGAACCTAACTAAACTCATCAAACTTGAAGTGTATTTTTCCCAATAAAAAAAGAACCATCGTAATAGGTTGGCGTGATATTAAGTTATTCGTCCATTTGTCGCGCACATACTTAATGCAAATTTAACACTTGTGTGATTTTCTCATAACAATGTCAGAAATGGACCAAACTAAAATGGGGCCACACGGGAAGCACCAGCTTTCAAATAAAAAAGAATTATTCAATCATCATCATTATGCCCAGTCAAAGTCTCAACTTAATATTTATGATTATGATTACCTCAGTAGCAAATATAAAAAAAACATAATGTCGAATTAATAACCCCTCTTTTACAGAAGTCGGTTAAAATCTAGGTCTACTTTTCGTTAAATTACATAGAGAAAAATGTTACAATATAAATGAGGATTTTTTTTTTATAATAATTTAACAATTTAATTCGGTATGTTCATATTCGTCTTGGACTTGGATTAGTGGAAAATGATAAATGCGATGATGATACTGGAGTCACACAAATTTAATAATTTATCCTTTCCCTTACATATGAGACTTTCCTACTTAGTGTTTCGTCTGACATATTTTGTGATTTTTGACCGAGAAATTATATCAGCAGGACCGAATTTACGCATGTTTTTTATACTTTAAAATTTCATGTAAGGGATAGCGCGCATTGGTAACTTTTGTCAGGGTGACAATAAATTCTTTGTCACTGTCATGTCACCATGCTTTTCGCGACTGCGCGCACTTGCGATGACAGTGACGAAGAGATGGTTGTCTGTGCACCTATATTAAGAAATAGAAAAAAAAGCAAACGTAGAAAGAATAATCGTTTAGGGATTTGTCATAGAGCTATGGCCTCAACTCAATTTCGTCAATCAGTATGTCGTTGTCTATTTCATCTTCATGAAAACACACGTTTTGCCTTGGTGATGAACTTGACGCCATTCTTCAAATTAAAATTTGGAGTTGCAATGCAACACGCTGCTGTTTCTTGTTTATGCGGAAGACGACTTGTATGGAAACCGCAAGGGGGAGGAGACACGAAGTGACATTTAGTTTCTAATGCGCACGGGCGTACAAATCTATGGACGCGGTGACAGTTGCGTCACGGGCGTGTCGCCATCCCCCGCGGGCAAAAAGTCACCCAATTGTCACGTATCCAAATGCGCGCACCTTCATTTAGGGTGATGTACACGGTGACAGTGACGCAACAGTCACGGTGACAAAAATCACTAATGCGCGCTATAAGCTATTTTAGAATCTGTCACAAAATGTCAGTTTATCGCCCCCGTCTTTAAAGTGTGACGACATTTATGGACGGCTAGACATAATGCGTGAACTATTACATCTTCTTTTTAAATATATTAGGTATGTTCATATTGGTCTTGGACTGTTGGAACATTTGCGTGACGCGGCGTCCGACGTGCGCGGGGCGCGGGGAGGGCGCGCGGGGCTCCCCCGCCACCGCCAGCAGGGCCTCGATCGCTGGCCGGTACTGCGAGAGCGACGGCGATTGTACAACTTCTTCTAACTTTCTATAAGAAACACGTTATTTTATAGTTTTTATATACATCTTTTATATTTTTATTACGGAGCTCTTGGTTATTTACATTTATTTATTATTCTTATCGTCTACCTGAATGATTTTTTGATATTTTATATATATTTGCTTTATAATATATACAAACAAACTAAAATCTTATCAAGTGTGAAGGGCTTGGCTTCGGGATAAGGACAATTGAAGATAAAATAGTAGGTTTTGGTGGTCAGAGCGCTTGACTGTTGCGTTCAAATTTTATACGTTTTAAAATTGTGACAGTGCGATCTATGAGTTGTGGGCGCCCTGTAATTAAATTTTCTGAATTTTAGGTATCGTACATTCGGGAAGCAAATAATAAAAAATAGAAAAAACTAAAAAGGAGTGTTTTAACGCTAGGTTTCCTCTGCCTATCCTGTTGTGTGAGGGATAGAGCATAGAACTGATTAAGAAAATTTCGAAGCCGTTGTGGCGCAGAGTCAAAAGCTTGCAAATGTAGGCACTGGGTTCGGTTCCCAGTGGGGAACAAAATATTTAGTATTTTCATTTCCTTGCTTTTGAAAGAAGCACGGAATGCCTCAAGAATTCGGTGGAAAGTTTGGAACGGAAGTGTCTTAATGAAGGACGGAATGTTTTAACACTAGTTTCGCAAGTTAGTGCAGTAGGCGCGGGACCTCAAGGCGGGCAGCAGCGCGGGGTGGCGCGGCGCGTGGTGCGCCGCCAGCTGCAGCGCGGGCGCCAGCGCCGCCGCCGCGCCGCCCGCCGCCGCGCCCGCGCACAGCGCGCACACCAGCGACACCGCTGCAACAAACGTCAACTTTATAACTATTATTTACCAAAACACCAATATAAGACGACATAATGTGATCTTGTTATATAGCCCTCGGTGACACACACGCCAAAAATATTTTATATTATAATACGCTGACAAAGAGAAAGATCTGGTGAACAGCACTAGTGGGAAAGGAATTTATTTTTTTCCCACACTTATTGTTCTATAACATGGAATAAATAAGTCCTAGGTTAAGTTAGATTAGTTTAGGTTTAGACAGATTACTGTTTTTCTAACATCGAAAGCAGTAACCTCAGAAATATTTTAGTTCTAGATTTAATTTGTATTTTCTTTTAAAATGTCATTAAAATGAATTTATATATAATTGCGTAGTTTTTTAACCCTCCAATTGCAGCTCTCACAACTATCTTGTAAACGAAATGTCAACACTATTTGTTTATAGATTACACGTCGCAACGATTGTGAGTTCGATAATCACTAGGTAAAATTAATGATTTCCATTTCCTCGATTTGGTAAAAATAAAACACCGCAAAATACAAAAAATATATTTAAAATCCAAAGATAGAATAGAAATACCTTTTTCGGACACAGTATGCGTATCTAACGCTGGCAGCACAAGCAGGGCCAGTGCCTCAGCCGCGCGCGTGGCCTCGCGGGCGCCGAGCGTGTGCGACCCCACTATGGACTCGAATGGCGGCCAGCATTGCGTCTCTAGAGGTAGCGATCGAGCTATGCAAGTGCGTGTCACGCTTCCCCACGCTGTTATAGCTGCTTCTCGGACTGATCTGTAATATAGTTAGTCAGCTTCATGCTGTATCCCACACACAAGGTAGGCATAGGAAACCTAAAGTTAAGACACTTCGTTCCCCACTTTGAAAACTTGTGGAAGCATTGCGTATCGAGTGGCGAGACTCAAGCCGCGCTTCGCCTCGCCACCAGAGCGAAGAAATGAAAATATAAATATAAAGAAATATTTCATTTTCTCAAGTAGAGGACGAACCCACAACCAGTCGATTTTCCAGTCACATTTTTTACCCCGGCGATCCCGGCGCCACAACTGGCCTCAAGTTATATATTTAAAATTAATTTTAAATAAAATGTATACAAGGTATTAAGGAAATTATAACAAACCATTTTTTTGCTTTATACTGTATTCTGCATACAGCAGGGTAGGCTGAGGGAACCTAGTGTTAATGACATTACGTTCATCACTTTCCAGCAAGTTTGAGGCACTGAATATAAAATTCATCAAAATTCATATAGGTCGTGTTGCAACTGTCACACTATCTGACTATAAGCACGATGGTTATAGGTTCGCTTCATACTTGAGAGTATAAATTATTTTCTTTTCAAACGTAGGCAACGATTCTAACTGATGGTTAATGGTTTGTCGGCATTAAGTTCCGCCACTATACAGACAACCTCTTAAAAATTAGACAGCATATAGAGTACGGAGTGTCTTAACATTCTGATATACAGTGAGAAGCTGAAAATATTTATAGATAAAAAGTAACTCACTCATCATCGTCATACAACAATGCAATTATCGCCGGCAACAGCTGCTTTTCCAAACATTCCTCATCGACTTCTGTTATATTCACTAGCTCGGCTATTAGAGAGGCGATGAACGCTCGTATTGCGTTGCCGCTGGTACTATCGCAACTACTTGCAGAAACTGAAATATTGTGTGAAATGAGTCATATTGAGACCGGTCGTGGCGCAGCGGCACGAGGTGTGACTGCAAAACCGACTGGTTGTGGGTTCGATCCCCACTCGAGGAGATGAAATTTTTACTTAAATTTATATTTCCATTTCTTCGCTCTGGAGTCGAGGTTAAGCGCGGCGTTAAGTTCTGCCACTCAACACGCAATGCCTCCAGAATTCGGCAGAAAGTGGGGAACGGAGTGTCTTAACACTAGGTTCCCTCTGCCTACCCTGCTGTGTGCGGGATACAGCGTGAAGCAATTTTTTTTTTTATATCTATACAAAAAAAATATACGACCCAAGATGTCTTAACTGAGCTTTGTATTTTTGTGAATGACAATTGAAAGTAAAGTACTGAATTCAATATTCATTCTCCAAAAACGAACCATGACAACTATGTATAACCTAACATCTCGAATTTCTCTGCAAAAGTGATGAAACAATATAATTGTGATTGTGAGTTTCTTTGTTTAAGTTGGTAGCTTGAGATCGTCGCGTAGCTGTATACGATTTCGGCGATTGGCCATTCTATTATTCTCATTAAATAATTTTGCATTTCCCCAGATCGGAGGGTAACAAGACAAAGTGCAGCGTTGAGTTCCACGGCTCAAAACGCAATCTTCCGAACATTGGACGATGCGTAAGGTCTAATCACTAGGTTCTCTCTCTGCCTTTTCTGCTATATGGTGAATACAGTGTGAAATTAAAAAAAGTGTAGATACATATACACAAAAAATGTGCAAGAATATTTTTTTTTCTCTTTAACTTACATTCTCTTAGGTGCTGTAAGTAACAATTAAGAACATCTGGACGATGTTTCGTCAACCACTTAAATGGTACAGACAAAATTTTTGTTGGAAGACTCCTTATACTACTGTACACAACCCATCTGAAAAAAAAAACATATTTACTTCGTTCCAAGTACATATAGTCGTCTAATTTTAAAAAAATAATCGTAACATAAGTCTATGCCTACTCAGAAAAATAGACAGAGGAAACCTAGTGTCAAGACATCCCGTTCTTTGCTTTTCGCGTGATGCACCTTATTTTATCAGAGCGATAATATGAAAATTTTATTCTAATTCTTTCTTTCAAATGGGAATCGAACACATAACTACCATAATAGAACACTTCTACGCCACGAGGGCTTAAGTTGTTTATTGAGTAAATAATTATATTATATTGAAGCCGACTTGGTGAACGGCACAGCATCTGACTATAAGCCCGACTGTTGTGGGCTCGAATTCCATTCGTTTGGTAAAGTTACATTTCCTCACTCTGGTAACAACACAAAATGCGGCGTTTAGTTCCCCCACTCAAAACGCAACGTCTCAAAAATTGCGTGGATTGTGGGGAATACCGTGTTTTAGTGGGATAGATACGACGTGAAGCTAAAACATATAATTTTTGTTTGCACTTACTTTTGTAAAAATTCCACACGCTGCTCAGTATCATCAACAGTAGCCAATATGGTGGTAAGATAAATACCAACAATTACAACACTGTCTACATTCACAGTATGCAATTTTTCTAATTTATTTTCTAAGTCCATAATAATCTCAATAAAGATAGGATTTAATACTTTCAAAGAAAATTCGAGACCAAAGTTGTCTAAATAACTGTTAAATAGTGCAATAAGCATTTCATATATTGCGTGATGATTTAATGCTTTGCTCTTTGTCGCGACATCTAATATTTGCTTAATACTGAAAATAATAATAATAATAATATCCATCCATAAAAAACCTTAATTAATATATAAATAAAGGCTTTAAGTGTTACGATCAAAAATATTAAAATAAAGTTTAACAGTACACCAAAATATGTAATATTATATTATTATACTTTTATAATTATAACTTCTTAAAGAAATCCTAGAAAATTATTGTTAAAAAAAAAAAAATTATATATTTTTTGACTTGACGTTGTATCCCGCATATGGAGAATTCAGTGATTTTTTTATTTGAAAACTGATAACACTACAGACATTTGGTCCGTACATAACTCTGAGATCGATCTTGAGAAGAGAGTTGAGAGCAATTTATAAATAACTAGAGGGCGCGCGCGGCTTCGCCCGCTTATTAAGAGTGAGTTCTAAAAAAAAAACCACGAAACACGTGTTCAATAAAATATTTTAACAGTCTGAATTTAATTTTTTATAAAAATCGATGGCAATTTAAAGATTTTTCCATATAAACTTTCAACCCCTTATTTGAACCCTTAGGGGGTGAATTCTTAAAAACCATGAAACACGTATTCAATGAAATATTTTTAAGAGTCTGAATTTCAAATTTTCAAAAATCGGTACAGATTATTTTTTTTTCCATACAAACTTTCAACCCCTATGGGGGTGAACCTTTAGGGTTAAAATTTTTCAAAATCCCTTCTTAGTGGATATCCAGAATATGAAAATAAACATCTGCCCAAATTTCACGTTTCTACCATCAGCGGTTACGGCTCTGCGTGCGTCTTACCTCAGTCAGTCAGCACAAGTCCTTTTATATATATAGATTATGCGCTTAATTGTGCCGCTTTTTTTTCTTTCTTATCCATTCATTTCACATTAATATAATAATATATAACAAGTAATAAATAAATAATACTATAAATTGGTATAATGTATTTTTATTTAATGGATAAAAATACCATCTGTCTGTATGTCTAATATATTTTTTTGCTGATGCTGTTTTGATGTGACGTTTACTGAGTGACAAAATATGATATGTTATTGTAATTATACTTATTTGTATGTGTTTGTAAGTTCAGTTTAAGAGTAGAATATCTCTATCATTTGTATGTTTCATAGAATACATATACATTAAATTATAAATTACAAATACTCACACACTAATAAACCAATCCAATTCAGACCATCTAACATCTGGATTCTCTTTCATAAGGCTGTTCATAGCTGCTAATATAATCTTTGCATTGACATCTTCACTCAAATAACATTGTAAATCTATAAACTTCTTATTTGGCACTTCTTGCAGGTTAATGGTTTCCATATCACAGTTATTCAGGTTTATATCCTTAACTATTTGTACATTAATTACATAGGCCAATTGCGCTAAAACTAAAGCTTTGATCACATCTAAATATAATATTACTGTTTTCCATTCATTATCTATGCTTGCTTGTATTAAGTGTTTCATTACTTGCTTATATAGATCTGTTGTGAATTTACCTAAAAATAAGTTTAAAATGAGTAAATGTAATCAGTTTATATATTAGCTTCGCACTGTATCCTGCTTACAGCAGGGTGGGTGGAGAGAACCTAGTATTATGACACTCCACTGCTCACTTGAGTTGAATGTGTGTCATTGTGTGTTTAGTGGCGAAACTCAAGGCTGTGTTTCGTTTTCTTATGAGAGCTATAAAATAAAATTACTCCTTCCGCCGACTGGGAATCAAACCAACAAACGTGTCATTACCATTAAGACACTGTACGACTGCGACACGAATGTCTTTTTAATTTTAAGGTTTACTTTTAAAGAATAAATTCACTTACCACATAAGAGAGCACTTCTAGCTAAAACCGGAACATATACACACACAGCGTCCTTTACATTTTTATCCACTGGATCTTTTAGGAAATTGAACAATAAATTTTCCAACTGGGCATATTTGTGTTCGGAGACTGGAGATATAAGACATGCTGATTTCAGACCTATTCCACGTATTTCAGGTTCACTGGACTCACACATTAGCACCACCAAGCTTAGTAGAAGCGAAGTGCATAATTCTATGGGCACGTATGGAGCTATACAAAGGCATATTTGGCTCGCGAGCACGCGTCTTTCTGGAGTTCGAGACGCCAAAAGTTCTGCTATAGACGATAGCACTTCGCCACTACCACCCCATTTTACTATCAGGCTGGTTGCTATAAAAAAAAGTTTAAATGAGGTTAATTTGATTTTTAAAAATTTTCTACTTCGTCACGAAACTGATATTGTATCAGTTCATTTATACACAAAACATGATTACATGATTACAAAACAAATCAGCTTCACGCTTTATCCCGCATACAGCAGGGTAGGCAGAGGGAACCTAGTGTTAAGACACTCCGTTCCCCACTTTCCGCCGAATTTTGAAGGCATTGCGTGTTGAGTGGCAGAAATCAACGACGCCATGTTTGCCTCGACACCAGAGCGAAGAAACAGAAACATACATTTAAATAAATATTGCATTTCCTCGAGTGGTGATCTAACACGCAACCAGTCGCTTTTACAGTCACACTTTGTGACCCTGCGCCACGATCGGCCTCTAAATTCTATTCATTCATTATTCTATTCTAAACTAATTGTAACCCGGAACAATGAATTGGAAGTATAAAAAAGAGAATTTAAAGTTAAAAGGTCATGTTCTTTTTTTATTTATTTTTTTCGATATTATTAAACATTTTCTAAAAAAAATATTCCCTCCAAAACTAAGACTAAGTTATGCCTACACGAATTTTTATTTACTTTTTAGCTTCACACTGTATTCCGGACAACAGGCAGAGGGAACATAATATTAAGACACTACGTTAATCACTTTCCATCCTATTACCGAGATATTGCGATTCGAGTGACGAAGAACAACGCCGCGCTTTGTCTTGTTATCAGAGCCAAGAATATGAAAATAATTAGTTTCCCCGAGGAGGAATCGTACCTAAGTTTTTTTACCTTCACAAACAGCCTTCACATCACTCGCCTCGGGCTTCTTGTACAAGGTGAGCAGCAGGTGCAGCAGGCGCGAGCGGCGCGCGTCGCCCGGCGGCAGCAGCGCCGCCGTCGCCGCTAGCAGCGCGCCCGCCTCGCCGCGCCAAGACACTAGCGTGTGAGGGAGCACCTGGTGTGAGAATTTTGCACAAAACATATATTATTTACATGTATATTATCTATATCTTATTTATTTATTTACACCTTTCATTAGAAAAAACAAAAAGGGAAAAAAGCAATTGACGCACAAAAGGCGGTCTAATCACTAATCAGCGATTTCTATCAGACAACCTTTGGTTTAGGAAATTTATGAAATAACATAGAGTGGTGGTTTGTAAATCCTAATAAATAAACATAATGCATATATATTTCAAAAATACATACTATTATAATATTCTAATATATATAATAATACTATTTCTATGATTAATTATTTCTATATACACTAGATCTCTTATGAGCACAAAAAAATTGTGTTCTTATTTGATTGCCAAAATGCCTCAGTGTGCTCTATAAAATCAATATTATACAATTATAAATACAAACATTTTATCATTTGGCTAATTTTCACTACGAATATTGCTTGGTTTGGACTAAAACATACATGGAGTGGATGTTTCATTTTAATAAATAGATATCCGTTGTAGCCCACGAAATGACTATTTAGATTATTAAAACTTAATATATATAACAGAGGGATCCTAGGAAACTAGTGTTAAGACACTTCCTTCCCTATTAAGACATTTCCGTTACCCATTTTCCGTCAAGTTCTTGAGGAAGTTGCGTGTTGAGTAACAGAACTTAACGCCGCACTTTTCTTAAGTTGTCTTTTCGTTAGTTATTTCGGTCATTGCCAGAGCGAGGAAATAAAAATATTAAATAGTTGATTACCCCCGGGGGAAACGAATCTACAACTGTCACATTTAGTCGCATGCTTGTGCGCCACGATAGCCTCTACGCATCGGGATCCAACGACCGCACGTGTGTAACCCGATACGGGTTGATATTAAACTATATGATAGTTAAGATTTTTTTAAAGAATAAATGTTATTTTTATCTTGTTGAATTTTAGTAAATTGACTAAAAATAAAAGACTATTTTTAGTAAATTTACTAAACTTGTCAACTTATTGTCGAGAACAAAGCGACGCCATGACTTCTATGTTCTATTTTATATCAAGGCATTTAACCCTCTGCAACTGACGTGGCTTAATTTTTGCAATTATACTGAGATAGTATCATTTTCCATTTTTCGATTATGATGAGAAGAAAAAGTCTTTGTAAGGTTTTGATTATTCTTTAGAAACAAAATTTTATATTTTTATTTTTAATAATATTATAAATATACACAGGGTGGAAGTGTCAGCCCTCTTTTTACGGGAACAGCATATAGGGTAAAATATTTTAAACCCATACCTAAAGAAATTAATCAAGATACCTCAACAGTTTAGACGTAGGATTTTTTTTTTCATTTCACGATGTTTATTCATACCTGTATTTCGTGTGACGCAGTTACCAATAACGTAAACACATACTACTACAAAAATACTACTAAAGGTTAAGCAACTTTGAACTTTGCCGCCAATATCTACGACTCGATTTCGGAATGAGGCTTATGCAGCGGCTTTGATAGGTTCATGTGTGCGTGCGTCGTTCTTGACAAATGGCGTTTTATATTACAACAATAATTTTATTATTTATTTTTAAAAAATAAAATCCTTTTTCATTTTTGGGAAAAAAAATAAAATAAAAATTGTATTATAAAATAATAATAAAGCTTAAGGATTTTGTACAATTTGGGTATAATATAACAAAAAAAGTATAAGCGGGCGAAGTCGCATGTGGGCCGCTAGTAAAATATAAAATTCCACTAACCCTAGGTAAAGTGTCAGCGACCAGAGGCAAAAGTCCCGGTAACGTGATTGGTTGCTTACTATTCACTAAATCCAATAGTAGATCATTTGCTAAGGGCTCGTTGAGGTCCAAAGTTTCATAACACCATGACAGTAATGATTCTTTCAAGCTGCTTGGCAAGCTACTGAAAACAGATATCGAATTGTAATTTTCAAATCACTTTATATATATTATTTCTTCTTTAATTTATTTATTTAGCTGCATTCTGTATTTCACATATGGCAGGATTGGCACAGGGAACCTAGTGTCAAGCCGCAAAACGTAATGTGAGCGTTAAACCTTACGTTTTGTTCGTAACGTTCGTTTTATCATGTTGCCAGGGCAAGGAAATAAAATAAATTATTTCCTAATAAAAAAGCAGCTTTACGCTTTTTCCCGCATATAGCAGGGTAGGCAAAGACAACATAGGGTTAAATAGAGTAATTTATTTATCCACCTTTATTCACATTGTTCATCTAACACCACTTTTTAAAACATTACATGTTGAGTGGAGGAATTAAACACCATATTTTGTAACCTTGCAGAGCAGGGAAGTGAAAATAATTTAAAAATAACTATTTATTAATTTATTAATATAAAAATAACCGTTGCGTTTACGCACAGATACTGTCCCAATGCGATAAGACGGCCTCAATAGTTCAGCACACTTAGAAATAATCTGAAGCCAGATGTGGTGCAGGGGCACAAAGTGTGACTGTAAAATCGGCTGGTTGTGGATTCGATCCCCACTCGAGGAAGTGAAATATTTATATACATTTATATTTTCATTTCTTCGCTCTGGTGTCGAGGAAACGCGCGGCGTTGAGTTCCGCCATTCAACACGCAATGCCTCCAGAACCCGGCGGAAAGTGGGGGAACAGAGTGTTTTAACACTAGGTTCCCTCTGTCTACCCTGCTGTGTGCGGGATACAGCGTGAAGCTGATTTATTTTAATTTAATTGGAAATTATCTAAGGTCTAAAAACCATTTCAACATCAAATAATTTATCACCTATCAATCCACAATTCCTTGTTATTCTCGAAACTGCTGTACTCGTATTGCACTCTAGTCCACTCGCCAGCATCGTTTATACTTAAAGTTTCATCAAGTGTAGTGACACTACCGCGTCTGCACGGGGAGCCCCGTACACTGTCGATTATAGCAGGTTCGAAACTATTAACAGACCCTTCCTTCTTTGTCCTGAAAATATAATGAAAACATTTTACATTAGTAATAGAAAAATTAATTATTATCTAGCATTTTATATATCACTAGTTATTGTTTAAACTTCATCCTGTATACGGTTTATAGCAAGATAGGCATAGGTAACCTATTTAACATACTCCATACTCTATGTACCATCCAATTTCAGAGACAGCATGTTCAGTGGAGAGGTTGGCGTATTCTTAGGTTCCTGAGCCTCAACTAGTTGGTAGTTGAAGAGCTTTGTGAGATTTTAGTGGCTTAAAAGGATGGCAGTAGATAAAGATATCAAGGCTGCCAATTTAAGAGACAATCAGACATGGGCATATTTGGAGATATTTTCCAGGGAGGACCTTTAATTTTGTAAATGAATAAAATGTCTACAAAAAATTAATTATTTAAGACCACATTGAACTAAATATAGTAATAGTATAGAATAGAATAAAAAATAGTACCAATAAAGCAAAATTTTCAACACCCTATTTACGTTATTTTGTTATTTGGGTTTCATTCCCACTTGTAAGTATAATTTCATTTCATTTTCTTACTATAGTATAGACAAAGCATAACATTGTGACAAACCTGAAAATTAAGCAGAAACTCATTTTTTTTTATTCCTATTAAAATATCAATACTTACATTCCATTGTTCTTATCACTATAAATCATTTCAAATTGTTCTGGTGTGGCACTGTGAGTGGAATTTCCACTCCCATAGTGGTTTTCAGATGCAGTACAAGTTATTGGCTTCTCATTAGAATTTATCAATAACAATTTATCACTAGGTATTTGGAGCTCAAGTGTTTTACTTTCAGATGCGGGGCTTGTTAAAGAATTCAGGCTGACTATTGCTGCATCATATAATTTTTGAAAATTCAACTTCTCTGTTTCTAGAGCCACTATCTTTTGTTTCAACAATTCTATTTCTTCAGCTTGAACAAGAAGCTGCAATAGATCAGTTAAGGTTTTTTGTAATTGTTACAGTATTTGTAAACATGCATTATATAACATGCATTTATTTTCATTTAGTTATTTTTAAGTATAACTTCATGCTGTACCCTATATATAGCAGGCGAGGCAAAAGGAACCTAGCATCAAGACACTCTGTTCCCCTAATCTTTCTACCTAGTTTTGGAAACACAACTGAAAAATCTTATTGAATGATAACACCATCCCAATTTAGTTAATAGAGAAGAAAGTTCAAAGCAAAACATGGATTCATTATGAGTACTCTACCAAATGTGCCTTAAAAGTATGTTCCAGAAATGAAAGAATAGTCAGTATGTTTGTTAAGTTTACAATATTTTAGGTTAGTAAAATGGATGTAAAGTGATAAATGAGTGTTAATCACCTCATGATTCCAATCTGTATCATTATCCAATGATGTTTGACAACTCACACATACATTTCCTTCATCAAAATCTGTTTGACATTCAATATTGTCATAGAACATGTTGGTTTGAGTGGCAATGTCTACTTTTTGCGCATTTGGAGTGGATGCCCTACCCCAAAACAGCGATATTAAATTGGCAGGTCTGGGCATATTTAAACCAACATCATCCCAGTCTTCAAACTCCTATAAAAACATTTATCTATTAAATACCCTACTTTCAGTCCAATTTTTTGAGACATTGTATACTCAATGGCAGTTGATTATTTTTTTTTATAAAAGCAGCACTTGCTTTTCCTCACATAGCATGGTAGGACGAAAAAATCTAGTTATACCACTAAGAGTTTATACTAATACAAAGAAGAAACACTCTTTCCCCACTTTCTACTTATTACTGCTTTGAGAATAATAGCAGGGAAACAAAAATTATATAAAAATAACCATTCTTTGGAATAATAGGATTCAATTGTTGCATTTACTACATAGGTTGCATGGCTAATGCAACCTATGCCACAATTGCTCTCCCTCTATATAAAATATATAATACAAATAAGAAACCTGATCTGGATTTTCATCTGAAAATGTTATACTAGTCAATTTATAGTTTTGAAGAAGTAAGTATTCATTTATTAAAAAATTCAGAGCTCTTTTCTCATGTGGCTTTAAAGATCTTTGACTAAAATTTTTCTTCAATGTTTTGTCAAGATTTGATTCTTCATCTGGAATAAATTGAGTATTATATTAATAGTTTATACAAATTTAAAATCTAATTAATGACTCGTTCCAATACATATCATAGGAATATAATTCTAATATAATTCATAATATTTACAAAACTGAAGCATTAACTAAATTATAGCTGAGCCTTATACTTAAGCCCTTAATTTACTTTAAGAAACTATTAATTTGATATGATTTTCAATGTTTTTTATAGAACACACCAGCAAATTGAGTTAAATTAGCTCGTAGAGCATTGATAGTCTCTCGAGCTTTCCGTAGTTCAAATTCAAGTACAGCAACGTCACCGCCACTCCCGCCGCGATCTCCACCACCATCTTCAGAATATCTTGCTGTATCTAATGAGTCTAAAGTGGCTTGACTGGGTGTGCGGTCTATTAACAACAAACATATATTTAATTTTCACGTAATATTCACTGAAGATCCTAAGTAAAAATAAGCAGTAATTACTTACGCATCGAGCTTAAATCTGTAGCTCTTGATACATGTTGTTCGAAGTTTCCTGGATTTGAAAAGAATTCTCTAAGCTGTGGTAATTCCCTTCCACTTTCCACAAGTTCTGTATGAAGTTCCAAAGCGGTTAGAAATAAATTATCTTTTAATAATTTTGTAGCAACATCTTCATATGTAAGTGCTGGAGATGCTGCAAAAGAACTATCTTCTGCATCTTTATACGGATTCATTTTTCTTCTCTGAATTACTCATAACAAGCTCATTATGAGTATAACTCTAACCTTTCTAAGAAAAAAAATCACATCCTACAAAAATTCTTAATCAATGTTTGTATACCAATTGAATTTCGGATATTATATATTTTTTACGTAGTTTCATTGCTATAGCCACAGAACACATATACCCAAAGTGGCTATAGCTGTAGAATTATGGAATAAGTACTGAGCACAGTATAAATAAAAATGGTACTCTGTATTAATAATCTATGCTCAAAACATTATTAAGCACACAAATTACATACAAATATAAATAATATTACATTTGCACAAATGACAACCAACATTTTGCACAGTATTGTAATGTAAAATGAGATCAATAGAAATAATTTTCCAATTTAAGTTAAAAATATTTAGGTATTGTTTACCTACAGTTAAATTAAAAAGACAGGCAGAAGCTGACTAGGCATAAACGAGACGCTCACAGAAATATCGTATTAGAAACGGAGTAAAGAAAATAAATTAAATTTACATATACTTTTAAATTAACGGCGAATATTCTCGTATAACAGACACATATAATTAAATCTCGTATGAACGTACGTATAATATAAAGAGAGAAATGAATACCATAGAATATTTGTTTAAATTATAGCCCGCTGAAGTTTATGTGCTGTATCGACAAACACAAGTCAAAGTCACTCATAGTCGTGTCCATAATATTTTTTTTAGCGTCACGCTGTCTCCCGCACACAGTAGGGTAGGCAGAGGGAACCTAGTATTAAGGCACTCTGTTTCCCATTTTTCGCTGAATTCTGGATCGCGTGTTAAGTTGCGGAACTCAACGCCGCGCTTAACCTCGACAAAAGAGCAAAGAAATGGAACTTAACTTAGCTTCACGCTGTATCCCGCACACAGCAGGGTGGGCATAGGGAACCTAGTGTTAAGACAATCCGTTCCCCACTTCCACCGAATTCTAGAGGCATTGCGTGTTGAGTGGCGGAACTCAAAGCCGCGCTTTGTCTCGATTTTCTTGTTTTGTACTTTTAAAAGCGTGTTTAAGTAGTCAGGTTTTTATTTTTTTATTATTATTATATTAGTATAGATATGCATGTTGTCAAGTGATACCCTATAAAGTACTTGTTGGACTATACTATAACGTAACATAGGCTTTTGTCAATTGTCAACCTTAAGAGAACAAAATTAGAAAGAAGAATGTTGTCTTCTTTCTAGTTTTGTTCTCTTTCTTTTTGATCAATACTTAAGTTATCCGATTATATATTAGAATTATTTTTTTTTGATCTGAAATTCATTATACGTGTGTCGATCCACTAATAGATCGAAAGCTTTTGTATCGATAATAGAATCGGATGAATCGTATAAGTCTCTATCGATTCATACAAGTATCAGGTTGGAGCGAACATCCCTACTTTGTAGTGCTGCACTGCTGCAACTTAAAAATAATAAAAATAATAGAATATGTCAATTGTCAAAGTATCATAATTATTTCAAACGACAAAAGTCAAAACATTAACAGTAAATATAATATACAGACAAATTCAAATTTTTAAACTTTCTTCATAACTTAGTGATATCTTGTATATAATTAATTCACAACATAATAACAATGTATTATTCTACTATATGTGTGTGTTAACAAATCAGAATTTGTATTCTTTCAGAGACATATCCTATATCTACTTTTAAAATTAACCCGATTTCATTTCACAATGGGTGAACCATATTTTAACTTAAAAAGAAAACTTGAACAGCTGGGTTACAACAATATCTTACCGGTTGATGCCGTTTCTTTAGTAGAATGTATACTTGCTGATTTATTACAAACGACACGTAGTTTACAGCATTACATGGACTTATCTAAAGAAGCTCTCTTACAAAGAGATGCTCTGATGATGGAAGCAGAACCTTATAAATGTGATAATGCTAAACTTATTGAAGAAAATAATAGGCTCCATACAGAAATTATGCAATTAAAAGAACAATATCTTAAAATAAGCAAAGACAGCAAAAGACGTCTTAAATGTGTAAACGACGAGGTTAATAAAAAAGAACTTTTAATTAGTAAACTGCAATGTGACTTAAGAGACTTGAGTTTAAGAGGTCTTTGTGCAGAAACATTAAGCAGTCGTAACAAAAGCAAAAGAAAGGATGGAGATATTCTTACAAGTAAGCCATGTGATTGTACTGAAAAATATTCATCAATGGAGAAAAACTGGACTGAGACTAATAAGACAGTACAAGCATTGCAAGAAAAAAATAATGAATATATTGATGAAATTGAATTACTTAAGTGTCAAATAGAACATAGAGACAATGAAATAGTCAGGCTAAAAATTTTTCTAGAAGGTGGTAGACCTTCTGCTGCAGTTCATAAAGATTTCTATAGTGAGAAACCAAGTGAAAAGCTACAAAATCTAATTAAACAAATAAAAGAACTTGAAATAATTAACCAAGATATGAAAAAGGAATTGGAGAAAAGTCTTGAAAAACAACATGAAGCCATGCTTCGTGCTTTATCTTTAGCAGATAAAAATAAAACTCTTCAAGAAGAATTACAAAAAGTTGACAAATTAGCATTAAAAGTAGAAGAAGATTGCAACAAAAGACTAGCATCCATGGTAAATGATGTTAATTTTATGCGAAATAAACTTGATGAGCTTACTTTTAAAAAATCTGAACTAGAAAGAGAGCTATTACAAAGGCTTTCAAACAATACTTCACCAACAATCCAGGATTGTTTAAATGCAGCACTAAAAGAAAAAGAAACATTACAAACAGAAATAAAAAAAATTATAGAATTAAACAAAAGCTTACAAGAGAAAATTGTGTCACTATCTGAAGTAAATAATTGTTTTAAAAATAAATTTAGTATAGACACAGAATGTCAAGTGAAGGATGAATTAAAAAAACTTTTTGAAGATGAAAGAAAGAAATATGAGACTTACATACTAAATATCCAAGATAAGTTAGCAGAAGCTCTAAATCTTTTTTGTAAAAACAGCCATATAGAAAAAGAATATAACACATCATCAGCGGATACATCTGGAACACTTTTCCTAAGAGATCTACATATAAAATTGTGTGAAAGTGAACAAAAGGTTTTAATGTTAAAGAAAGAAAATGAAGAATTGAAGAATATAGCAATACATAAAGGAGACAATGACAAAACTAGCTATAAGGATATAATATCTCATTTAAACACAGAAAATACTGAATTATCAAAAGAAAATATTTTATTGAGTCAAAAATTGAGTCAGTATAAGACTTTTAATTCATCAACATATGACAAAATTGATGATACTAGAAAACAAAACATCCAAAGGCTTAATCAAAAAATTGAAGAAATGTCCCATGAAATACAGTTGTTACAAAAAGATAAACAAGAATACAATATGCGTTATAGAGATGCTACGGAACTTGTGGATAAGCTAAAATGGGATTTAGCTTGTAAACAGAAAACATTAGAACAATTAGAAGAGGAAAACTGTTCATATAAAATGACAAACAGGACAGAAAAAGCATCTACTGAACAATTAAAAGATGAATGTAGTTTTTTAAGAGAACAAATGAAGAAAATGCAAACAGATTTTATAAGAGAAAAAACTCTTGCTAATCAAATAAAAAATATACAATTAGAAACTGAACGAAGTACTACAGAGATTCAAGGAGAACTTCTATCAGTTCAAAAGAAGCTTAGTATGTCAAAGGACACTATAGATGGTTTAGAAAAAAAATGTCACGAATTACAATCCGAAGTAATGAAACTCAAAAATGACAAATTAAATTTAATAGACAATATAAAAATTATAGATAAAGAAAGAGATAAAATGGTTTTAGAATTAGATCATAAAACTGAAAATATTAGTATCCTAGAGCAAAAATTAAAATCACAAACATACGATATCAGTAAATTAGAAAATGAAATTTGTGACCTCAAAAGACAGGTTAATATTAATAAAGTAAATGCCCACAAAGTTGTGGACCATGAATCACAAATAACATTTTTAAATGGAGAAATATCAAGAATAACTAATCAGTATGATACTGCAATTATAGAAAATAAACACTTACAAAGCAGCTTAGCTGATGCAAATGCTGTTTTAAAAATTACAAAAATAGAATTAGAAAAATCTAGAAAAGATGTAGATGGATTGAAACAACAATTACAACATTATGTAGCTGAAATAAGGAGAATTGAGGAGCTACTGTCACAAAAGGAAGCAGAGAGGTCTGACATGTTAGAACAATTTGCAAGTCTTTCTGTAGAAGCAAATATATTAGAAAATAATAACCATTCTCTTGAGAGTGAATCTGCATCAAAAACATTACAACTACAAACATATGTAAATAAAATTCAAACTCTTGAAGAAAAAATTATTGACAAAGATAATATAATTGATAGTCAAGCAGCACGAATTGCTGCTCTAACATGTAAAATAAATTCTCTACAAAATGAAATAAGATTAATAAGTGAAGAGAAAAAAATTCTAGAGCAAAATATTTTATATCTAAAACAAATGTGTAACAATTTTCAGTCAAGTGAAAAAGTTATTACTACAAATTTAGAGGAAACTGATTCAGAATTAAAACTATATGAAAATAGAATTAAATCGCTTTCTAATGTTAAATCAAAATTAGAAATGGAGAAGGAAGAATTAAAAGATAATTTGATAACTTCAGAAAAATTATTGTCTAATGCGAGAAAAGAAATTGTAGAGCTAAAATTAGCATTACAGGATGCTACTGCTGAGACTCAATCCCTGCATGAATGTGTTAATAGACTTTCAAGTGAATCCACAATTGGAGAGGTAATACTTTTAGATTTTTTTAAACTTTACTTTTTTTAGTAGGGCTAGTAAAGGGAATTATTAGTAAACAAAATACTGTTTACCCAATTTTTAAGATAATTCACATTGAGAAGAGGGAAACAAGGTGCCACTGCGGCATACAGTCTCAAAATTTTTAAATAATAAACGTTGCCTTTTTCTTTTCAGAGTATTCTGCCTAGACAAAATTTGAAAATTCCTTTGATGTTAGAGGGAACGATTCATGAGTTAAGTCATGAAGATAATGACAGTGATAGATATAATGATCATAAGAAATATTCAAAATATCCTCATAGTAGTACTTTATAATTTTGAACAACAAGACAAGATACAAGCACCTCTTAAACTGATATTATGGATATTAGACAAATGTAATAAAAATCTGTCAATAATTAAGAAACTAAAAATCAACTAAATGCTCTTCTTTTTTGGAGAGGTCTTTCCATTCAATTTTGGATATAAGTATATTTTAATGTAAATATTGACAATTGACATAATACATTTAATAAAGACAAAACATTTTATATAAGAAAACCAAGTTTATTTCCTTCCCATTATAATATACAATGCAAAAGTTATTATACATTTTTGTTATATAAATGTAATTTAACAGTTATATAATTTAATAATCTTTAAGCGACTATGCTTATGTTAACTATCTACACACTCTTTGATTAAATATACATTGTCTAAAATTCTATTTAGAATTATCAGTAAACTAGAGACTGTAAAAAAACATTCTAAGTATCTAGCCCAGTTTAAAAATAAAATTATGTTATTTAACATAATTTTATTGTTTTACCTTCCAACTTGTACTTTCCTATAGGTACAGATTTTAATACCTTTACATTAAAATTTTTATACACTCTCTAAAATATTTTTCTATCATTAGTGTGAATCTATCCATCTTTAAATGTTGAAAATATTATTTTACAATGCTGTTTAATTATTATCATATATGTATTTGTTTTATTACTTACAATTGAATTTAAGAAAAATTAAAACATTATTTATTTATTTAAAACATGGAGGTAGCTGGTAACTAAGGACAAAAGTACTCAGTAAGTACAATTAATGAAAGATAAAAATCTGTTATACACATACATAAAATACTTTTTAATTTACATCAGTTAATTTGCATAAAATGTTATTGCCAAATTTTTTACTTTGTATATACAGAAAAAAACATTGCACACAATTATAAAGCTAGATTTTAATTGTAAACAAAATGTGATTCAAATGTCGGTGGGTTTCCTAACTAATGAACGAAATATTCATTACATTTGTTTGCTAAGAATAGCCTTATGATATTCTTAATTTTTATGAATAATTAATGAATTTCGTTCCATACTTTTTCAACAAATACGAAACATTAATGAGATACATTTTAAAAAAATCTGATATGGAATGCATAACTAATTTTTAACAATTCTAAAAAGTCACTGCAAAAGCACTTTGTTGGTTCTAGCTTCAGTCAAGATTTAAAATAAATTAAGTATTTACAAAGAGGATCTTAAATAATTAATAATCAAATATTTTTATACATATACTTTGCTGGCCACCATTCTACTTTAACACCACAACTACAAAATTGATATCTATAACACCTGGAACCATTTAAATGTATATAATAGTAATATTTTTTTTACCCCGCATATAGTATGGTTGAGATATTTCATATTGAGTGAATAAACTCAACCTGATGTTTTGTCTTGTTACCAGAATCAAGAACTGGAAATAATTCATTCCCTAAAGTGTAAACTGCACCCACAACTGTAGTGTTTACAGTCACACACCTTTGTGCCATAACTGCCTGAATATACAATTCATAATAAGTATCATCCTTAGAATATGTGTATAAGGGAAACAACATTTAAGCATACCGTTAGTAATAAGTATACATTATCTCACCAACAAGTGATTATACAAATTTTATGAGTATTTTTTTGTTGATATATTACAATTTTGACATACAAACATTTTGTATGATGAAATTATACATAATCAGCACCATTACTTAAGATCTTACCACCACACATCTATACTATCATAATTGACATAGCTGAAAATGTACCTATGTAAAAACTAACTTGCGTTAATGATTGTAAAACTATATTGTAGTAAAATTATTATTTTATTACAATGTGGCTAAAATTCTTGTGAATCCAATACCAGCTCCTAGTAAAGTCTGTCCTATACCCCATATCATAGCATGTATAGGAGGCATGGCTAAGTTAGCAGCTCGGTAAATAAACGCAATAGCAGCACTACTTGCAACACCTGAGGTCACAGGGCTCACTACACCCATCACAATTAATAGCACTGGAAAAAATTTACCATATTTATGCTTTCTAAGAGTACCAAAGGCAACGAGGGCTGCACACGTATGTACAAACACAGATGAGCACAACGACCAAAGAAACACTGGATACCACATTTCACCAAATGTATCTAATGGATCACCTGGAGTCAATCTTAATATATCCACAAACGAATCAAATTCTGACACTCGAAATTCAGACAACATGTCATACATGTTGTCTTTGAAAGTTCGATACAGTCAGGCATCGGGGCCGTTGTTCGTAAATTTCTTGATTATACAGAAGAAAAGAAGTTTTGAAAAGGTTTGCTGTTTATCACTATTATATAAAATCTATGTCATACTCATTATAAATATATGTATGTTTCTGTTCTAGGTGTAAAATATATACAAATAAATATATTTTTGTGAAGTATTATCGACAAAAACGAATTTCAACAAACTGCTCTGACATTTCCTATGAAATTTTTGACAATTACATGAATGTTACTGACATTTAATTTTCATTACGATATTGAAATTAATAAGTTTATAGACTGGTAATAAAGGAAATAGTGTACCTTATTATTTTTTTTATTAATTTTTATTTATGCAATGTTATAATGTGATATATATTTTAATTCAACAGCTATGAGAAAAAAAAAAGTTATTGACTATTATGTAACAGAAATTTTCAAGAATTTATTGAAATATTAACTAATTATTTCATGCTATTGTTAGAAATTTATTTCTAATATATAATTTTAAAACTTTTATCGACATCTTCGATTGACAGTATATAAATAATATCATATCCTAGAGTTGAAAGCATAAAAATAAAAAAAAAAAGAAACAAGTTCTGAAGTTAGTCAATAAAGCTCGATATCGATAACTTAAAAATTTGATGTATCCCGTTGTAATCATATTATTTTAAAACTTCCTAATGGTTATAATATTGTTCCATACATATTAAAGATACAATTTGTGTAAAAAGGTCAAAAAAGTATTTCTAATGTAAGTATATTTTACAATTGTATATAAAACTCAAATCACCAGTAGTGTGAAGTTAGTATGCGATTAATGCTGTCACATAAAATGTTTCAAATGACTTTTACACATAACCTTAAAATTATCGTTCTTCAATAGTTGTGCCGATCCTCGTGTATATAGAGGTTTGGGATTAAGAATTAAGATATCAAGAAATAATTAAAAATGGGTAAAGTAAGGTCTACTCCGGGTGCCCCCCGAAAAGAGGGTTTTAATAAGTCGGGACATTCTATGAATCCTGACAGACCAACAGAAGGCCTAAAAGGAGTGGGGAAGCCTAGAACCAAAGGAACTATAAAGCGTCTTCAAATGTACCGTAATTTTAAAGCAAAAAGAGATAAAACCGGAAAAATCCTTACTCCAGCACCATTTCAAGGTTGGTTACCATCAGGTACACGAGCCCGAGTTGAGCCTAACCAAAAATGGTTTGGAAATTCTAGAGTTATATCACAAGGTGCTTTACAAAAATTTCAAGAGGAGTTTGGAGCAGCGGTGAAAAACCCTTATCAAGTAATAATGAAGCCTACAAATTTACCAATAACACTTCTTAATGAAAAAGCAAAGCATGCTAGAGTTCATTTACTAGATACTGAAGGTTTCGATAAGACATTTGGTCCAAAAAAACAAAGAAAAAGAGTGAATTTGAAGTTTAATGACTTAGAAACTTTGTCTAAGGCTGTTGAAGAGAATGCAGAAAAATATGATGAAAATAAAGATGTTGATAGAGTACGTGAAGATAGTGGAATAAAAGATGGTCAAAGAGAATGGATATTTGGTGCTGGTATGAGCAAAAGGATTTGGAATGAATTGTACAAAGTTATTGATTCATCTGATGTGCTATTACAGATTTTGGATGCAAGGGATCCTATGGGTACAAGAAGTCCATATGTTGAAAAATTTCTTAGAGAAGAAAAGCCACATAAACACCTGATTTTTATTTTAAATAAAGTTGACCTTATTCCAAACTGGGTGACACAAAGATGGGTTGCTATTCTCAGTGCCGAATATCCCACTGTTGCTTTTCATGCATCAATGACTCATCCATTTGGGAAAGGATCTCTTATAAACTTATTGCGACAATTTGCAAAATTGCATATAGATAAGAAACAAATAAGTGTGGGGCTAATTGGCTATCCAAATGTCGGCAAATCATCTGTTATAAACACACTTAGAGCTAAGAAAGTGTGCAAAGTTGCACCTATTGCAGGTGAAACCAAAGTTTGGCAATATATTACATTAATGAGAAGAATTTTCCTAATCGATTGTCCAGGTATTGTGTATCCTTCTGCAGAAACTGATACTGAGAAAGTTTTAAAAGGAGTTGTTAGAGTTGAATTAGTGCAAAATCCTGAAGATTACATTGAAGAGGTGATAAAAAGAGTTAGAAAAGAATATTTAATAAAAACATATAAAGTAGAAGGATGGAATAATGCAACAGAATTTTTAGAAAAAATGGCAGCAAGAACTGGTAAATTATTAAAAAAGGGGGAACCTGATATAAGTCAAGTAGCTAAAATGGTGCTTAATGATTGGCAGAGAGGTAAACTACCTTTTTATGTGGCCCCAGAGGGTTTTGAAGTGCCCTTGACTAAGCAACAAGAAAGTACAGAAAATAAAGAAGTAGACACAAAAAATGTAAATGATGAAAAAGAAGAGCAAAAGTCTGAAGACTCAAGTCCTTTAGAATTAAAAGATGACAATGAATGCAATCAGCAAGCACTCACAATCAATAAATTAATTATTGCACAAGACTTTGCAAAAATTCGAGTTGGTTTGCAATTTGACAATGTAGATGACGTAAAACCTTTAGATGACATTGTTATACCTGAAGAATTGCAAGGAATTGATGAGCAAAATGATGAAAATAAAACAGAGAATGATAGTGCAGAAAACATTGAAAGTATTAATAAAGATAATGAATTGAATGATGACACTGACTCAGATATAAGCAATTTTTATAGTGACACTGAAAATGTTTGTAGCGATGTTGAAGATCATCTGACAAATGATGCTGAAACTATCAAAGAATTGAAGAGGAAAAGGTTGGAGGCCAGTAGTGGCACATTCACAGTGGAAGAAATGCTGCCTACAGGAAAGAAACACAAGTCAAATGATTTATTGAAAAATATAAAAGCCAAAATGACAGCTAAGCAAAGGAGAGCATTAGACAGAGCTCAAAAACGTACTAAAACTGGAAGTAACTTTTATGAAGTATCAAATGTAAAGAACAAAAATAGAAATAAGAAACGTGTTGTTGAAAAAAAGTAGTTTGTAATGCTTATAATATATATTAAATAAACAATCACTCCTCATAAATAAGTTTATTTTAATAAAAAATGATGCTTTAAATAGGTCTATCTATCTTATTATTTGTCTTTTAGTTTTATTCTGGTAAGTTAAGTTATTTTGAATACATTATTTTTAACAAAAATTAGTATCTTTTCAGTTGTACATATTTTATACATTCAGCTTCACGCTGTATTCCGTATATAGCAGGGTAGGCAGAGGGAAAATAGTGTTAAGACACTCTGTTCTCCACATTCCGCTGAGATTTTGGGAGTTGAGTGGCGGATATCAATGCCGGGATTTTCGCCTCGGTGTCAAAGCGAACAAAATATTAATAAATAATAATTCATTTCCCCTAGTAGGGATCAAACCCATAGTCACACCCTTGTATTTTATACATTTAATAAAATTAGGAGCAAATTATAAATATTATATGACTTCAGTATTATCTAGTATTAAAAAGATAATTTTTATAACCGTTTTATCCTCTAAAATAATGAAAGTCGCCTTTGATCAGCAAATAGAGTAAGTATGGACATTATAACACGTTTTGATAATTATATTTCTATAGTTGTTGTTTTTAGATATAATAAAATTAGAATATCATGTATTAAATATGAATTAATCAATTTACAATAGATATTTGGAAAGTATAATATTAAGGTTTTAATTTTATATGACATCTTAATTTGTATGATTTTTTTCACTTTACCCAGTATGTCGCATATAGCAGAGTACGCAGACGGAACCTAGTGTTAAGACACTACTTTTCTCATTCCCTCCAACTTAGGAGATTTGAGTGAACATTGCGCTTTGAGTGGCGAACTCAACAGCGAGTTTTATTATGTTACCAGAACGAGGTAGTGAAAATAATATGTTGTCACAAGTGGTTCCCACATCCGTCGTGTTTAAAGATTACAACCACTCCACGATGGCGTCTGAAACAGAATTTACTTTTATATTCTTTTATTTCGGTAATTTTATATAAGCAATTCTTATAATTTTAGATGTCTTCTGGAAGTGAAAGTGATGATGACTATGTTCCTGGAGAGCCAGAGCAGGTTTCGGAGGAGGAGTCTGCCGACGAAGAGGTTGATATACAGTATGAAAAGGAACTCGAACACAACACTAAAAAGAGAAAATCGCAAACTCCGGCAAAAGGTAAAAAGAAAATAAAAACAAATAATGCCACTGAAGAGACTGTCTGTAAATCTAAAGAGCAATGCGATTCTCCACCAAAGTTAAACCCCGTGGAGGATAAAAAACGAGAAGATGATCTATGGGCAAAATTTTTAGAAGGTACAGATACAAAACCGAAATCCACGTCAAAAGAATCGAACCACGTTATATCTAAAGAAAAAAGTCAAACTCTAGAATGTAGTAATATCACACTGAACAAAAATGTAAAAGAAAAAGAAGACAGTGAAGAAAGAGAGAAACGAATATTTGAGTTTGCCGGTGAAACAATAGTTGTTGAAAATAATGTTATTAAAGAGAAACTAAAAACAGCTGATACTCCAGCCACAGGTATTTTTTTTATATATATATATTTTTGCCTTTACATTTTATCCCGCAGCTACTCTGTGGGGGAGTTAAGACCTTCCGTTCCCATAAAGACACTTCCGTTCCCCATTTCCGAATTCTGATTGAGTGGCGGAAATCAACGCCGTGCATTATTCTCCTTACCAGAGTGAAGGAATAAAATTAACCCACAACCTGTTGCCTATTCAGTTGCACGATTGACCTGCACCAAGAGGGGCTAGTTTTTTTTGGGATCAGGCCTAGGGGCGCCAGGGTTTCATTGCACACGGGCGCTACACGAGCTAGAGCCGCCTCTGATGACCATTATCTTTTATTTTATTTTGTTATCTCATTTACCGTAATATTATATAGAAAAATCTTCTTATACAGTGAGCAAACTTGAAGGACCATCCCGTAGCCGAGGTGCAGGATTGACAAATGTATTGGGCCAGTTAAATAAGAAGAACAAACTATCTACATTAGAAAAATCAAAGCTGGACTGGGATACATATAAAAAGGAAGAGGGCATTGAAGAAGAAATTGTCAGTCACAATAAAGGAAAAGCTGGGTTGGTACTTGGTAGTAAACATTAAAACGAACTTTAAGATGGAATTTACACTTTAAGTTTAAATTAATTTAAATAAAAATAAGAAACACTTAATCTAAGTGGCGGTAATAACTCATAAAACGTTGTAATATGTATGCCGTGCCGAGCCGTGGTGCAGCGGCTATAAACGAGACGGTTGTGGGTTAAATTCCCACTCGGGAAAATTAATTATTTTCATTTTCTCAATAACAAGACAAAGCGCGGTGTTGAGGTCCGCCACTCGTCATGCAATGTCTCAAAAATTGGGCGAACGGAGCTTGAGCAATGGAGTGTCTAATAGTAGGCTCCCTCTTCGTACTCTGCTATATATATATATGAGACACAATCACAACAAAAAAAAATCTTAAATTTGTATTTTTAAATAACAACAATTTGTAATTTTATTTTAGATTTTTGGGTCGTCGAGACTTCTTGGAGAGGACAGACGTACGTCAATACGAGATTGAGAGAGACTTGCGCTTAAACAGACGAAGCAACCGATAAGTTTCTATTACTTAACTACTTACCTCCCACGCCATATTGTGAATCTTATTGTGTGATTTCAATTAAATACTGTAAATTAAACTAAACATGCAGTTTTATTATTATTTTTTTAAATTATAATAAGGAATAAGTTAGATAGAACTAATGTTTTTTTAACATTGTTAAATATTAAAAAAAAAAGGTCAGGTACTTAATTAACTATACTAAGGTATTAATAGTAATAAAAATATTTATATTATAAATTATCATATTATATTTTTTTATTGCAGCTTAAAAAACATTTTAGTAATTCAGATTCAAATTTACTAAACAGAACCTAAATATTAACAGAATTACTTATTAGAAAATAGAATTAATGTTCTAAAAATGTTACAAAAATATATTAAAACATTTAAATTGTAATGGTGTCGGTTAAATTCGTTTGACAAATTAGAAAAAAACTACTTGAGTTATTTGAACGGTATTTGCAATTTGTACGTAATTGCTATATAATTTAACGACGGATACGTCAGTTACAAAAATTGCACGAATTAAATTGTTTTTGAGGCCAGTCGTGGCGCAGCGGCACGAAGTGTGACTGTAAAACCGATTGGTTGTGGGTTCGATCCCCACTCGAGGAGATGAAATATTTATATTTCCATTTCTTCGCTCTGGTATCGAGGCTAAGCGCGGCGTTGAGTTCTGTCACTCAAAAAAAAAATGTTTTTTCTACCTACTAGACTTCGATCAACTATTCATATAATATAGTATAGTGTATCGAAGCTACTACCTTTCAACAATTGTTCTAGTAGGTAGTCTAAGAAGATTATAAAAGCAATTTTATAAATAAAGACTCTCTCAGCCCGATCGATGGTTGCAAGCTTGGGTTCGGGTCCCGCACGACGCCCTCGCCGTCAACCACATCCTCTTCTAAGATTCTATTAAATAATTAATGTTTTAGTTGTTATTTATTAAGTATGAAATAATTTGTAGATATATAATATTTTTTTTTATAAATAAATGCCTTTTTTACTTCAAATTCATACTTTAACGCATCAAATTGGTCTCGCTTTGTCTTATTACTAGAGCAAGGAAATTAAAATATTAAATAATTTTCCCAAGTGGGAATCGACCACGTCTTGGCAAAAGGAGTACAGGCCAACCAGGTGGACCAATTACGTAAGGAAGACAGCGGGCATAAGCTGGATTCAAGAGGCGCAAGACCGGACGGAGTGGCGTGCATTAGGGGAGGCCTATGTCCAGTTGTGGACATTGAAAGGCTGATGGATGGATGGGAATTAAACCCACAACCGCCGCATTTATATGGCCTCATTTTTTTTCTTACCTTGCTTGCTACCGTGTAGCAGGGTAGGCCGAGGGAACCTGGAACCTAGTGTCCGCTGAATTCTGTAGACATTGCGCGCTATGCCTCGTTACCAGAGCGAGGACATGAAAAAATAAATAATTTATTTCTTCGAATGGAAATCGAACACACAATCTGTCGCCTCGCAACACAGTCTTACGCTTGTGCCTCTGGTCCATGACTGGCTTCAATATTATATTATATATGTAATATTATTTTTAATACTTAATTTTTAATTTTAATACTTTAAAATATCTTAGACTCATTAATATAGCAGCACAATATTTGAATTACAAATAGAAATTTAAATTTGTTTAACATGGATGGATTTGAGTTATAAAAATGCGAATTTGAAGATTAAACTTACGAATTGAATATTTGAAAATTATATATTTATGTGTTATAGTCATGTCATCATATATAAAATCCTATATATCTTATTTCACAAACTCCCACACTAGAAACGGTTCGATCGCCGCTACGAACGTTTTGCTACAATAACAATAACTAATAACCTCACAAGGTCCATTTCATCCATCGGCTCAATCACGTCAATGAATATGACTTGAGAGAGGCAATCAATTTCAATCTGCGACATGTTCCGTACCGGTCCGTGGCCGTCGAACGATATGCACAGTTTGTGCTAATAAGCACTAAAAAGTCTATTTGTTGGTGTGTCACATTGCAGTGCAGTAGTAAACTTGCCTTTCAGACTTTCTGACGCCTTTAATTTACTTATTATAATATAGTACAGTGATTATAGAAGAGAATAGTGCCTGGAAGAACTGATGTGAAGAGATGACGACTTACGGAAGATGGACGATGTTTGAGGGGAATGTGGGTGCTGTGCAGGTTAGTATGTTTAATTAAAATATAGAGTGCTATTATATAAAAATTGTTGCAATCTAAAATGCTTAGAGTGCATGTTCGTACGTGTACCTATGTAATTATACCTAGAAGTTGTTACTTTTCTGCCTGTCTTTACAATTTTGTCTTTGAAATTTGATATTGTATTTAGTTCTATAAAATGAGGCTGTCATGGCGCAGGAGCACAAGGATGTGACTGTAACGCGACGGTTGTGGGTTTGAGATCCACTCGAGGGAATAAATTATTATTTATTAATATTTTCATTTATTCGTTCTGGCACCAAGGCAAAAGAAGAATTTCACCATTCAACACGCAATGCCTCGAAAAATTCGGCGAGTGAGGAACGGAATGTCTTAACACTAGGTTCCCTCTGCCTACCCTGCTGAGTGCGAAATACAAGTACAACGTACACAAAATTTGTTAAATGTTTTTATAACAAGCTCTATATTTATTTCAATACTTATGAAAATCGTATTTATTAGTCAAATTACATTAGCAGTCTGTAGATAATCTATCTCTAGTAATTGAATTCTATAAAAATATTTCTCTATTTAGTTGTTTTAAAAAGTAATAAGGAAATATTTTACTTATTTTAAAGTTATAGATATAAAGGAATAAATTTTACATAAATTACTGAAACTATTCAGGCCACCGAGTCACATTATAAGAAAATATGAATATATTAAAACAACTGCAATACGTTTGCAATGTGAAAATTTAGAATCATTAACTTTTACATAAGAACTAGTTTGTTATAAATTCGAATTTTATTGACCGATTGACTTTAATCTTAATTTTATCTATAATTTGACGTTTTATTTATCTCCATGAAGAAAAGACAATTAAATAAAATCTTGTTGTTTTTATGTCTATTATTTATTTATCTTTTGAATCTACAAACCAATAAAAATAGGTATAATATTATATCATTGGAATGTTAGGATTTTATCTTATACATATTTACTGTTTAACTGGTTTACTATACCATCCCCTTACAAAACCAATTCATCAAATCTCTCAAGGCTTTCACTAATATGTCCTCTTGTTTTCAAAATTAAACGTGAATTTAAGATTCTCTAAACAACACTTGTAATAATTAATGTAAGATATCCAAATATACCGATTATTTAGTATGGCCACCTACGAAATACTTCATAAGTAGGTAGTACAGTACGGTCAACAAGTTGTGGCCGCTCTGAAGTTAGGTTTTCTAAATTTATGCACATAATTCACTCGAGAAAAAAATATTTAAAAGTAAACAAAAAATATCTAAAATTGAATCTGCGCAGCCGTTTACAGTTATCTTCAGGGTCGCCACGACTTGTTAACCGTACTGTAGCTTTATTAATATCCGATGAATGACGTAATCTGGAGCGGTGAACGTAGCAGAAAGGAAAAGTGGGCGAACTACCTGAACTTAGTTTACCTCGAGAAGCGCCTACGCATAACCTCAGTCCTCACCACCCTTCCCACGACGTTATATCTTGCTACATTAGTTAAAGAGGTTGCCTGATCAATAAATAGGTCTTTATTTTTATCAGCAAACATCTTTATATATTTATATGCATTTAAAAAAAAATAAGTATAACTATTTCAAAAGCTTTCATGTATATATGAGTTCTCTCATACGAGAATATGAGAATATTTAAAAAAAAATAATAATTACGATATCTTTAATAATATAAAATAGGTAATTTTAAATTTTCCATATTTTCTCTTCGACCAAAAACAATTATTTAATAAATTCATATAATGTCGAATTAACAAGTATATTTGTTCTATAACTCTACATATTTTATTATAACAACTTATCGATATACTAAGAACATCGATGGCGGGCTAATTGTTTAAACATTTAGAAACAACGCTCCCATTGTGGATTCATAATATTTGCTCAGGTGTAGGTATATTGCGCTATGCGATACCTTTAAATGAATGAGCCACAAATAGTGCGGGGAAATGCGCATGTGTACTCGCGCTCGATAATCGCACTACGCCCGTGGCCGAGGCACGTGTCCGTGCGGCCGGGGACGGGCAGGGACCCCATGCTTGCGGGTACCGACTACCGAGTACCGAGTACCGGGGACTGAGTACCGGGTACGGCGCGGGGTGGGCTGTGCTGTGTGCGTCTGTGCGCGGCCACTCGGCGCTCTATCGCGCTCGACACTCGACACGACAGTCGACAGTCGAACGCGCGCAGCTATCGGGGCGGGTGTCGGTCCGGTGTCATCGTTGCGTTGTCGTTTCACCATCTCGCCTTTTTTTCCGGATTTTATTTGTGATATCTACTCTTGATGGAAAATTAAAAATATTTTGTGATATAAAAATATTTTAACTGATGATCTCATGGTGATAAAGGAAGTCGTGGAAACGTTGGTATCAGGAAAGTGTTTTTCTTGTTGGTGCGAGGCGTCTGTAGGGCGAGGGCGGCGCGCGGGCCCGTAGTGTCGGGTCGGTGGATGGTGCGGCGCGGGCGGGCGCCGGGGCGCGGCCGGCGGCGCCGCTAGCAAAATGTCGATACCCCTGGGCCGGGAGACTGTCCTCCCCACGCAGGTGAGTTTGAGTTTTCATCGTTTTTCCGTACATAGTAAACGCGCGCGCGGCAACTGTAGTTATTGTCTTAGAATACTATAATACAATGCACATGTGTTCTTCACTTCAATACACATTATTTGTATGAGAATTTATAGAAGCTTGTAAGTTACTCTATCAACCATTGAAAAGGATATTTTATTATATTTAAGAGTAATATAAAGGGTAAGTTTTATTATTTACTGAATTATTCTCTCCATATTATTCATATATTAACAGTTATATACACAATATATTATGTTCATAGGTATATTGTACAGTAATTACTTTATCAGTAATTATAAACTCTTGTTTTATCATACCTGACCATGACATAAAATAAATTACATCTAGATTGCGATTGCGCTGAATAAGAAGAAAAACCTATTATTATTTTTTGAGTATATTAACAGTAAAACGAAACTTGGATATATGAGCCATGTTACTGAAATTTCTTTTATTTCCTTACCTAAGAACACAATGTGATATTCTGTATTTATCATTTTTATATTTTACTACGTGATTAATCATTGAATACATTTTGAATAACTCTATGAAAAAACAAGTCAGATAAGTATTGTATTATAAATCAATTATTTAATCACTAGTTCATTTTTATATATTAAAGAATAGTCTTAAGAAGAAACCTAGTCAATTTCTCGATCTAGATTAAAGAAATAATCCTATTAAATTTAGAATTATCTAATAATAAGAAGTCACGTAGTAAACAGGTCGATCGACCGCTATCATAAGTATTTCTTATCTAGTGAAGTGATTCGCAGAATCATTTTCAGCGTCGTACAAGATACAAATATACTTATTATGCTTAGAAGAGTGTGGTCGCTAAAAGATAGATAGTATATATGAAAGATAGATAGATAGATAGGATTGTATATACCCATATATGAAAGCGAAATAAATAGAGGCCAGTCGTGGCGCAAGGACACAAAGTGTGACTGTAAACCGACTGGTTGTGGATTCGATCCCCACTCGACGAGATGAAATATTTACTTAAATTTATATTTCCTTTTCTTCGCTCTGGTGTCGAGAACAAGCGCTGCGTTGAGTTCTGTTAATCAACATGCATTGCCTCCAAAATACGGTAGAAAGTGGGGAACGGAGTGTCTTAACACCAGTTTCCCTCTGCCTACCCTGCAGTGTGCGGGATACAGTGTGAAGCTAATTCATTTTTTTAAATAAATAGAGAAAATGTGTAATTAAGCTCTTAACAATCTATATTTGCTGTTGTACGAAATTGCTTTTAGTTCAATAAGCAGTACATACGACGTTAAAGAATAAATTCTACACTACCTGTATATCTGTTGAAATTATCCAATTATCTTTTCTGGCGCCGTTACTGACTTTTCAATTAGCGTAAAAAGCTTGGAAGGCTTAAGCACATTTCGAAGTTCAATTAACCTGTACTGGTTGTTATTGGTTTCATAAATTGACAAAGTTACGTAAGATAAAACCACCGGAAATTACATACATAGGTTTGAGAAAATTAAATTTGCATTAGTCCGCTTTCGGCAAAGTATTTGTTTTTTATACTTTTATATTGTAAGTACAACCATTATTCTGCGACTTGCAAGACATCAAAAACTCATATAACCATCTTTTTAATACGCGTAACTGTAAAAGCTTTACTAAAATGAATTAATTTCATCAAAAAAAACTAGTTCTAATGAGAATGTGAAACAAAAAATGACACAAAATTTTGTCTATACTTTTTGTGTGAAAGTGTTATATATTTATAATTAAAAACGTGTAATAGATATAAAATATGTATTACATATATAAATAAAATTACAAAAGATTACAAAGAATTGCCTAAGAGATTCTTTCTGAAACTCGCGGTCATAGTTCAAGGCTCTATCGATCCGAGCTGCCAAGGTTCGGCGTTGTTTTCCAATTTACTTTATATCACGAATATAAAACAGAAAAATGTAGCTTTTTGTAATTCTTAAATATAGTTAAAAATGATGAAAGAAAAATGTTACAAATATGTTTTATATCTTGTAACAATTTAATCTTTTGTTTATTTATAACTTATGTTGTTTATACAAGTACAGTATTTCGAGCGAGGTGAAAATATTTTATAGTTAATTACACTTATCTTAATAGGACATTAGTTATCTTAAGGCCAGTATATTTTATACAGATAACATTAATCTTAAAACAATTAAATAATTAATATTTTTATCTCATTTTCGTTATACGTACTAACTTACTATGAATTTATTATAAAATTAATTAATTACATTTGTTCTTAGTTAATATAAATGTTATAAAATAAGCGGCACTTGTCAATCTGTCGATTACTAAGCTTCTCAGCTGATAGCATTTACTAGGAATACCGTCTGCAATATCCGGCACTAATAGTCAAAACTCATTTATTTGCTTGACCTGCTGATACACATAGACGGTGCATATCTATTTGAGTAGATAACAAAGTTTAATTTTGTTACTAGTGACTGACCAAAGTTTCGATTTCGGCCAGATTCTTTCAAAACTTCGGCCATTATTTCAGTTTCGGGCAAAAACCGGCCGAAACTTCCACTGTTTTTTTCCGCCGAAACTTATTTAGGTCAGTCTGTATTTTTGTGGTCTACGAGTAATAGAAATAGCCGACCTGATGGTAATAAATAAATAATAAAATGATAACAAATAGTACAGTACTAAAAAATAATTAAAGTAAGAATCTATGAAATGATATTTACTATATATTATATTCAATTAATTATATATTAGATATTTCCAAATTATAAAAATAAAATAATTTAAACAACAACTGCGAATGAATCTTGCAAGATTTATAATAATAGATTTTCGTAGTTGAGTATCCATATTTCAAAAAAAAAGTTTACATTTGATTTGCTTGTATTTGTGGTAACCAGAATAAAATATATATCATATAGAGAAATTTAGGTAGAGTAATTCACATAGAGAAATAAAATTTAATATGTGGAATAGGCACTTATACCCAAATATGCCCAACTTATAGGTAGTGAATAGTAGTACTTCAGGTAAGTAAATATTAAAATAGATAACCTCAAGGAATTCAATGTAATGACACGGATTTCTTCTTTAGCCAGAACTCTAAGTAAGTAGTTCAGAATAAATCCTACAACAACTGTTGTATTTGTAGTAGTCTTGGTTCTAAAACGTATACTAGTATACAATTAACTATTATAAGATAAATTTAATTTGAAAGCATTTTAAAAATATTATGCGATAAATATAAACATGATTTTAACTATTTTATAAGTAACCACGTTGCTAGAGACTCAAACTATTTATTTATTGCAGTCTAATAATATTATCATACAATAAATAAAAAGTTAAGACGCCACAGTGTGGCATGTATGTATGTAGGGCAATCTAGCTTGCAAAATTACTAGCTGATGTGATATCATATTAAAATCCTATGGTGATGAGTTAGTTTTTTTGCTCTTATCTTACTATAAAATGAAGCCATTGATCACAGTTGTTTTTATTGAAATATTATATATATTTTTGAAAAATATATCTGATGCTCTAAGGATTGAATAACTGAAAACATATATTCATTTGAAATAAGAAGCAGCTAAATATAGGACAGCTCATATATATCAGGAATCCGAACGAAAAGCAGAGAAAATTATGTCTTGATTTTTCATTAGGTTCTCTCTGCCTACTCTGCTCCATGGGATACAACGTAAAGCTGAAAAAAGTCATAAATTCACACAATAAAAAAATACTCGTCTAATAAATAGTCAGTAATGTATTAGCGTACAGTACGTAAAAGTACTAATATGAAGAGTACATCATTATTACGTCTGCAATATCTCGTTAAATAGCAACTGCATGACTCACGGCACGTTGTTCTGTTCAGTGTGAAAGAGAAGTATAAATTATATGTATGAACATTAATATAATATTCTTCTTATTATTAACATCATCAGGTACTGGAATAGTATATCGACGCTTATATGAAAGTTATAGATATTTTTAATATAGCTGGTATATTTATATTAGGCGTTGCTAAAAGGTTTGTATGATCTCTTAAGATACTAGCAAAATTAAAAATTTTAAAGAACCCCGAATAACAACATCACTACCTCGTTTTGGCGAAGTGCTTGTGGCTCTTGAACTATTAATCTGATTTTCATAAAATAATGCTAAACAAGGCTTTCGATAAAAAATAGCCGCATCCAAATTGGTTTATTAATTCAGGAGATACAGTGCCACAGACAGACACACATACACGTCAAATTTATAACACATGATTTATTTAACGCACGTTAAACTACAAAAGTGATTTTTCTTATATTATAAATTGGTGTATTATCTTTCATGCAGCTATATACATATTTATTCAAAATACTTGAAAGAGTAAAATATAAATCCTAACGTATCTAAGTGTTCTGTTATTTTTATAAAAATTCTCTATTATTTACATTTGCTTAAAACAAAACAAAAACATGCAAAAATATATTTTTGCATGTTGCCTTTCGCGAACTTACAAACATTGATTGATGATGAACCCAACTTTCATGTATTGTGGTAAAAACATACCAAAATTAAAAAATATTATAAGTATAATACTTAAAATGAAACCAAGCATAATTAATAGAAAAATCGTGAGTAGTGGCTAAAATGTCGTGATATTGGCTAACTAGAAAGTGGATCGTAGTGTGCCTACAATTTATCTTTAATAAATTGTCTACTTTTTGTTTGTTTTGCGGTTGCGGATGAAGAAATAATCACAATAGCTTTTAACAATTTCAAAACGTTATTCTGCATTTAGAAAAGAAAAATATTTTATAGGAAACGTAAATAATAACATAAGATAAGTAAGCTAACAGCATGAAATAAGTTGTAACAAGCGTATAAGAATTTCGACGTAGCTTGATGAGAACGTATGGCTTAGCGGTCAGAACGCTCGGACAGTGTCAAAGAGTTGCGGGTTCAAATCTCACTACATACAAATTTTTATACGTTTTCTAAAAAGTATTACTCACAATTTATAGATATTTTACGTTACATATTGAGCCAGATAAAAAAAGAGTATAGGATATTAAACTAGCTGGTAGCTAGGAGTTATATGCTTATCTCTGCACATTGTATGCATCTTAGTGGTAGCCTTATTGCGGTAATGGAACGATGGGTGCGTAAAAGCTTACTCGCTGGGAGTATTGTATCTGAGTTGGCTACTGCGCTTGTTCACATATTGGATTGGATTTCTTAATAGGTACTGTATATGAGGTTTTGTTTCAGCTTCACGTTGTATCTCGTATATAGGATGCTGGAGGCATTGCGTGTTGAATGGCGGAGCTCGACGCCGCGCTTTGCCTCGACACTAGAGCGATGAAATGAAAATATTAAAGTTTTCATTTCCTCGAGTGGGAATCGAACCCACAACCTGTCGCGTTTACAGTCCCACGCTTGTGCCCATGGGCCATTACTGGCCTCAATGATATATTATCAAATGAGTTATAATGTTTGATAATATTTTGTATTAAAAGAAAATAAAGCATGGATATAGACAATATAGTATAGTATTATATGTATTTTTACGTATTATACAAGTGTACTTTCATTTGTTACTAGTATCCTTTATTTGCGCCGCGTAAAGCTATTTCTATATCAGGAGTATCAATCTTGCCGCCCGCCACATTAGTAACTGGACTTTGCTCTAATGCAGGATGCTTTCACGAACAGCGTTACAATGTTGTAAAGGTTTCGCTTCTTGGGAGAAAATATATATATTCATCTAGTATATATGTATGTATGTATGTACACTAAGGTCGTTTACGTAGTACCAATAGATTGGCAGATACGGTGACATTCACAAGTTCGAATTTTATACACATTGGAATACTGTTTTTTAATGCAAAATAAGTAAAATAATACTTAGTATAGATGTTTCTACAATCTGTTGTAGACTTAAGATACAAAGCATAGGCCTCTACTACAGTAACTAGATTTTCATTGTCTAAGCCTTAGTGATGTGTGAAAAAAATGTGAAAGAAAAAAAACTAATATATTTAATTGCTAAAAAAGATGGGTAGGCACAATTAATATATAATTAACTAAATGCGCAATACGTAGAAGTGTATTCATATATTATATCAATTATTATGCTAAATTTAGATACAATTTAATTTTTTTTGGGATTTTATATTTGTATATGAAATCATACTCTGAATTGTTTATCATTATTGTGTTTAGTTATCGATTGTAGATAGTAAAGCTATTTTAGCTATCAACTGTACGCAAAGATAAGCTAGTTTGATAAGATATCTAGTTCTTGTTCATTTTTAATATATAGGTACTTGTACTCTGTATAAATTATAAATATAATGCATATATTAAAAAAAAAATCTATACAAGAACGAAACACTTGCCATACCTGTAAGAATTGTCGTGCCAATTTTGAACCGTGAAAAAGTTCGTATTTGTCTCACGGTTAAAAATGTTAGGTATCTACAATCGACATATAGTGGACTTGTTTTGGTCAATTAGCAAAAACCGGTGCATTCGAATACCGCAATACACAAAAGTAGTACGAGCATCGCGTGCGTGGTTTCGTGGAACTATCAGTTCCTTAAATAACCCTTGAGCCAGTAATTCCACTTCTTGCCGACCGTCCTCGGCGGCGTCCTTTAGTCCACTTTTGGAGAATGTTCCCAACTTGCCATATTTGGTAACATAATAACCCATCCTTGTCGTATATCTAGAAGCCCCGATTGTTAATCCCAGTTTGGAAGTTACGAGGATTTTTGTTCGTCTACATTTTATTTATTTATAGGATAGGATATGCGGTGAGTCATGAATATTTCAAATAGTTTTTTATACCTTCATTTTTTTTGTTAATATTATCTACATATTTTAGATCTACTTTATTAAAATTAATAAAATTGCAAGTTGTTCTGGAAGTAAGCAAAACCAGAAACAATCATAGCTACCGTCTAAAAGTCGAGTGTTGCGAGGCGAGCTCGTCGGCCGTCAGTTCCTTATACGGTGCGACGAGGCCGAAGAACACTCCTAGCGTCCGGTGCCGCTTGGCTTGGACTCCCGGACCTATGGCCCATATTAAAAATATCGTGAACTGTACAGTATACATTTAGTTTACCTTTTAATTTTTATTATCGTATTCTCGTATCCTGAAATGCCTGACGGTAATTTTAATGTTTATTGTAAAGAAAAAGCCTACCTAGTATAATAACATAAAATCTTTTCAATTCAAACTCTTTTAATTTTTTTTTTCAAAATATACTATTAGAGGCCAAGCGCAGGGACAGAAAGTGTGACTGAAAACGCAACTGGTTGTGGGTTCTATCTCCATTCGACGAAATGAAACGTTAATTTCAATTTATATTTTCATTTTTTTGCTTTGGTATTTGGCAAAGCACGGCATAGTTCCGCCACTCAAACACGCAATGCCTCCAAAATTTGGCGGAAAGTGGGAAACGCGTTTTTTGTTTTTTATAATTTTACAATATAAAAAACCATTCGGAATTATTAACATCGTTTCCGGTTGAAATATCAGTAAGATGTACCTACATATAGGTAAATATATCAAGTAAACTAAATAAAATGTCATAAAATATTTAATATAAGTTCTTACATTTTAAGGGCATCTCCAAATCTAGTTAACCTTTATAACAACATCCGCAAAAGTCAACGATTATTTGTTATAGCCCTTATTACCAAGTTTTTTTATTATTTTTTACTCGACACCATTTTTTTACTTTGCTCTACATAATTCTAAGATAAATAATATAATGACATTTATTATAAGAGAAATATTAAAGGCAACTTTCAATATGTCTCGTATACAATAAATTCATCGTCTATGCGATCTATATCTAAAATCAATTACTTTCCCAAGATGATAGCCATTGGGGTCGTGAGATAAGACATGGCGCGTAAACTAGCACAAATACTTATAAGTTATAACCTAATTGGCTTCTAGACTATGGCGTTGAGGCCGTTTTGCACTTGCGTTCATATTATATTTAGCTTTATATGGATCTAAAAGTTAGCGGAGCAAAAATTTAAATAATTTTAGATTAAATATGAAGCTTAAAATATAAAAATACAATTTAATTCTAAAGAAACAATGGCAGCACTTTTGATTTTATTTGACGTTTTAATTTTTTTTAATGATAAAAGTACTCGGGATGTCAAAGACCACGTTTAACATGCTTATTTACAATATATTTCTCTACTCGATATAAAACTATATAATTATCATTTTTTCAAAGCAACAACAGCCTATTAGGAGTCAATTAAAATCTCAGTTTTGAGCTTGTACTTTCAGCTTTTTAAAACGACATAAGAAGTTTATAGACTTAAAAATATTTAACGATCCAATTTAAATTTAAATTGTTCGACATAAAATTTTAATATAAAAGAATTGAGTTGGTAAATTTGATTATTTGCAAATAACGACGTGCAACGATTTTGATTAATTTTATTATTACGTTTCAATATGAAGAAAAGTTTAGCTCAGGGATGTGTTGTAATATTAAGTCACGTTCCACACATTGATTTGTTAGTCCTATCCTAGAACAACTTTGATGGTAACGGTATCAATAAACTTGTTTATATATGTACTGCTTATTTTCTTCGAGATTTTCTTCATTTCTATTATACTTTATATTGTTGTTATAAAGATAATTTTACCTCAAATTGGAAAGCGGAGGATGTAGTGTTTTAACAGTTGGTTTTCTCTGCCAACAGATAGACTCATGTTGTACAAATATGCGTAAAGCTAAAAATAGATTTAATGTTAAATACTTATCATATTTATTTATACAGAAACTTATTATATATAATATAATAAAATGTTTAACATACAAACACACTTTTTAGGTGATTTTTTAATATTATAGATAGGACGATCATCAAAATAGTATATGAACTATTAAAACATTTTCTTAGGTATAATTTTTTTTTGTAAATTTCTTTGCTTATTTACTACAACACATCGTGGCAATCAGGTATGTAGGCCAAACATTAACCTCCGCCGTATATATGTGTGTGCCCAGTGATTTAGTTTTAGCTGGTCATCAGCAATCACTTAGCTATATTAGTCATGTTACGTTTTCACGCCGATATCTCTAATGACTCAACTTTTCTCGTAAAATCGCTTTGTGATATCAAAATTTTAGATATTTCATATAATTTTCAAGTTGGTTATATAGTCTTATTCCACTTTGCTTTAATATTGTCAGCGGGATGTATAACTTTATCACAATTAAAATTTACTTTAGTTTAAACTAAACTGTCTTAAGTAATATTATGAACATAGGAAAAGAGAGAGGGCCGGGTCCATATTCATAATTGTTGCTAACAAAAAATTGAGCCTGAAAAAATAAAAAAAATCTTTGCACAAAAAGATAACCTTAAAATTAAAGTCCTCTGACAAATATCTTTAGACACGCCCATGACTAATATAAGATATTGGCTAAACATTCATAAATATATATTTTTTTGTTTGTGGATCAGTAAATCTCAATCATTCAATTTATAGAACCTTTCAATTTATTAGTGTACATAACTTTGCAAGATTTGTAAATATTGCAAAGTTTTAAAGTTAATTTCTTAAGAACATCAAAAACGTTATGTAATATATTAGTATCGGAAACATTACGTCTGGCATTTCAAGCTTAATTAATTCCAAAATATAAAAATTAAAACTAGATATTAGATTAACAGTATCAAAATTAGACATATTTTTTTTATATTTAAATGATGACTAACTGTAAGTCTTGATTATAATGTGTTAATTTAATTCTTAGACGAAGTAAATCTTTCCTGGTGCAATGACATTAAAATCGTGTGTTGTTTAGTTTCAAGTCAACGACCTCATATTATAAAAAGTAACTTGAAGCTGTCCGCCGCATTACTGCAAATTGACTCCATATCAGCCGATGCCAATACAACTGTCGGGTTGCCATATAGCGAGTGCTTCTTGACAATATATTATTTTATTAGGTATGTTTATTAATATATACAAAACATGTCATTTATTTATTATATTTTTTATAGCTCGTATTACAAGTTTGTATTTTGATTCATTTCATAATTGCTCTACATAGAGCACAGGGCTCTATACCACTAGAAATAAATTCCTTGTATTATTACTTGTATGAGGCTAGTCGTGGCGCAGCGACACGAAGTGTGACCGTAAAACCGATAGGTTGTGGGTTCGGTCCCCACTCGAGGAGATGAAATATTTACTTAAATTTATATTTCTATTTCTTCGCTCTGGTGTCGAGGTTAAGTGCGGCGTTGAGTTCTGCCACTCAACACGCAATGCCTCCAGAATTCGGCAGAAAGTAGGAAACGGAGTGTCTTTGTAGTTGTCTCTGCCTACCCTGCTGTGTGCGGGATACAGCGTGAAGCTGTATTATTACTTTGTCATTTATTAGAGTTATGTATATATTTTGACAGATCCCTTTTATCTACTCATAGAAGATGATTGGTTAGAATTAATGTATAAATGAAATTGTTAATATCTTGGGTGGTCCACCATTGAAGCTATATATTCTCTCATATATGGTAGCAGATATTGATTCTGTATAAATATACGTTATTGGTTATACGTAATTGATATTGTAAAAGTTTATCATACGTCTTATATATGATAAATAAAATGCGTATAATTGAAGGCTACTTATTTTTTTTTCGTTTACCTCATAGTTATAAAAAGCAACAACTGGATAATTATGTGGATTTTTTCTAAATACACTTTCAAAGGATCTAGCTTGAGCGAAACAGCGGATCGATTCATTTAAGCGAGTTCCCTCCGGGCTCTCCGTTGTAATGGTGTATTTGACTTTCACTGATCAAATTTTTGCTAAAAGCCGGTCCATGTTTCGCGAAAGTGGTTGGTCCGGTGAAGGCTTATATATTAGCGGTCAACGCTGGTTGAGCTAGGCATATTGTATATTAACGTTATATTTTTATGAGAATGAAAGTCAAGTTACTTACGGTGTATACTTAAATATCATACAAACACAGCTTATAATATTATATAGTCAGAATAGAAATTACGATATATAGGTACATATGTGATATGAGAATCTGTATAAAATTAAAGTTCTATTAACATATTTTTTAAACATTTTTAAAGTGTTATTCCACACTTAGGAAAGAAAAATACTTATTTAGAAAACGTATAAAAATTTGAACGCAGCGGGACTCGAACCCGCGCCTCCTGGAAACCGACCAGGAGGCGCGGGTTCGAGTCCCGCTGCGTTCAAATTTTTATACGTTTTCTAAATAAGTATTTTTCTATTAACATATTTTGATGAAGGTTTTCTGATCGTTAATATAACAAAATAATTTGAACTGCTATTTAACTATGGCTATTGGGTCCGATCCCGAACAAACTTTTACCTAGCCGTGGCTCTCGTTTTGCGCTCTAAAAGTTTAAATGAATTTCACAGAATATTCTTACGTAATCCTCTTATGTAAAGGTTCCTCTCTTGATTTCCAGTAAATGTAGAATATTTATTTATTCATAAATAACTAAATTATGATTATAGTTTTGCATAAGACATAACGTTAACGTGTTACATATTTTAAAATGTACTCAGGAATCTTATCATGGCCAGTCATGGTGCAGTGGCACAAGCGTGGGAATGTATAGGCGACAGGCTGTGGATCCAATTCCTACTCAAGGAAATAAAATATTTAATATTTGCCACTAATCACGCTATTACCGAAATTCGGGGAAAAGTGGGGAGCGGAGTGTCTTAACTCTAGGTTCCCTCTACTTACCCCGCTACTTACGGGATACTGCGTGAAGCTGAAAAGAAAATATTAAAGCGGCAATTCTCTGCAGGGATTTGACTGCGCACTAGTGAGAAATGAACATACTTGCGTTCCTTATAATAGACTCCTTGAATTCACGCCACGTTTGAATAAATTGATATAAGCGCACGATTTTAGGTAGGACGTGTGTAATGACATATTTACGAACGCCATTATCGTTCCTGGTGTAATATCATTTTGAAATTATTTATTTATAATTATAAATTTATTTCTTCATATGTTTTATTTGCTCACAAGTTTAAGCTAGGCGGACTATTGTACTTTATACGATTGAAATATATTATTACTTTTTAAACTTCTTATAAATGTCATATCTCATTTTAAAAGTGGGCAAAAGATTATTAACTCGTATTTTTTAATTCACTACTCAGATGGAGAACAAGTTCTATTGGTTAGCTTTGTTTATATGTGTGTACAGAAAAAAGGTTACCATGGCCAGATAAGGCAACTAATTTAAACTATTTCTATGTCGACGAATATGGTCAGACTACACTACATAGCAAAATTACAATAATTATGTCACTAAAGAACTCGTGTTTGACCCCTTATCTTTCCTAGGCCAAAACTTGTCTCAGAGAAAAAGAGGACAGGTAAAATTGGAATTATTTTGAAGTGTTCATAGCACCGAGTGTTGGTTTTGAGCTAAAAAGGGACTGTAGGTTCGTGCTAAGATATCATCTGATCGCACGCTTTTAGTTGACATTCGTGATCGTGACTTTACACAATAAAACTATGGTAGCTCCTGAATTAAATTATTAAGAAATCCCGAGATAGAGATACGTTCCCGATGCAAGCTTTTATTACCTACATCACAAGATGAGAGAAGAAATTAATGAGATACCTATTCACAGATCCCGGTAAATATTTATTCAACTTTATTAAATATTTCATATTTGTGTTCAACTCTTTAAGACTATCATCTATAATTTCAAAATGGTTTCGTTATATAAGAAACTGATATCTAAACCAAAAATGTTCAAGAATGATAAAGTAAAATAAAAAGAAATATTTTTTTCTGATAAATTCATTTAAATGTGTACAAATAAATAAATAAAATAAATCAGCTTCACGCTGTATCCCGCACACTGCAGGGTAGGCAGAGGGAACCTAGTCTTAAGACACTCCGTTCCCCACTTTCTGCCGAATTCTGGAGGCATTGTGTGTTGAGTGGCAGAACTCAACGCCGCGCTTGTCCTGGACACCAGAGCGAAGAAATGGAAATATAAATTTAAGTAAATATTTCATCTCCTCGAGTGGGGATCGAACCCACAACCTGTCGGTTTTACAGTCACACCTTGTGCCGCTGCGCCACGACTGGCCTCAAATATATAGTTTTCTTATTATTGTATAGGTATATAGAGTTCATTGTTTAGTTGGTATTTTTTGACCGATACCGCACTACATATAGACAGTTTAAAGCGGAACATGACTGATACGCAAATAGAGCACGATATCTTGTTGAAATGGATACTACTTAGAAAATGATCGACATGACGAATTTATATTGGGATATTTTACACAACATCCCATCAAAAGAAACTCATTTAAAATTAAATAAACATTACATTTTATTTATTTAAATCAATACAAAATAGAAATTAAAAAGTGTCTATATATTTATTTAATAATCTTTAGTCTATTCTCTAAAACATAGCAGTTTTACCACATTTAAGAATGCTTAAGAAGTGAACACTTAAATGTAATATAAATTAGTATTTATTAATTTGGACTTTAATTTAATAAACAATAAATGTAGTAAATTTAACGAGATCATAAAATTGCAAACGATTTAATACAAGGCACTTGCGAAATCAAAATTTCGATTTTCTTATTACAAACGTAATTAATTATTTAATTTTATGACCATGATTTTTATAATATTTATATAGTAGATATTCAAATACTTGAGAATACTTTCTCTTTTTTTCGGGTGAACAAAATGAATGGAATATTTAAGATTTACTCCTACATGTCTATTATCTGGAGGCCAGTCGTGGCGCAGCGGCACAAGCTGTGACTGTAAAATCGACTGGTTGTGGGTTCGATCCCCACTCGAGGAGATGAAATATTTACTAAAATTTATATTTCCATTTCTTCGCTCTGGTGTCGAAGTTAAGCGCGGCGTTGAGTTCTGCCACTCAACACGCAATGCCTCCAGAATTCGGCAGAAAGTGGGGAACGGAGTGTCTTAACACTAGGTTTCCTCTGCCTTCCCTGCTGTGTGCGGGATACAGCGTGAAGCTGATTTATTTGATCTATGTATATACTTAGTAAAAATGGTATATGTACCTACCTATAATATATGATAAATTTTCTAGCATATCTATATATAGTCAAAAATATAAACATAGTTAAAAAGATACAAAAATAAAAGATATAAAAATAATATGTCGTTTTAATAAAGTGTAAAATACCCTGTAGTACCCTGTAGTTTTCGTCCTGTCTGGTTCAGACGAAGCACTCCATTTACTCTCTGCATAAGGAGCACTCACAGAGGATCATCAATGAGCTGTTACTTTCAGTGTTCTTGAGACACGAATCGTACGACGTATCCGCTTTAAAAAAATACACAAGTATACCTTATAATTTTCTAAGTATGAATTAATGAAAAATGTTAAGTTTAAATTGTGTTTAATACTGAAAATAATATTGGAAAATATGTTATTTATTTATATTTATTTTATATTTGTGTATATTTTTTGCATTTATTTGAGACTTGTCAAATCTCACGGATGAATTAATATGGGTATGGGTCATCTGACCTTTGTCTGCGGATATTAAGTTATTGACGAATGCAGTGCTTAGTCACAAAAATCAACTTTACAATGTCCTTGTTGAAGTAATTCCTGGAAATTAAAAAGAATGTTATAATTTCTGTAATTATAGCCCCAAAATCGTTGTTTTAAATAATGCATTCATATATATAATTAATATATAGATAGATATGTCTACTAATACTACTTATTATAAATATCGTTGTTCAGGAAATAACTAAGATGTAGAGCCGCATACAAGTGAGATAAGTTAAATTGAAATAGTCAATATAAAGCGGTAAGGCGTTATAGAGATGGAGAAATGTTTATGATATTTCAGCTTGCTGCTATTGTGACTTAGACTGTCCTGTTTTAGAATATATAATATATTTAATTCTCACTAATGTCTATTCATGTCAGAATCCGAGAAATTGGGGACATTGATGCTATAGCTTTCTTTTGCAATGTTTTTTTATATGTATAAGCAATTAATCATTGTAAAACGTTCTTCTTGCTGTGATGAGGTGAAGTGAGTTTAAAGTTTTTTGACATTTTTAAAGTGTTATTTCATACATAGGAAAGAAAAATGCTTATTTAGGAAACTTCTAAAAATTGAATGTTTGAACGAACGCGGGTTTTGAACCCGCGCTTCTTGGAAACTCTAGCTTGATGAGAACGTATGGCTTAGTGGTCAGAGCGCTTGGACGGTTTCCAAGAGGCGCTGGATCAAATCCCGCTACGTTCAAATTTTTACTCGTTTTCTTAATAAGAATGTAAGGTAAGTAAGTAAGGTTATTAATAATTTATAAGCTTTTACCTGCGGCTTTAGCCGTGTGAGTAAATGGAAATAACTATGAGTCGTGTATGACACATAACCATTTTAGCAGGTACAGTGCGATCAAAAAGATTGACGTGATGTAATTTAGCCTACAGCCCTTCTCCATAAATGATACGACGAAATGATTATAAAAGTTTAAACTATCCAATAAGAAAATATTTTTTTAATCTGATCCAGTTGTTCCAGTCCAAACAAACAAGCTCTTCAGCTCTATAATAAAAAGTTTACATACGTGAATAAACATATGTAAATTTAATATCATATCGTCCTTATATAGATAGTATTCATATTAAAAAGTTCTCAAATGCTAGAATTCAAAGTGTTGAAGGTGCGAAGCCCTCCCATGTTGTAGAGATATTGATCTGAAATCGAGTCTATTACAAAAGTAGATATAAAAACATTAATTTATTTCTATCTTTATATAATATTGCTTAAAGGCCCAGTGGCATTATAATATCGTTAACACGTTGTAAACTACATCTTATAAAACTTTACAAAAACAAAGTAATACTACTTTGATTTTAAAACAAAATGTTAAAACTTAGTTGTAAAGATTATAGAAAGAATACTCTTGCAGAAAGTTTGCATATGCGACTGACGGAGGCCATTACACTTTAAAATTTAAAGTATTTTACGAAGGTGGTCGCGGTCTCGTTTTACGAGTGAGCCAAATTCGTTCATAATATCCAGACCTCGTCGTATGCAAATTTTAATGACACGTTGTTTATTTACACACACACCAAACGCTCCTTTGGTACGTAGAAACAAGTTTATTTATTGCCTTTGCCGCGCTGATTTATTAATATTTCGACTATCAGGATCTATTCCTAAAAACCCGCGGCATTAATTTATTATTTCCTTTAAAAATTCCATCCAATTCCATCTTCTTAATTAACGCATCGTTTATTGTCGTGATTTCGTTCACACCGCTTATTTTTTAAATACATGTACACTTGATTTCCCAGAGGCCACGTCTGTGCCACTTAGCGTCTGTAATCGCAACGAGGTTGTGGGATCAATTCCCATTCGGGCCAAAGAAATATTTGATATTATTATTTTTCTGCTTTTGGTGTCCAGGCTATAAGCGCGGCGTTTTGTTCAACACCTCAATTCGGCAGAAAGTGGGGAGTGGAGTGTCTTAACACTACTCCCTCCCTCCCTCTGCCTACCCTGCTACATTTAGGATACAACGTAAAGCTGAAAAAAAAATTACATTAAACCGTATTACTATAAGGATTGCCTTTATTAATATATTTAATGTAATCAACATTGGCTTCGACTACATCTCTTTATTATCCTGCATAAAGCAGAAACGAGGTTGACGAACCATCAAAGTCGTCGTTCACAACAAGCCATAGTGATATAGTATATGTATAAATTTCTCTTCTGTCATTTAACAGCTAGTAGGATCGATGATACTTATGCACCATAACTTAAGATCTCCAACTTACTGTCAAAATAAAAAAAATAACAAAAATAAAAAAAAAAACAACGTTTATTGGGTTTTTTTTTTATTAGGGATGCTTGATCCCACAGCCTTTGTATCGGATACAATACGAGCCGATGTAAGTGATAAATGTGTTAAGCATTCGATTTTATTTGTATCGATGTTGTGTGCTTACGATTCAATACTGATTACGATTTCTTTGTTCCAGGTATGTCCTTCATCATATTGTATCTCGTTTATTGTAAGTTTTTTTTTTATAGCTTCACGCTGTATCCCGCATACAGCAGGGTAGGCAGAGGGAACCTAGTGTTAAGACACTCCGTTCCCCACTTTCTGCCGAATTCTGGAGGCATTGCGTGTTGAGTGGCAGAACTCAACGCCGCGCTTAACCTCGACACCAGAGCGAAGAAATGGAAATATAAATTTAAGTAAATATTTCATCTCCTCGAGTGGGGATCGAACCCTCAACCAGTTGGTTTTGCAGTCACACCTCGTGCCGCTGCGCCACGACCGGCCTCTATTGTAAGTTATGTATAGATATAGACACTATTATTGTTTATAGTTGCCAAAGCGCTCTCTCTGTAGATTTATAAATTTTGTAAAAATATCTAAAACACAAGCCATTGTTTTCACGCTTCAAAGGTTGAATGCAACGATTTTAATAAATAACGGTTTGCTCCAGACGTCGATGTCTCGCGCGGGTTTCATTTACAACTTATTGGATACGCTTTTCAAAGTTATGAAGTTATGAAGATGTCTCTCGCTTCGCTTCGTTGCGCCCGCTTATCTATGCACAGTCTACAAGATAGTATTGCGCCATGTGCTCGTATGAAGCTAACTGAGTGAACAAAACTTCAGGGTACCCTATAAAGCAGGGGTTCCCAACCTTTTCTTGATCAAGGACAACTTTTATATCATTCTTGGTAGCACGGACCACTATTCATGTAGGTATAATAAAAATTAACTGTGATAACTAAATAAAATGTTCACCTCACCATCCCCAGTCATAAAATAAAAATCGTTCGCGGACCATATTTAGGCTTCTGCGGACCACTGGTGGTCCACGGACCACTGGTTGGGAACCACTGCTATAAAGGATAAAATTCACATTTTCACACTTCATTCTTTATTTACATATACATGTCATGTATGTAGGAATAGAGGGCGCTAGGTGGTTCGGGCACGTTCCAGAATAGTCCTGTGCCCAACCTAAAAATTTTACTAACAATAAATATCTGCTCAAAGCTAATGTGTCCACTACCCATATTATTTAAAAAAATATATAAATCAGCTTCACGCTGTATCCCGCACACTGCAGGGTGGGCAGAGGGAACCTAGTGTTAAGACAGTCTGTTCCCCACTTTCTGCCAAATTCTGAAGGCATTGCGTGTTGAGTGGCTGAACTCAACGCCGCGCTTAACGACACCAAAGCGAAGAAATGGAAATATAAATTTTAGTAAATATTTCATCTCCTCGAGTGGGGATCGAACCCACAACCAGTCGGTCACACCTCGTGCGGTTGCGCCACGACTGGCCTCAATTATTATTTTAAAATACTTGTAAATTATACCGACGTTCAAATCGTTCGCGACAATTTCTCTAACAAGGCAAGTTACCTTTGAGCCAAGCGCTTTGTGGTGTAGCGCGAGCGCATGACAGCGCGTGTCATATTTCGTGACGCTATCTTTTGAGTTTAGTACAAGGACGAGCTTTGTATCGTAATCATTTTACTTTACTGTGACCGCCGCCTTTTGTTATTATACTCACGTTATTAATTTCCATATGCGTACGTTACAGATTGTGTACAATTCCATTTAAAGATATATGAATGTAACGTATACATTGTGTAAATTTGAAGCAATCAATAGGTTTAATTTTTTTTTGGTATTAAGACACTCCGTTTCTGATTATCTTATAATTCTAGATCCATTGAGTGTTAAGTATCAAAACTCGACACCAAAGCGAAGAAAATGGAAATACTAAGTATATCATTTCCTCAAGTGGGAATCGAATCCAAAACCTGTCGCGTTTACAGTCACGTTTCATGCCCCTGCGCCACGACTGGCCTCAACTACTTTATTAATTGATTCTACATTTTAACTTTAATTATACTAACACTGCATAGCGCCATATGGTACAGGCATATGTTCACTCAATCGAGGTAGTAGGTCAGCTACGTTACCCTGTTGACTAAAAGAGGTCGTTCAGTTCCTATCGGTGGCTGCAAACAGATGAATAATCGAATCGGGTCGGGTTACTTATAATTGTAAATCGTTTTATCTGGTTTATAAAAAGCAGGTAGTTGCGTTCCCGGAATGTAAGGTCGCTCGAGGACGACTTAAAATACTTAAAATTCACATTAAATGGCTCCCATTCAAGAGAGTTAACTTTTTTATAGGTTTTTTTTAAAGGTTTTGTGCAAATATTTGCTTTAAGCGTCGCGTCGGTCAAGTTCTTTTGGACGTCAAGTTTTGTGTTGGTTTTAAATATGGAAATATATACATGGAATTTGAAACCTTTGTGGAATGTACGAGTTTCAATGTTAATAATATAATATATTTTAAGGTCTTTGTTTATTATTTTTAAATAAGTATTAAATTCTAGTTATTGCATTGTATTGTACCCACTACATTATATATTCCCATAGTGTTTAATGTTAGTAAATATATTATTATTAAAAAAGCTGCCAGTAGGCCATATAGGTGTATTTTCGTTGACCATCCATAAAATTTTATTAATTCTAAGAAAACTATGTACGCTCATTAATGTTTTTTTGGGATTTCTTATAACGCTGAGAGGACACATGTGTAAAAAATCGGTGTCAACGAGCGGCTCTCTAAGCCTATTTTACTAATACTGTTATTAATCACTTAGTGTTTCTGACATCAGAAGAAAATAATGTTCAAAAAGGAAGCCCACCCATGTAAATTGTAAGAAAATACAATATACAATATTTTTAAAGTGATTATTAGTGATTACAATCATATAAAATATTGTGAAACCTATTTTTTATCTTTACGTTCTATCCCGAATATAGCATAGTAGGTAGAGGGGACCTGTTATTAGGACTTAATAATTTTTTTTTTCGTTCGATATGAATGACGGAACTCAACGCTGCGCTTTGTTTTATTACTAAAGTGAGGAAATGTTTACACTTTAATAACTGATAAACATTATAATATTTATTTTTGCTTACCAGGCTTTATACTGGATAGTTGGAGATAAAAATAAATATTAGAGTATTAGAGTATAAAATATTTTTTAGTAATATATCTGTTTAGCCTCTCATGTTGGCTAAACAGATATATTACTAAAAAAATATTTTGTAACTAAAAAAAAACTATATGTATACTTATCTGAAACTATTTCCATTTTATCTCATAAATAAACAACTATGTATTGTACGAGAGACCTGAGACCTGTTATGGCAGTATTAACCCCTGTTTAAGTAATTAGGTGGACCACATAGCAATCGATAACAGCTGTGCCTAACCGCTGCCCTTATTGATTTCAGCAATGTCGAGTACGCTAGTGTTACTTACTTACGTATGTGTGATATTGAAAATGTCCAATATGCACTCTTATGTCCTTTATCTTTTAATATCTCAGTATTTTTTGAAGAAACGACAGGAATAGGTTATTTTTTCACGAATTCAATTTATTATGTTGTTAACAAAAAATATTTCATGCCGTCGCGGGGCAGTGACTATTCGTGTATATTCGCTAAAAGTGAATTTTATGTTTTCGCTATGGTTACAAGTCAAACGCGCGGCGTTGAGTTCCGCCGTTCAGCGAGGAATGTCTCAAAAAAAGCTTGGAACGGAGTGTCTTAACACTAAGCTCCCTCTGCTTACCCTACTAAATACGAGATACATCGTGAAGCTGAAAAAAGTAATAAGATTTGCAAGTCCGTATTATTACATTTTATCGCATTTAAAATCAAAGACCGATTCGTCATGCACCACGTGACCATTCGTTCCGGAATCGAATGGCTGAAGTCATTAAATCGGCGGTAATCGACTTAAACTCGATATGAGAATTCGCTAGCAAATAACGGTATGTTATTGATTGATTAAACGACAACTCTATTTGAGGTCGCAAAACTCCGACTAGTTTCTTGTATCATATATCAATAAAATTAAGATTTTATCTCTGGTTATATATTATGTAAAATTATCAAAACCAATTTTGTATAGGTATTTCCAATTTGCTATATCAAATAAAATCAGATATAGGTTTTAATGTAATCAATTAATTATTATTTTCGATTATATTGACAAAACTATTCCGTGTAAAGGCCGGTCGTGGCGCAGTGGCACAAAGTGTGACTGTAAAATCGATTGGTTGTGGATTCGATCCCCACTCGAAGAGATGAAATATTTATTTAAATTTATATTTCCATTTCTTCGCTCTGGTGTCGAGGCAAAGCGCGGCGTTGAATTCTGCCACTCAACACGCAATGCCTCCAGAATTCAGCAGAAAGTGGGGAACGAAGTGTCTTAACACTAGGTTCCCTCTGCCTACCCTGCTGTATGCGGGATACAGCGTGAAGCTAATTTATTTATTTTTTGACTATTCCGTCATTCTAGGAAGTTGTTATATGAAACTGAAATAAGCCCTTCAACGGTTATGTTTATCGACATAAAGTGGACCGCGTGGTGGTAGTAAAACGTGAATAGTATTGTAAGATATCCGGTTGCTTAATGCGGATGTACTGTATATTGTATTGCAATTTTTGGATTACAAAAGTGGTAGCAATAAAATTATAATGAACTGAACCTTGAAAGCTGATCGTCTTTCGCGGTTTTTTCGGATTTTTTACTTTTAATTGAATAAAATATGTATATTTGTTATACAAAAGCTATATATACGCAATGAGTTTAAGTTGATATTACACTTTGTTTACTTACGTATGTATTTAGGCTTATGTAAGCGTGTAAAATGTAGCGTCTGTGTCTGACTGTAAAAGTGATGGTTGATCATTTTCTGAAATAAATCTTTGCTTAATCGTTTGCTTTATTAAATGTGTTTCATGTTCATATATTTTATTCTGTGGTAGTCCTTAGTATTATCATTTAAAAGAGCAATCTCATTGGGCATTGCTTAAAATTTGAAAGTTAATCACTTTCTAGAAAATAATAAAATTTCTTTACATCTATTCAATTATTAGTTTTAATAAGTATGTTAAATTGAAAACAATTAAAGGTTAAATATAAATACCTGTGTATAGAAGATATATAGGTATGTATATTTAATTTTGTGTATTACAGTCGTTGGTCTTAAAAAATATTCAGTATTGAATTTGATAGTCATTATAGGCCAGTCGTGGCGCAGGGGCACAAAGTGTGACTGTAAATCGAGTGGTTGTGGGTTCGATCCCCACTCGAGGAGATGAAATATTTACTTAAATTTATATTTCCATTTTCCTCGCTCTGGTGTCGAGACAAAGCGCGGCGTTGAGTTCTGCCACTCAACACGCAATGCCTCCCGAATTCGGCAGAAAGTGGGAAACGGAGTGTCTTAACACTAGGTTCCCTTTGCCTACCCTGCTGTGTGCGGGATACAGTGTGAAGTTGATTTATTTATTTTTTTATTTTATTTATATGTGATATATTAGGATGGTATTATTTTAAGTTGTCCAATCATTGTGTTCATATGTTGTGTCTGCAACATGCTGTGCGGATGTGACGCGATGCAACTTATTATTGTCGTGCACTTCCCAAACATTTGTAGAATAAAGACATGTGGTGTGGTTTAATGACCGTATAACATCTTATTCTGTGATGTTAAATCTTACGTGAATACATTGAATAAACTAATTATGCCAAAAACTAAAAATCTTAAATTCATATTTTTTTCTCTACATCTATAGCTAGAGATCAAATAGCACAGGTTGCAAATGCCTTTTATTTTTTTTATAACATTTTATTCGTTTTAGTTTTCACAAGGATTTTGCTATTTTATAAATATTTTACTGTTTTCATGAAGAGTTGTTAATAAGAGGTAGTCGTGATTTTTTGTAAAGCAAAACTTTCGAGTCCTAGATCTTTTGAAAGCGGTGCGCTTTAAATAACTCTACCCAGGCAGTATTATCTCGATGTAAATATTATGTATAAACAAATGTAAATAATCTCGGCTCCAGAATTTAAGTATTATCTCTCGTTTTATATGTCATGACTTACGAATACCTACTTAATCACTACGAAATCAAAGTCTTTGTCTATATGAGTAAACATTACATAAGTCTTATAGACTAAGAGATCGCGGGATTTTACATATTTTTTTTTTCTCTTAGTCTATTACTTTTACTTACTTTACTAGATCATATCACTTTATCTGCTTCATCTTTTGTATAAAAAGTAAACAAAAATAAAACTGTATATATTTTTTTCTAAAATATCAATAAAAGAAAATATTAAAATATATTTAATTTATTCAACTTATTTTCCATTAGAGAGTTCTATACAAAATTGTAGTTATTATCGTTGAGGGTGGGTTGAAAACATTACGGTGAGTTATAACGTTATATGACAGAGGGTGTGTTATCTGTGTCGTGCAGGGATGCGTGACCGCACATCTCGTTACCCTTAGGCGGATCGGCCAGTAAAATAACAGGGCTATATAACTATATTAAATATATTATTTACAAATTTTAAATATTTTTAATGTTAAGGACGATATTGTAAGTTACTTACCAGAATATTCTTACAATTTTTATTTTTGTATGCGTAATTATAAATTTATTTTTATTATAAAAAATCCCCTTTCTTGAGAGCGTGTAGCAATATTTTTAATATTTTACTTCGAACTACCTTTCGAAAATAATAATCTCGTCCTAGTTGACAAGTGCACTATCTATGTCGAGAGCAGAACTCATTTTTTTTTCATTTCTTAATTATTTATAAGAGTTTACATAACTGTATATATACATGTAGGTTATCGTCAATTAATTTTATGAATCAAATTCTAAAAAATCGATGTATTATATATAAATTTCCATATTTAATTTCATATAGATAATTGAAGTTTATATACTATAAGTATGTTATTTAGCTAGTATGTTACTTGTGTATATACTTTGCTTAATTTGGCAATGCCCTACCATATGACCCCAATGTCATTGTGTTATTCTAAGTTAATTATTGACACTTCCACCCTTGTTTACAACCCTTAATGACCATTCCTTTGATAGAGTTAACGCGAAGTTTGTGTACTAAAACAACATAGTTTACGTCTTATATGTAACTATGTAGCTACTTAATTAGAACTTGGATAAAGGCTTTCACATTATCAATTTCCCTTTACATTTATTCGCTTTTAGGTATACAAAATTATAAAATCGGCTTTAGCTTAACGCTGTATCTCGCACACAGTAGGGAAGAAAAAGCGAACCTAGTGTTAAGACACTCCGTTCCCCATTTTTCGCTAAATTCTGGAGGCATTGTGTGTAGAGCGGAATTCAACGCCGCGCTTAGCTTCGACACCAGAGTGAAGAAATATATATTTAAATAAATATTTTATTTTCTCGAGTGGGGATCGAACCCACAAATAATCGCATCCATCGCATTACAGTCATATCCTCGTGCCCCAGCGCCACGACGGCCTCAAATTTTTATTTATGTATTATGTTATATTTGCTCTCTATACTAATCGCTATCTTAGAGGAATATATTACTGAGTAAAAAAAACAAAACTTTTCTTAAGCTGTAAGCTAAGAAGTTTTAGTACTTAAAATCATTAAGTTTTCACGCCTTGAAGTCAAGACTAACATCTCAACACTGCAAAGACGTGAAAGCGGGAAGCGAAAGTATCATATATGGTAATGTATTATATATTTGAAAATGTTGACGTTTATATAAACATAAATGCATTTTTTTTATAATTATTATTACACTTATTACGGGAACATATTGCAGATAATTTAAAGTCACAATTAAAATTATTGTCTCTAATTTATTATCTAAAATTAAACTAAAATATTCTTTGATTTACATTTCATATTTTCATCTAAAAAAAACGGCAATGATTAGACAAAGACATATAGTTTTTACAAATATATTTCTTTTGTTTCGACATCTCATTACGAGAACAGTCGTAGTCATATCCAACTAACTAGGGCTTCAACGTAAACTCTACATTTTTTAATATTTACTTTTACTCAGGACGATTCTCATGCATTTGCATTGATAGTTGCAAAAATGGGTCAACTATGATTTTCATATCGTGACACTATTTACAGAGATTTTCATTTTGGTTTTCTTTGTGCTCTGACTACTATATATTTATTGTCCGTTGTCCGGAGGGATGGAATGTTATTATTTCTTGCTTTACATCCCTTATAGAATATTCTAAAGTGTAATATCTTAAATGAAGTTTAATCAACATTAAAATATTATTATTATTTTAATAAAATATTTAAATTTTAGTTGTACATGGAAAAATTTTTAGATGTCTCCGTTTTAATTAAACAAATATAAAGAGATTTAATTGGTAATTCGTTTATTTATACTTAATTAAGTTCGTGCCTAATAATATGATAATATTTATAGTTCCCATTTAAATCTGGCATACGTCCAGAAGGCACACGGACAAGTCGCGTAATTGCAATTAACGATTACTGCGACAGAATAAGTTGTTGGGTCCTCTGAAAAGCTGAAGTTAAATTTTGAGTAATCCTGAAATTTTCCTGAGATTCTCGTTTTTTCTTTCCTGAAATGTTCGTTTATGTAGTGTATTATGGGCTATGGTTTCTCTTTTTTCTATAGTATGAAATCTGTATATTTTTTTATTTCTTCACATTGATTTCTATTTGTTTCTTTCATTAGATTAGCCAATTATTTAATTTTCATATTAGGACTGTGAACCGAGTTAAATTGAATATTGCTTTAGTCATGCAATCTTTCGAACTATAGTCTGCTAGGTATTTCTTTTATTTATTGTGTTTTTTCAACATAGATATATTATGTTGACGTAATCGTAAAAATTGTAATATTTTTACTTACGTAAGTATAGATCGTGTCTTTGGACGGTGATTTTTAAAAACTTATGAAATTCCTATTATAGTTACATAGCCGTAAGAAACAGTATCTACTATTGCTTACATGTAATGTGGGTTTTGTTTACATTTGTGTAGGTATACTGTAAATCTAACTATTAGGGCTTAAAATAACCTCGTGCCCAGATTTGCGTTGCCGCAAGGTAATTCCTTTCAGAGGTATCTTTTTGCTATTCGCATTGCTTTTTATACGCCTTATCCACCAAAAATAAGGTACATTTTTCCGTGCTCGGCAAAGAAAATCGATTAGATGATGTTTACGGAGCAGATTTGTATCGTGCTTCTGATCTCGGGCTTGGCGTATCGCAAGGGAAGAGCTTTGTGTCTCTTAAACGTAAATATCATGCTTAAAGTTAATGATTTTTATTCATTTCTTTTATAAAATTCAATATAATATTAGTAATATTAGACAATATATAATTTAATATTTTAGTGAGTGGATATTTAAGAATAGCTCACGGGGTCATGTGAATATATTAGTTCATTACTTTAAGTATACAAGTAGCTGCATACTTAGAAAGCTCGCGGCTAGTAAAGAGGCACACTGTCGGCGCCGGCGCGGGCGCCGCGTATTTTAGCATTCTGCGTATCGCGTATTGGCTACTTATTCCGCGGTCAGGGTTGCGGTTTTATCAATACGTAATATATATTGACAAAGATTATAGTTTTTTTTTGTGAAATTTCATTGTGTAAGTACGTTCTGATATCGCAAGAAAATATTGAACGTTTAATATATTTATAATTTTAATTCGATTAAGAGTTTTAATAGAATAATAGATATATCACGTCTTCACATTATAAATAGATACATTTTATTTACTGTCTACATTATACAAACTTTTATTATTAAATTCAAAGTAAAATATGCTTTTTGGTGAGTTAAATACATTTTTATATAATGTAGACTGATAAGCTGATCTATTTATATATAAATAGATATATGTTGACATAGTGACTTTCCGTCCGGGTTACTGTACTGGCTGTCAGCCCTGTCAGCGACAGGCGACGCATGCGCAAGGTCGGCGGGTGCGCTTCTATCGCCATCGGCGCCGATTCCCTGTACACGCTGCAGGCAAATGACAGCCCTCTGTCCATCCCAATTGGTCGCAAATTTGCTTAAAACGGTTTCGTCTAATGTTTGTTTAAGCAATTGCAATAAATCAGACTGTCAATGTTTCGCTTTCAAGTTATATCCTATTTTAGAAGACTATAATAGGACCGGTCATACGTCAATGACGATCTAGTGCGTCAATGCGTTATGGCTTCGCAAAATTATTGTTTGACATATACCTAAAATCAAATCAGCTTCACGCTGTATCCCGCACACAGCAGGGTAGGCAGAGGGAACCTGGTGTTAACACACTACCTTTCCCACTTTCTGCCGAATTCTGGAGGCATTGCGTGTTGAGTGGCAGAACTCAACGCCGCGCTTCACCTCGACACCAGAGCGAAGAAATGGAAATAAAAATTTAAGTAAATATTTCATCTGCTCGAGTGGGGATCGAACCCACAACCAGTCGGTTTTACAGTCACACCTCGTGCGCTGCGCCACGACTGGCCTCATATACATATACCTAATATGATTAAATTGTAAAAGATAACGAAGGACTTTTCATATCACCAAATTGATCGATTATTTTAATCATTTTTACCTTGAACACGATATATTTTAACCTTAAGCCGAACGGTCTCATTAAACTTTATCACTTCTTCATAGGTGAAATGATAAAATAATAAATTATACGGAAATTTAGTGTAATTATGTTGTTATACGGCTTTAATATATTATCTATAATTTGATTCTCTTATTATATTAGGTGTATACACTGTATGTATCTAGGTAGGTGATTGTTCCCTTGCAACGCTATTGTTTCAATATGACATAATATTTATAATTATATTGTAGAGGCCAGTCGTGGCGCAGCGGCACAAAGTGTGACTGTAAGACCGACTGGTTGTGGGTTCGATCCCCACTCGGGAAGATGAAATATTTACTTAAATTTATATTTCCATTTCCTCGCTCTGGTATCGAGGCAAAGCGCGGCGTTGAGTTCTGCCACTCAGCACGCAATGCCTCCAGAATTCGGCAAAAAGGGGAACGGAGTGTTTTAACACTAGGTTCCCTCTTCCTACCCTGCAGTGTGCGGGATACAGCGTGAAGCTGATTTTTTTAAATATAATATTTATTCTGTGTATAAGTGTCTACAAACACGGCGTTCAGTGTATCGACTAATCGATTGATAACGAAGCAAGTGTTCGTCGTATCTCATTACTGGGGCGTTGGTGTTCACATTCCTACATGTTTTGTTATGTCGACGTGATAAATTGTGCTAGGGACAATATTATGTTATGTGATATTAATAAAGTATAATAATATAAGCAGTTTTTTTTAATTAAAAATAGACTAGAGGCCAGTCGTGGCGCACCGCTGCATACGGGATACAGGTGAAGCTTATAGATTAATAAACCAATATCGGCAGTTTTTTTTATTAAAATTGAACAAAAGCAATCTTAATAAATTAATTTTGCTATAACGATTTGTTTTCATTTTTCTTAGTTTCGAATTATTGTATAGTTCATAAACACTTCTACTGTTCTACGGTTTGTCTAATCACAGCGGACACGTGATCCGTATCTTTTGTTATCTTTTATTGGTTTATTAGTTATAGGTACTCCTATTTGCTACTTAAACTAGACTTGAAGGCATAATACTTCGAATTAAGCTACAGATTATAATATAATTGGAAATGTGTATTATTGTGCCTTATTTCAATTTAAATAAATATTTATTATTTTTATTATTTTATAACTACTGTTCACATTCTTTACTACATGCATACTTATAATTGTATAGGTACCTTTTTTTTTATCCACATTTGAAATAATATTTTATATTGAATGCAACCACTGTAATTTAAGTGTTCTTTAATTTATAAAGCGACCCGCATAAATGTTTTGAAATACTTATGAGGATGTTTTAATATGTTAAAGTAATCCAACTGTTTTATTATTGAAATGAGAGTTGTAAGTATTTAATATAAAACAAATTATTTCTAAGGTTCCCTTTTTATAAAAGCGAAAGACTTGTAGGAACACTTTGTTGATCGTGTGTTTGTTTGTCTGTCTGCCTGTCTGTCTATCTGTCAAGACCATTTATATCAGAATCCATCAAATTTTCTATTCGATCGCGAATGTATTAATCTATATTAATATATTAAGAATCAATCAGTGAAGATACCTCTAATTTTTTCTTTCTGTACAACAAAAATGTTGTTAAAAAGGATATGAATACTTTAAGAAGATACTATTTTTTTTTTATTATTAGCTTCACGCTATATCCCGCACACAGCAGGGTAGGCAGAGGGTACCGGAAAACACTCCGTTCCCCACTTTCTGCCGACTTCTGGAGGCATTGCATGTTGAGTGGCAGAACTCAACGCCGCGCTTAACCTCGACACCAGAGCGAAGAAATGGAAATATAAATTTAAGTAAATATTTCATCTCCTCGAGTGGGGATCGAACCCACAACCAGTCGGTTTTGCAGACACACCTCGTGCCGCTGCGCCACGACCGGCCTCTATACTAATAGTTCTCTTTTTTCGACCCAGCAGGCAATTAGCCCGCAACACTAGATGCTTGTATACTTCAAGTAACTATTTTGCCGAAAAAAATGTTGTTACCAAAAATATCAGTCATAAGGTACAGGGCGTCTAATTAGATACGAATCACTATCAATTCGTCTAAAATTTTTGTCATCTTTATTTTAAAATAAGTAATATTCATTAAAATGTTCCTAGTCTAACCACCAAGAGAGTCGAGAGTTTAATTAAAAGTTAACATAAATTATAATATTACAGATTGGTTAACATAATATCGGGGAGCGGAGTCGGATAACCTCCTCGTGTGCTCGCTTGCTGCTGGCCCCTTTCGAATGTGTTTGCCATTCGGGGGGACGAGCAGTGTAGCGTGCCGGTGCTCCCTGGGCGGCGGGTAATTATTGCCTAGAGGATTCTTCCAAGGGTAATGATTGCTCACCGGCGAATAATCCGACGCGACGGCGTTTCTACGCGTGTTCCTCTGATTAGCAGAGGACACAGTGAGAGGAACTAGGACGGGCGTGCGTGGTGTGTACTTACACTACCTCCACGTAGGTACAGGTCAGGTATGTACCAGCGCCGACAATATCGGAACTCCACTCATGGTTGCGGTCATGTCTCGTAATCTTGAGTGGAACCGAGGGTCTTGCCTTAATTGGCCGGGCTGCGAGGAAGAAAACCTCTATAAAAAATTACCCCAACCCAAGCGGCGAAGCAGCGCGAGGGGTTCGTGGCTGATGGGATGATCAGTCGCTACTGCTGGTCCCGCCAGGGTACCGGCCGACACCCGTGGCGTATTAGGCTTATCCAAGTACAGGGGGCACTGCTTGGATGGACTGTTTTTCCCCCATACTCGTGGGAACTTTATGGAAAGCAAAAAATCAAACCCAACAAACGAAGATAACGTAGGAGTTTTAGAGTCCGCTTCGGACTCGGGAGCGATAGGGAGTATGCGGCGCAAGCGCAAAACCGCGAAAGACAACTCTGGTTCGGAAACCGAGGCAGTGCCTGGCTCCAAATGCCATACGGCGAGAAGAGGTAGGCCCCCGAAAACTCGCGGTGCGGGAACAGCTCGTGCCCGAAAAGAACAGAGGGACCGTGTAGAAAAAGCACGCGAGAAAGACTACGATTTGGAGAGGAGTCTTTCAGATTGGGCTAGGCAAGATAAGTCTGCTCAGACGACGGATGTAGAGAGCGACTCGGCGGTCGAAGGTAGAAGGGATATTTCCCTGTGTTCGGCCGAGGACTTACGGTCATATGCAGGACAAAGTGTGGCCTCCGTTCTGGAAGTAGCGACGAAGTCTGGCCACCTTAAGGGCACATATGTGCGCAAACTTAAGGAAGCTGCAGCCGCCTTCAGTAACATAATCGAGGCACTCGTCTCTCGTACTGAGAGCGAAGAAATACGCCGTGTGCGCGAGGAGAATTTGCGCCTCACCGGGGAGGTGGACAAACTTCGAACGAAGCTCCAGTCTCAAAGAAAGGATGTGCAAGGCTTGAGGTTGACGGATAAGCAAAAGTCGCCCCAAGCGGTTCATACGCCGATTCACGGTATCAGAGAGGAAGTTCTTAAAGAGCTGGAGAGTACTATAGTCACTACTGTGGGAAATTTAATCGACGCACGTTTTGCCAGCATCGAAAAACGTCTCCTGCCGGTGCGACCTTTACGTCCCCCACTATCTCATGAGCGACGTCAAAGAGAGACGGCAACTACGGCGAATCTAGTGGAAGTGGAGGCTGAAGTCAGACGCAGACCACGTCAGAACAGAATGACTACAGTTAGGGAAGATGCGCCAATATCTGCCCCAGAAGCAGACCACCCGGCCACGGCCGACGAGGATATGGAGGTAGAAGGTGGGTCTTGGTCCACTGTCGTTAAGAAAAGTAAAAAAGGTAAGAAATCTTCCCCTAACAACCCCGCTACGGAAAAAATGACGACATCAACAAATACGAAGAAACAGCTGCCCAGGCCTAAGGTACCCAAACAACCACGCACCAAGGCAGTTATGGTTACTTTGACCACAGACGCCATAAGGAAAGGTGTTTCCTATGCCCAAGCTCTAGAACGAGCGCAGCAGAGTGTTAATCTAGTGCAGCTGGGCATCATCGAGGGCCTAACGGTGCGCCAGGCAATGTCAGGAGCCCGGCTACTGGAATTGTCTGCGTCGCAATCAGCAGAGCATGCGGATATGTTAGCTGAGCGACTGAAAGTGGTGTTAGAAGGGGTGGCTGTAGTCACTAGACCACAGAAAATCGCTTCCATAAGATTAGTAGGCCTAGACGATTCGGTTACCAAAGAAAAGGTGGTGGACGCAGTTGCATGTTCCGGCGGCTGCTCAGTTGAAGCTATTACTGTTTCAGACTTACTCCGTGGACCTAGAGGAATGATTTCAGCTGTGGTGCGATGCCCATGCGAGTCCGCCAAAACTATCGTGGAGAAGGGGCGAATTTTGGTTGGGTGGAGCTCGGCTAAGGTTCAAGTTCTGGAGGAACGGCCTATGCGCTGCTTCAGATGTCTATCGCTGGGTCATACAAGGCCGCGGTGTCCCTCAGCAGTTGTGAGGGAGCACCTTTGCTTCCGTTGTGGTTGTGAGGGGCACAAGCTACAAACTTGTCGAGCCACACCGCGGTGCGTGGTATGCTCTGACGCAAAAAGACCAGCAGGGCATATAATGGGTAGCGCAGATTGCCACCCACCACTTATCAAAGGGACAGAGGCTTTAAGCATTGAGACCTCCCCTGGACTCCGAGGCTGTCAGGGCCAAGAAGAAAATGCCATGTCATAATGGACAGACGACGAGTACATTTTCTACAGGCGAACGTCAATCACTCCTCTGGAGCTCAGGACTTACTCGTACAATCCATAGCAGAGTGGTCTGTCGACATTGCCGTAGTCTGTGAACCATACCTAGTCCCCGATAATACTAATTGGATCGGTGACCTGGATGGCTCCGTCACTGTCGTTTCTGGTGACAATAACGGGCCCACCCTCACACCTTTAGAACGGGGTTCCGGATACGTTGTAGCAGGGTGGGGTAATTATGTCATCGTTGGTGTGTATTTCTCTCCGAACCGAAGCTTGGCAGAATTTGAGACGTTTCTTGACTCTGTCAGAGCTGCAATCTGCCGACAGTCACAGGGAAAAACTTTGGTCCTCGGTGACTTTAACGCCAAGGCTCGGGCGTGGGGGAACCCCACCTCAAACAGTAAGGGTGAAGCGGTCCAGGTGTGGGCTGTGCTTTCCGGGCTGTCTCTGCTCAACATAGGGTCAGCGTTTACTTGCGTGCGACACAATGGAGGTTCCGTGGTGGATCTTACATTTGCCACTCCAGCTGTCGCGCGTAATGTAACAAATTGGAGAGTTGAGAAGGAGGTGGAGACCTTGTCAGACCATCGTTATATCAGGTTCGAGGTCTCCACTCAGCCTGTGGTAGTATCCCGGCCAGTAAATCCGATTCGAAGATGCCCTAGATGGGCTCTTAGTCGGCTCAATGCAGAGATGGTTAAAGAGGCGTCCATTGTTGCGAATTGGTGCTATCAGGGAACTATGGAAGGGACTGACTTCAGTGTCAATGAATCAGCGGGTCGAATATGTGACATCATGACGGCAGTGTGCGATGCGGCCATGCCAAGGGCTCGACGAGGTCCAGTTCGTCGCCAAGTATACTGGTGGACGCCTGAAATTGCGGATCTGCGGACGTCGTGTCACCGAGCCCGACGAGCATATATTAGGTGCAGAAGGAGAAACGGTTTTGACCCTGCGCTCGAAAATCATCTAAAAACCGTTTACAGGGAAAAGAAGAAGTCTCTGCAGCTCAGCATTAACCTAGCGAAGCGTCATGCGCGTGAAGAGTTGCTGTCAGGATTAAACAGAAATCCTTGGGGACGTCCATATCTCGCTGCGCGGAAAAAATTGCGTGTGTATGGCCCTCCAGTAACGGAGACCCTACCCCCAGCCTTCCTGCAGTACATTATTGTGCAGCTCTTTCCGGAGCCGCCTGAATTTATTTCACCGAGGATGACTGAGAGAGAAAGAGGGCTCTCAATCCACGATAGAGAAATTGCCGTGCCCACCATTTCTGAAGAGGAAATGAAAATGGCGCTTGTTAGACTGAGGTCCAAAAAGACAGCCCCAGGACCTGATGGAATTCCAGGGAAAGTACTAAGTCTTGCCCTAGAGTACCTGGGAAATAATCTTCGGGTACTGTTTGACCATTGCTTATTATCTGGGAAGTTCCCGAAGATCTGGAAGGAGGGAGGGCTATGCTTGTTGCGCAAAGAGGGTCGCCCACCTGATTCATCTTCCGCATACAGGCCTATCGTATTGTTAAACGAGACGGGCAAGATCTTGGAGAAGATAGTTGCCGCCCGTCTTACACAACATCTAGAGGAGGTAGGTCCGGGCCTTTCAGAGGCTCAGTTCGGGTTCAGGGCCGGTCGTTCTACAATTGACGCCCTGAACGCCCTAAAGGCTCGGTCATTGGCTGCTACGGCAGAAGGGGACGTCCTCCTCGCCGTATCCTTAGATGTGGTCAATGCTTTTAATAGCCTGCCGTTCGAGACGTTACGAGAGGCGCTTCGTTACCATGGTGTGCCTTTCTATCTCCGGCGGTTATTAAATGACTATCTTCAAGATAGAGTGGTGTTATGGACAGATAGTGATGGTCAACTCGGTCGTCGAAGGGTCGGTTGTGGAGTTCCACAGGGGTCGGTTTTAGGCCCGATACTGTGGAATCTCGGATACGACTGGCTCCTACGTTGTTGCCTGCCCCCCGGCATGAGCGTCATCTGTTACGCCGATGACACACTTGTTACCGCCCGGGGAGGGAATTACAATGAGGCGGCACGTTTAGCTGAAGTCGGCATCCACCACATCGTCGATCGCATTAAAGTACTGGGCCTGAGAGTTTCCAGTTTAAAAACGGAAGCTCTGCTATTCCATGGACCACGCAAGGGGCCTCCCCGTGGAGCCACTCTGCGTATACAGGGGCAGGATGTGGAAATTCGGGGTCAGATGAAATATCTAGGTCTAACCCTGGATAGTCGATGGTCGTTTGCTTCACACTTTGCTCAGCTTGTACCGAAGCTTGTGAACACCGCCGGAGCCCTCGGTAGGCTATTACCGAATGTCGGAGGACCTGATGCCACATGCCGACAGCTTTATGTTGGCGTGTTGAGGTCTATGGCGCTATACGGTGCTCCTGTGTGGGCAGAATTTCTCTCCGCTCGCAACAGGACCCAATTGCGAAAAGCGCAGCGGGTCATAGCGGTAAGAGCTATTCGGGGTTACCGTACGGTGTCATGGACGGCGGCTACTCTCCTAGCGGGCGATCCTCCTTGGGAGTTACAAGCGGAGGTACTGGCTAGAGTTCACGAATTCCGTACAGCTGTGCGGTCGCGAGGTGAACGACCATCGACAGAGGATATCGTGCGGATCAGGAGAAGAGCCGACGAAGCCCTGATCCGGCGATGGAAGTTGGACTTGGAGTCCCCGGCGGCAGGTTTGGTGACGGTGGAAGCCGTCCGCCCCCATCTTGATCGCTGGATCCAAAGAAACTTTGGAGTCTTGACGTTCCGATTGGTGCAGGTACTAACAGGGCACGGCTGCTTTGGTAAATACCTGCACCAGATCGCACGTCGGGAGGTTTCACCAGCGTGTCACGAGTGCAATGCGCCAGTGGATTCAGCGCATCACACACTGGCCGAATGTCCGGCTTGGGCCCCACAGCGCCATGTTTTGATGGATGCAGTCGGCAGGGACCTCTCACTGTCAAGTGTGGTGGGGGTCATGCTAGATAGTGAGAGACACTGGTCTGCCATAGTCTCCTTCTGCGATTCTGTGATAGCATTGAAGGAGGCCGCGGAGCGGGTGCGCGAGTCCAGCGCAAATGCAGGCCCGCTCCGTCGTCGTAGATTAGGGAATAGGAGAAGGCAGTACGCCCATCTCCAACTCTCCTTTCCCTAGAAAGTCACCAATGGAGGCCGCTTATCTTAAAGATGACGGTTGCCCGCGATAGGCGGGCTTTCCACCGAGTCGCCGTAGTAGAATGCGCAAGCGATCCTGCGGCGTCTCTGCTTAGGTGGGGAGGTCTCGCTGGGTTTTAGTGGGTAGTATCGAGTACATTCTCCGATGAGCCCCACAGTACCGTTCGTTCGGTCTGTGTAAACTGCATTTCCCAGCGTTAAAAAAAAAAAAAAAAAAAAAAAAAAAAAATATCGATTTTAGTTTTAAATTTCTATAATAATATATTTTTTTTCAGTTTCACGCTGTATAGTGCATGTAGCAAGATACGCGGAGAGAACCTAATGTTAACCTCTTCGTTCGCTCATTTTTCGAGACATTTCACACACGCGCTTTATATTGTTACTAAAACATGGAAGTTAAAAAAAATAATTATCCCAAATACAAACTGAACCCACTACCGGCACAGACGCTGTGACGCTTGATGCAACAGAAGATCGGAAAATAGAAAACATTATTTAAAAGATTTTTTTTTATGAAGATTAATGCTTATCATTTACTTAAAACAAAAGACAACAAGCGTAATCGTTTCCAAACGTTCGAATATGTTTTCAAACTAGCCGCGATTCATCAAAGTGAAAAGAAACAGTTAATTAAAGATTTGTAACTTTATGTAGGTGGATGGATGAATAGTCTTCTAATTCCTTAATTTTTTAGTCACACACACACACACACACACACACACTTTGTTATGACAGTATTGTTTAAATATATTTGCTTATTGAATAATGTTTATAAATATAGTAGGAGTAATATTAATTCGTAGAAGTTAGAACGTTTATAAAGTGACGAGTATATGGCAAAAGTATTTTTTACGTGATATAGGCAATTATAACCAATAAAAATGGTGTTAAAATATCGCTTTTCATTTATTTTCCTGTGACAGTTATTTACGATTTTATACGATAATTAGGTGAATACTAACAGACAAAGTGACAGAAAAATATTTTTTATGCTTTTTATAAGATAAAATTAAATTAAAAATTAAATTAGCTTCACGCTGTATCCCGCACACAGCAGGGTAGGCAGAGGGAACCTAGTGTTAAGACACTCCGTTCCCCACTTTCTGCCGAATTCTGGAGGCATTGCGTGTTGAGTGGCAGAACTCAACGCCGCGCTTAACCTCGACACCAGAGCGAAGAAATGGAAATATAAATTTTTAAGTAAATATTTCATCTCCTCGAGTGGGAATCGAACCCACAACCGGTCGGTTTTGCAGTCACACCTCGTGCCGCTGCGCCACGACCGGCCTCAATGACCGGCTTTTTATAAGATTCAAGTTAAAATTCAAAATCTTTATTGGCGTTGTACCTATATTTAAAAAATAAAAAGGGTAAAGCGAAGACTGTAAGACGTACAGTCTACAACGCAATCTGTCAGCCTAATCTTTATACACAATATTTAAACTAACATTTAGGGAAGGCTGTGGCAAAATGCAACAAAGGTATTTTAAAAAAAAATATAAATTATTAAGAATGTAAAATGTGCACATATAGATAAAAGAATTGTTAATTCAAGTCGTCGCCTTTGAAGGGAGCTAATTTTCTGCTATCACATGCGTGCTCCCACTTGGAGCGGGGAGATTATACATTCCTTTCCTTATTTGACTGCTATTGTGAATATATATATGACAAATATTTTTTAATTTCCGTTATTCCTTTGTACCTCTTCCTCCGTAATTCCTCTTCCTCGTGGCTGTATCATTTGTAAGATTTTTTATGAATTTTCTAGTTTACATTTTTTATATTATTTGAAAAGAATTATATGTAAATAAAAAAAACGTAATGGTTGTACATCACAATATCATACATATATGTACCCATTATGTTACTTAAATATTATTTATTAAATATATTATGTTTCCTAAAACCGACAAAATTATTTTGTGAACATACTTTTCTTTCTATATTCCAAAAAAAATATCTGTTTGTCACTTTAAGAATATATAAAACATATGTAAGTGAATACAAAAGAAATCACGTCTAAACTATTCATCGTCTTTATTAGGCGAGACGACATATCCTACACCGTTTATTGTTCACTTTCCGTTCCGAGGACTGAGACAAAGGTAGCAAGTAGATATTCTATATAATATTATATAAAGCACATATAATATTATATAGAAGTTGTGAATAGCAGAATAACTATTACATAAATCATAAAATATGTATACTTTTTATTCTTTCGCTACAAAAACGCGGACAGAACATGATGTAATCAATATCTATATACAATTATACGTAGATATATATATCTAAGTGATTAAAATACGTCAAATATTTTATTAAGCCATGTATCTCTGTAAATAAATGTAATATGATATTTTGAAACTGCTATAAGCTATTTAATAAATATTTAAAGAATTCATTTATAATTTTACTTAAACTACTATTTTCTCTTTGGCTTAGCAATCTTGAATTTGTGTCGTTATTTTTTGTGAAATCTAAACAACTTAGATAATGTGACCTTCGTGACAAAATTAGATCGTGAAAACATGACTTATTTTTTATTATCCAACTTTGAATTATATTTTCTCTTTTATTTCATTTATAGTTGATAAGTCATTACATCAAATAGAAGCAATAGGTAAATAGAGATAGGTAAATCTCTTACAAACCACATGTTTCAACCTGAATATATATTTTTTATAGTAGCCATAATACCCAAATGTCGACACAATCTAATGAATATTTTTATGATGAATCCTTTATTTTCTTACTTTAAATAATTGCTCTATCACATATTAATATTTGAAAAGGACACAGATATTTATCGCATTTTGTAACAAGAAACAAAGTAAGAGTTAGTAGAAAAGAATATAATAAAAAAAAAATTATAATATAGTATAATCTTTTGAATTTTAAAAAATGTATTATATTATAATACATTGATTGAATATAATTCAAAATATTTTACAATTTCACATTGGATATATCAGTTATTCAACTACTACGTACATTGGCTTTATCTCTATATATAATAAGACAATAAAAATATTTTGTCTGTACATTTAGTAATTTTGACTGAAATGGATAGAGGGACACTTAAAAAGACTAATAGAAAGCAAAAAGATTTTTTTTGAATTTCTTGTCTGTCTGTCTGTCTGTCTGTCTGTCGACATATTGTTGTCCGCATTTTTCTCTGAAACTACTGAACCGATTTACTTGAAAATTTCACCAATTGCTTTGTTTTAACTCAATTTAGGTTCTAAAGTTTGGTTCATCAAAATCGGTTCATTAAAAAAAAAGTTATCGTCATTTGAATGAACTCAAGGCATTAGCTTGCCAGCGAATGTTATATAGAAATCGCGCTGGTATGACCCTGGCTAAAGAATGACGTTCGAAACGTATGGGTTATATGATTGTTGATAAAAATATATATTTTTGAAGCACTATTATATAATATTTTATACAATAAAGTAAACAAAATTGAATTGTTAGTGGAGATTACCTTCATTAATCATATTTCGAAATTACAAATAGTTTTAGAGAAAAGCTATATCGACTCATGTTATCCCTTACTCTCAGTGTATAAATAAGTATATTAGTTATCTTGGCCATTTAATGTAGATCAAAATGTTGATTAGTAGCACAGATTTGAAATTACGATACTAAAAAAATCTTGCTGTGTAGCGGCTCGCCGACCTCCACGCTTCCTCCCGCGCTCTCGATATTTTGCTTATAAAAATGGATCCGCCGCACCCGCCTAGCTTCCCCCGGGCATGGAAGGAGGGCCTGCTCATCATGTTGCCCAAGGCTGGGAAGAGCCCATAGCAGCCTGAGGGGTACCGATCTATAACCCTCCTTTGCGCGGTCTCCAAGCTGTCCGAGAAGTTATTCCTCTCACTTCTCCAGGCGCACATCCACCCATGAAGCGAGCAGTTTGGCGAGCGGGTATACTACTCTGGTTACACTACGCCGTAACAGCGATCAACCGAAAGGAGAGAGCAATAGTCTTCTTCGACGTAGTACGCGTATTCGACCACGTCTGGCACCCGGACCTACTTCATTAAGTGCTCAGAGCCGGCACCCCCCAGCACGTCGCGCATGTCTTTGCCTCCCTGCCTCAGTGACAGGACATTTTTCCTTGAGAGTTAAGAGTTCGAGGTATAGCAGCGACTCGATCGTTGCCGTTCTTCCCCAGGGCAGCATTTTGTCACCTGCTCTCTACGCACTATACACTGATGACATCAAATCGCCCTAGCGAGTATCACTCAAAGAGAAATCCTGCAGGTGGTCCAGTGGTGAACCTCATCCTCCGTCGAGTGACGCAGGCGCCATACTACGTGAGAAACACCACGCATCACCGCAACCTAAAAATAGAAAGCCTGGAGGTACACATTGGTCGTCTCGCGTCCAACGCATTCCGCTGCGCCAATGTATCGGGTCACCTGCACCTAAGGAGCAGCACTCCGTGGCATATCCGGCCCCCCGAGGTCAGACGTCAGATGACTTCCGAGGGACTTTCTATCCTCCTCTAAATGCGACTCATGAGCTTTGCATTGATCCTTGGTCGTTTAAGCTGGGCCTCCCTCAGGAAACCGAGGGTCTCACCTGACTGAGTTGACCGCCTAGATGGCGTTTGATAATCTTTCCAATCCCGTCCCGCACACCTCTCTCTGTGTCTGCTCTAGAGCAGGTTATCACTTGAGACCACGGCCATGGAACCAACGCCCAGATGTCGTTCGGAGCTACTACGGAGATGGACGAGAGAATGCTTCAATTCTGTGCCTGGGTCTATAGCAAAGTAAATTTAGAAGCGATTGCACGTATTTTGGAGTTATCCAATAATTATAATGTATTTCGTCGCGGCATTGTTGGTTACATCTTTCGTTTAAGTATTTTTGGGTAAGAGAATAGTAGGTAGTCTGTTGTTTATAATTTCTTTCGTTTAAGTTTTCTGTTGTTTGTGTCATTTGTTCAGGTGTGTATTTTTTTAAACAATTGGAACATTCTTATTGGAGCTACGAAAATGCGGGTTGCATTAAGGTTTCAATAATTTTCACATTAGTAATCTTAAGTGCTTTGCAAACATAGGTACATTATATGAATAATCCAGTAGTTAAAGCGGGCGAAGCCGCGAGCGGGTCGCTAGTTCTTACTATAATCGAATTATGTCTTGGAAATTACATTCAACCCTCGCCTCTCCCTAAAACACTTAAAAAAGGGGAACGACGAGAAGCGGCGAAATGATTTTTAAGCTTTATTTACACATGAGCTAGTCGACTGGCTCGACTTTTATATTAACCATTTAGTTGCGGCGTGCTGTTCATACTTACGAGTCTCAAACCAGTATATATATTTATTTCTCTATTAAAAAATATATTTTACGCTATTTAGAAAATTACTGATTGCCCAAAAAATATTAAGTACACTTTTACTAATTTGTGCGACGATTGTTTCTTTTAGGAATGTATACCACTGTACAATAGACGGTATTAACAATGTAGTTTAAATCGTACTAAATTACAAAAGATAAATTAGAGTGCTTAAAATGGATATTATCTGTTTTACTATAATATATATATTGGAAAACCAGCATTAGATTCAATTAGATTTTACGTGTACACATTATAGGAGATAAAAAATTTCGTCTTTTGGTTCCCTTTTTTAATCATAGCGCCCGCCGATGCGGGAAATTTAAAAAAATACGCACAGAAATGTGAATATTTGCTATATGTCAAAAGCAGACAGACGGTTAGTCAGTCGAGAGCGCACCAATTGGAGTGGTGGTACGCTTGAGGTACAGATAACAAAATATGCAAAATCATTTTGTTTGAGTATTTTTAATGTATATTATTTTTCCATTTAAATTATAGCAACGAACACGCATTAAAAATAAATAAATTATACATAAAACTTTTAAATCAGGTAGTTTTAAAATGTTTATTCTAATTAATTGGTCGGAAGCGAGGTCAAGTTAGATTTTCATACAATTATTTGAGTAACTCAAATAAGAAATATACAGTATCATTTCATTATTATTATGCTGACAAACAAAAAAATATTACAGAATTTTACTACGACGTTTGAACAATGTGATATACGATCCATCCATCGCTATCGATACTCGATATCGAAGTATCCATCGAGTTTTATCATCACAGGATATCGCGATAAGTTATATTACTTCTTATGAGTTGGCTACATTTACTCACATGTAATAATTAATATTGCATTTTCCTCTTTAGACTTCAGCTTCACGATGTATTCCACACATAACAGAGGGAATCTAGGAACCTTGTGTTTAGTCACTCCGTTCCCATTAAGACCTTTCGTACCCCACTTTCTGCCGTATTATCGAGGCATTGCATATCGAGTGGCGGAACTCAACGCCGCGCTTTGCCTCGTTACCGGAGCGAGAAAAGGAAAATATTAAATATTTTATTCTTCCGATTGAGAATCGAACCCATAACCGTTGCGCTTACAGTCGCACCCTTGTGCCCCTGCTGCATGTGTGCCTGCCGACGCCTAAAAGCAAAAATATTTTGTTTTTAATATTTTTTATTTATCAAAATAATAAAATACAATTTTAATTTTTATCATTTTTTTTCTAATAATAAAGAAAAATTACTAGTCTATATTTTTATATTCCAAGTTGAAAATACATGTACTCATTTTCTTTATTCATTTAAATCTGTCTAGACTAGCTTGTAGTTTGTACTGTTCATTGTTTTGACTGGGGCTTGATTTTTGTATACAGAATAGTATACTAAAGGATGTTTTGATTCCTTTTGTTAACTACAATTTCGTCTGTACACGCAATGGTTTGCTGCGTAATAGAATTGATTGTTCCTGCCATTAATAAAGCCATACGATCGTTTATTGCATTATATTTAATCTGGAGAACTGTATGGTACAAATGTAAATGTAACAAACATAATTCCCCAGATTAAATACGTTATTAAGTTTATGGAATTTTACATTTCAATAAGTTTATAAAAATATTCCAAATACTTTCATTATAGTGTAATATGCGGGATAGGCAAAACAAATAGAAATAAATTACTCACCTTACCGTTCGTTATATTTTCAATCATATAAGGCTAGTCTTAATTAGTGTGTCTAAAAAAATATAATGATAATAAATAAATTATTTTCTATTATCCATTTCACATAAATGTGCCTATAGTAATAATATTTATTCCGTGTCACATTTAAGTACGGGCGTGCTGTTTTTATCATTTGTAAAAACTTTAATAACCATCATTTTGTGACAGTAACTGTCAATAGTGACGTTTAGGAATATACTTATTATTACTAAAATAAGTATTTTTCGTTCCTAAGTGTGGAATAACACTTTAAAAATGTTAAAAATATTTATGAATATATTTTATAAAAACGTTTAAAAATAATCTGTTAATTATTAAAAAAGACATCCCTTACATAATTATTATTTAGGTTTGTTTTATTTAGAATTGTCTTAGTGTTACACTTGCCTCTGGCTCAAGGGAATGGCTGGCTCAATCAAAAATAATACATTTATTCGCAAAATGTAAAGATCGAAATTAATAAATATCGGCATCTATTTTCTATAATGGATGAGGGTCGATGTACACAGGCAACATAGTGTGCCTTTGATTTTATATTTGTTTTTACATCTATTGTACGAGCCGAGTGAGGGAGAAAAGTTATACAGTAATGAGTTGAAGCTCAACAAATGTATAAAGTCTATAAGTGGGATAAAAAGAGGGTAGCGCAGAATTTATCCTTGTCAAGAGACGTCGCTGTGCCTGGGGGAACATAGTGAGTCGACGTCGCAGCATTGTAACAGATTTGAGAGAAAAAAATTTAATATTTGGCGCACGAAATATTATGGCTCATACTTACTTAACAATCCATGAATATCATGTGCTATATTGTAAAGTTTCTTTTTGTGATTTCTTCATAACGTCACGTAAATATACGTAAAAAAGAAATAAAATTATTACGCTATTTGTTTGTGTTACCGATTTTTTAATTATTTATTGGTAAATAACTCAAATATAATATATTATTTATTAGATGCTTTTCACCCTTGTTGCTGCTGACTGACTTTTTACCCTTTTAAAAATATAATTTGAATTTAGAACGCCTTTTATTTTTGTATGTTGAAGTGTTGATAAAAAATAATAATATGTGACGAATGTAAAACTTAATAAAATAATATTGTTAGTGGACTGTATTATTTATTACTAATAACGTATGAACATTGATAATTATACTGAAAATATCCTTATTACGTTGACTGCAACAATATGTGTTCCATTCAACAAAAAGTAGAGTCAAATGCATCAATTACGTAGGTATCGTAAAGGTGCATGGTTAACTAACTTTATTATTCATAGAAAAAATAACCAATGCAATAAAGTGCGTAATATGACTATGATCTCGTAGTAATTTTAATTTATAAAAGAATTTGAGAATTTCATTTACAAAGAATTTATTATTACTTTTACAAATTATCTTGATAAAATACTAATATTTTTTCTTATATGTAAGAAACCATCTTTTAGAAATAGAAATATCGATAGCGATATTAGAATAATTTATTCCACAGCAATGTTTGAGCAGAGCTGGGTAAGCTAGGGTGCCATCTTGTGCATAATGTAGCACAGTCTGGCTGACGCTCTAACGTCCAATTTATGTCCGTCCATTTATTATTTAGTTACGAATTATTGCATTAGTAGACTGTTACTAAAATTATAGGTATTCTTGGTGAGAAATAAACAGCTTTTTTAAAGTATCAAGGCGTGATTAAAATTTAACTTAACTGTAATACATATAGAATGTAAATCAGCAACAGATTTCATCAAGTCACAAAAAGGTTTAAAGGGGTTTAAAGTGAGCATACAAATTCCAAAATTAAAGTCTTGAATAACCATAATACAGCGAGTGCAAATAAAAGAGAATGCGACAGCGGTCCAGTTTTAATCAGACACAGAGCTCTTGAGTGGTGAAGTGCAGATGCCGACAAAATTGCTTAAGTGTTGAGAACAATTCATTATAAGCCTGCCAAGCCGTAAAGATCTTGATCAGAATCCTGTGTCTATTCCGTGCTGTATCCGAATTTATACTTCAATATTAATACAGGGATTTTACAAAAAAAAAACTTTTTAAAGTTATATTTGACAATTTATTCTTCATTATTTTCTTTATTTCAAATATATGGCATGTGCAATAAATATACATTTTATACATTCACTAAAAATACACGTAGTACTTAACAGTGCAATGTTGGACATACGCCAAACGATCTGAAGCGACAATAAGCTACAAGTGGCCGACACGGACTGGCGTTTGGCATCAGTCCGGTACAGACGAATTGGGTAACAAACCAGTAAAATGAGGACACGATGAAACGTTAATTATTCTTTCTTTCGAGAGAAAAAACAACGGCCTGTAAAATTTTCGTTCATAGGCACCATTGTTATCTACTTGATTTTTAGCAAACGGCGCCTGAATAATTGTGACAGTGGTTAAATTGAGGTAGAATCCCTACTTCCCGCTTATCTTTAGAATGCAATTGAGAGTTGCAACTCGCCACCACGCCTCACCCTCTCTCACCATTGAGCGTCTTTTCAAAAGCCCCCTCTCAACGTTATTCTATACGCAATGCTCCTCTTTTGTTGAATTCGTACAGTGAATGAATTTGTTAAGTATAAACTTAATTTTGGGCATTTTATGTGCAATGGAAAGCCAGCTCACTAAGGAATGTAAAATTATTTTTGAAATAAGTTGGAGTAAACTAAATGTAATGATTAACACACCATAAATAAGCATTTGAGATGGTTACTTACAATATATTATACATTTTGATTTTTTAATTCTTTTTCTAATAATCTGAATCGTTCAGATTAGACCATTAGAAGTAGACCTAACTAACCATTCATTCCAGCTAATTTATCTGCACTTTTAATTATATAGACAATATATAGTAGAAGATACAATATAATTGTATCCGCTAATCAGAACTGATGTCTTATTTATATTCTAAGAGCATAAATCTGTTTGCCACGTACATATTTACCACATATTACTTAACAATAGATGACGGCTATGGTACTTATGGCGCCAAACTTCATACGAAGCAAACATTTTAAGTACTCGAAGGTTATATTTTCAAAATGTTGAACGCCTTTTGGGACTTAATTTAATTTAGAAGTGTCATTTATGAGTCCTTCAACTCGATAAGGATTTTCATTTTGCATATGCGTTATTATCTAAAGCTATTATCCCGATGGATTCCAACGAGTGGCGTGTTTTTGCGTTCTATCTCGTCTGTCTATGGAGTCTTCGTGTCGTGCAAGCTTTTTCTTTACACTTTCCTATTTTAAAAGGTTATATTAAATGGTCCAGTTTTTGCTAATACTCTTCAGTGATCTCGGTACTCTTCTCAAGATGTTATTTTTAGATATGTACCTACTTTGAAAGTTTGGTCTCTCATAATTTTTTAAGGCAAAAAAAATATCTTTACATCTAAGTAAATAGTTTAGATTTAATGACAGAATATTTATATGCTTATCAGCTATTCTAGTTGATTGATTGATTGATAGGTACATATGAGTATTAGCGTAGCAAAGAACTATTGTTAGGTATTCTCTAGCGTAACCTGTACGGTGCGTGGGGAACATTGTCTTAAATATAGGTTCCCTCTGCTTGCCCTGCTGTTAATGCGGGATGCATGTTAATGACTTATAAACATTTTTCATTTTGATTTCAATTATTGTTACTAATATAAACGTCTATATTTTCTTACTATATTTTCAATTCGTACTCGTATATTTAACAAAATATGTATTAATTGACATATAAATAAATAATTATTACTCAGCTCTACAAACGGACTGTAGAGTCACTAATGCTGTAATTCACCGTTATAGAAAACATATTAGTCACAGTGTTTTTCTTTTTCTATCGAACATAAAGTAAGGAGTTCATTAAAAAAGTTGCGGTCGCACACACAGGCGCCAGACAGACGACTCTACATTGCGTTATTGGAACAGCATTGAAGCGGTTACGACTATTTTAAGTGGGCACAATCGCTTCCTGATACATTTATTTGTTTTATATGACAGTTTCGATTGTATCGATGTAAAGATGCTTTTTTACCCTTGATTTCTGTAACTTTTTGCAGGAATTTTAATAATTATAATAATTTTCGTAATTTAATATGTATTGGTGAGGTCGCCGTGGCGCAGTGGGACTGCGTCTGATTGTACACGCGACGGTTGTGGGTACAATATCCATTTGGGGATTTAATTTATTTCCATTTCTCCTTTGTGGTAGACGAACCGCGGTGTTGAATTAGGCCACACCGTGGCTCAACACGCCGTGTCATGGCATTCTGCCTAACCGGGACAAAGCGTGAAACCGTCAAAAAATAATTAAAATTTTGTTAGAGGTTTGAGCGATTCAAAATATTAAACTATTTTTAATGAGAATTTATAATTATTGTGATAAAGCTGACGTGACGCAGACAAGGTGACTGGTGGTGGTTATGACTACGGTATTTGTACCATTTTCACGGATTCAAAGTCCATCCGAGGAAAAATAGGTATATTTTATTATAATATTTCTATATTATCCTAGTTATAAAAGGTTGGTTTGTATCAATCTTCACTATCTCTAGAGTGGAAAAGTCATAAAAAGAATTATTATTTTTCTATATTTAAGAAGATAAAAACCAAATATTAAAAACTACAATTCTTTCTGTGATTATTTGGATATTTCTGTATTAAAATTAAAAATGTATAAGCAAATCAGTGCTAATATATAGAGCTAACCCAGAGTTTGATCACAACCAGATTAAACAGTTGACCTCACATGGCTAGCTACAAAGTAAACCTTTATAGTTTGTGCATAGGCATATTGGGTCGATTATATTATTACATAGTTGGATACCTAACGTTAATATTTGAAAATAACAATAGCACTTACGACATTTCTAAACTAAAATAGTTAGGTATTCTAACGTTCGAATAATATTGTGAAAGAAAAATGTTGCCTCATTGTGGTTTTTTAATGTTACTAAAAATATTAATGAAATCACTATTTTGTTGTTCACATATTTATATTAGAGGCCAGTCGTGGCGCAGCTGCAAGAGGTGTGACTGTGAAACCGACTGGTTGTGGGTTCTATCCCCACTCTTCGATCGATCGAGTGGGGATCGGACACACAATCAGATGAAATATTTACTTAAATGTATATTTCCATTTCTTCGCTCTGGTGTCCAGGCTAAGCGCGGCGTTGAGTTCTGCCACGCAATGCCTCCAGAATTCGGCAGAAAGTGAGGAAAGGAGTGTCTTAACACTAAGTTTCCTCTGCCTACTCTGCTGTGTATGCGGATACAGCGTGAAGCTGATTTATTTTATATTTATTTATATTCTTTCAGTATTTCTACTGATATTCTTCCAAAATATAATATAATTTCTAATTTTTAAGCTGTATTTGTAAAAAGAGTCAATGCGCATGCGTGGTATTGGGTCGCGTACTAGATATCTACGACCTTCGTAGGTCGCCGCCATTCAGGCTTACATCCCTCATTGATTTTCGACTCGTCATATGTTAGGCTACTCAAGCGTTAAACTGCCCAATCGACTGGACGGTTACTTCATATTTCGCTGTATAGGTAACATATTAATGTAGAATTAACTTGAAATCATTCAAGTTTTAATATAGATTAAATTTAATTTTTTTTCTGTTTTAAATTTAATTTAACTAAATAACTAAATACCTAATTGATTTCCATATTAAAATAAAAATTACATAAGAACTGTGTAGCGGAAATACGCATCACCGTACATACTTAATTCATTATCTGTACCAAAACTAACTTAATTAATTATCCCGTGTGTAACCTTATTTATCCACAGTATTCAATATTTATAAATAGAAACACAAGATAAAATTTGCATTTACAATAGAGAATGCCCACTTGCTTGCGATTTATTTACTTTTATAAGTTGTTTGTAGAATAATTTATAGGCAGAATAGATGCAACTCCTTGGTTTATTTCAGTCATTGCGTACCCAACACTAAAACCGCAAACGCAAACAAACATTAATACTGTGGTTTTAGTATTATGTTGACTGTCTATATTCCGTTCATAAAGTTCATAAACATCAACGTCATTATAAACAACAAGAAATACTATAGTTGTAGATGTTTTCCTCTAGCAATATTTAAGAGGGCTTCGTCGAAAAGAAGTAACAAGGCCACTATTATCTCGTCTGACAAGGCTGTGGTCTACGTCCAATGAACTTTCTCAGAAAATTTAAGTAAATAAATGTTTTTTTTTTTTAAATTGAGTTATCCCTGTTTTTTTTTAATAATTTGGTTCGGAATTAATAAGAACAATTGACTTAAGTAAAAGTATATTAATAGAACCTCTATTTGTATCGGTATATAACTTATAACGTACGATCCTAATTCGGATCTCACGTATTACTTGAGCTTAGAAATATATATTTTTTGTTCTGTATTTTTGGGAAAAATTAAGATATAATCCAAATTAAATAACGATTAAATACAGAGTATTTAAATTTTTATCTTAAAATTGGAATAAATAAAAATTAATTAAGTAACACAGGCAGAAATATAAATATGTATGAATAAATAGTATATATAGATAGACTGTAGACTCATTCATATATTGGCTTATCGTTGAGTCGGTGACCGTCATTGCGTGTGCTTTGATACGTGTATGTATACGTTGAGTTTACGGGTACAATATAAAGACGTTTCTGAGAATCTCGTTGCGTTTGTATGATTCACTAGATTCGCTACACAGCATCCTGGTGTCTCTAAGGGTCTACCTTTCTGTCTAATTAGACACCAAAAGTAGATGAAATTCTAGTATTTTTATCTATGTAAGTAGATATTTAATTACCTACTACTGGTAGTAGGTATAATACCATGATATCGTTTCATTTTTCTTTTTACTTAATTACACACAAAATATTTAAGGAATTCTATATTTAGATGTTCATTTAATATATCTAAATTAATAATTTTGAAGGTAAATAATTAGGTGAAAAATAAGAGCACGATAAGTTAACATGATAATGTTACGATTTTCTATAAGTACTTTACATTCATTTTGAAGTAACAAAATAATATTTTCTTGGAAGATATCATATTTGATTTTGTTTTTCAATATAGAACTATATACCTACAATTATACATATAATGAAATCCTTTTCAATTTAAGTTATGATACGTCGTTTGTACCCATTATAAGTTCATTATGATTCATGATTCTGGATTTATGTCAAAAAACCTCACTTTTCGTAATATATAAACCAAAAAAATATTTAAAATTCTAGATAACACGAGCAAATTATTGCCTAAAATTGTTACGGGTATTGTATATCTTTATTTAGCGTTATTTAAATGATTTATTTTATTTTATTATTATTATTTACATATATTAAAATTGCGTAATATTTATATACTAATGTGGTGAGTATTTTAAAAAAAACAATTATTATTGAAATACTCACCTTTTTGGGTTTCTAGAATTAGGTTCAAAAGTTTCCTAAATATATTCCTTACGTAGATTTATAAAAGCATATTAAAATCACGTACGCCTGTGACGTCGTCATTATTTTGCTTCATCTGACTCATCTCTAACCAGTTATAATATTTTGAACTCATATATTTAACTTGTTTTTCTTACTACGAGTTCAGTTTACAATAAACCCTTGATGAACACACAGTATTAACTAAGATGGTGAATAAAGTGAAATTTCTTGCCTTGGTGCGAAAATTAAGAAGGACTTCTTGTGATATGTGTAAATCTGCTATAACTTTATATAATAATCCACAAAATGCATCTAAAACACCGGTTAGTAACTATGCGAATTATTTAAATAAATCTTAAAACCCATTTAGTTAGTAATATAAAATATAAAAAAATATGAGGCCAGTCGTGGCATATTAGCACAAAGTGTGATTTAAATGCGACTGAATGTGAGTTCGATCCCCACTCGAGGAAACGAAATATTTATTTGAATTAACCATTTCTTCGCTCTGGTGGCGAGGCAAAGTGAGTTCTGCCGCTCAACACGCAATGCCTCCACAGTTCGGCGGAAAGTGGGGAACGGAGTGTTTTAACACTAGGTTCCTTCTGCCTACCCTGCTATTTGCGGGATACATCGGGACGCTGATTTATTATGTATTTTTATTTTTAAATAACCTACTCGTATATTGAAATAAAAATCCATTGTTTATAGTAACAAAATATTATTTTAAATTAATAATGAGATCTTTACAATGACATAATACTTAATCAGAGCACTCAATCGTTTTCATTAAACTATAAATTTAAAACAGTGCAGCAAAAGGCCCGCATCAAAAATGCAGTGTTAATTTAAATGTGAACGTTCTTTTGTAAATATTTGTTAAGTTATATTAAAAATTAAATTAAATCAGCTTCACGCTGTATCCCGCACACATCAGGGTAGACAGAGGGAACCTAGGGTTAAGACACTCCGTTCCCCACTTTCTGCCGAATTCTGGAAGCATTGCGTGTAGAGTGGCGAACTCAACGCCGCGCTTAACCTCGACACCAGAGAGAAGAAATGGAAATATAAATTTAAGTAAATATTTCATCTCCTCGAGTGGGAATCGTACCCACAACCAGTCAGTTTTACAGTCACAACTCGTGCCGCTGCGCCACGACAGGCCTGTTAAGTTATATGGGTTGCATAAAGGATAGGCAACGGACAGGCCCTGCCCCAGCATCGCTCACAGCCGCAAAATTACGTTGCACGATGCAATCCGTCATTATCGGTAGATTTGGGACGCGTTCCGTTCCGTTGCAACTCGCAGCTGCGCCCGGGACGCTATTGAAATGCAATCCCGTAATGCGGGATTTATGACGACAGCTTGGTGTCAACGGAATATCTTTAAGTAATTTAACACGAAATATTTACCATTTATTTAAATTGCAAAATACTTCTGACAGATATTTTGAGGTTCATCGAGAGCTTTTGAAGATTATGATCATTATTTTGGATATTATTAAAGTTAACTAGTAAGGTTGATATAAGAGGTGCTTACGGTTGTATAGGTTATTATGGTTTTTTTTTTATTTAAAAATAATTACCACTTATATGATGAAACTGAAAAACATGAAACATTATTACATGTAATAATGACAAAAATTTCAGGTCAATTGATACTTATTGGAAATTTTACATGCTATAGACATTTCAATGTAGAGTCTGTGTAAGTGTCCATCTCTTGTTTTCTTCAAAGATTTATATTTAATTATTACATGAATTTTCCTAATAAATTGACTGACTATTTTATTAAAATTATCTTGTTCAAAATTTAATATAAACATCTGGTCAATTTCTTATTTAGATTCTATTGTTTCAGTGTATGGCGCGTGCACTATACGACAACATAGCGGAGTCACCGGACGAGCTGGCATTCCGCAGGGGGGACCTGCTCACAGTTCTGGAGCAGAACACGGGCGGCAGTGAGGGCTGGTGGCTCTGTTCCTTACGTGGGAGACAGGTAAGGCGTTGGTTGATGAATACAAGTGTTATAAAATATGGTATAAATAATTTATAATATGATAGCAATTTAAAGCGTAAATCATTTGTAATATATTATATACTATATTACTTTTAGATATGTTATTGTTGTCTTGTATGTTAAATCTAGCATATTAATATTAAAAAAAATATTTCCAAACAATAAAGTTAGGTAAATTTTTATAAATATAAGTTATCTTATTTTATTATTGTTAATAATAATACTCATTATAGGTATTATAGTATTAGTGTTTCTCAATATGTTCACAAACAAAAAACAGAGCATATGCATACACGTCAAATTTACATAAGCTAGTAGAACTGTTAAATTCTCTTAATTTACATGTAAATTTAAGGAACACCTTACGAGAATATGTATGTAGGTGACACTGTACTGTATTTCTTATGTAAAATCTTGTTTTGTTGTACGTTCTGAGGTCATCGTACGTAGTTTTTGCGTCTTTATAACGTGTCCGTTTTGTAAAAGAAAATAAAAGTAACAAGAAGGTTAAAATTATATTTCAAAATCAAGTGATTCTTTGTATTTTATAACATCTGTTACAAATAAATAAAAAGTATCAAAATTTAAAATTATAGTTCTATGGTACAAGTTATCATATTAAATTAATATTTTAAATTTGTAACAGCAAACAGGTTTTATAAGGTTTGATTATATATTTACAGGGAATATGTCCGGGAAACAGACTAAGAATAGTGGCAGGGGTGTTCGATGCAAGCTCCGCGATGCAAAGGCGGCGCACGCGCACCCCTGCGCCAGTCGCTCATCAACCCCTTCCTGCGCAACAATCTCCCGCTTTTACAAAAGTAAATATTTTATAAAAGATTTAAGCCATTTTTACCCACGAAGCCTTTCACGGTCAGGTGTATCTGTAAAATTCTTGTTCCTTGTTATTTTAATGCTATTACATGACATCATTCGCAGTTTCTGCAGAATTAATTTAACAGGAAGTTGGTCCTCTGACCTTATAACTTTTTCCTTAATAGTAAGCTCTGAGAAGAATAAAATAAACAAACAGTAATTACGCATGCACAAAAATTACATAAGAACCAAATGATATTTAATTAAAGTATTCTTTCACAGATTGAAGAATGTTCACATTATGACGTGCCTAGGGCGCCGTTGCCAGTGCAGCGTATCATCGGGACATACGATTGTCCAAGGCCTGCAGCCGATTGGTACGACGCCCCGAGAGCGCCGAGGCCCGCTAGCGCAGATTCAGCTTGCAGCGGTACAGGGTCCTTAACATCGGCAACGTCGAGTGCATCGGCCAATTCCGGTAGTTCCGCGCATTCCGCTTCGGCTTCCAGCACGTACGACGTGCCGAGGTCGCGCGCGCTACCTTTGCCTTGTGATGCCGCCTTGGAAGCTCTTGAACGATTACAAGTATGTAGTTTTTTATATTTTATTTTCTTATATATATCCAGTCGCTTTTAGTAAGATAGGCATCGACAACTTAATTTCGTGTTCTTATAATTAATATAGCACGATTTTTTGTTCTTAATTTTCAAGTATATTTAACTATATATTCATCTGCATTTAATTTATAATTTAATCAACTTATTGACATTTTATTTGTCGACGTAAAAGTTCTTTAAAGTATAGACTAAAGATAATTATTGTATTCCAGGAGGAAGCATCAGCGGCAGTTTCTCGGCTGCTCTCGTACGTCTCACCGGGATGGCGGCGACGCGGAGCGCTCAGGCCACGCGTGCTGGACGTGCGCGTGGCGGGTGCACGGTTGCGGGCCGCCTTACATGACCTGGCAGTATTCGCCGACGCTACACTGGCTAACGCTCACGATGCCCAAGATAAAGGTAATTTGAAAAATTCTAACTAAGCTGTTAAACCACATCACTTACTTTTCTTTATTGAACAATAAATTATGTTTTATCTCTTTTGTTGCTCAAAACGGAATGAAATCTATGATACAATAATTGCATAATAATTACAACAGCTTCCTCACAAAAGTTATAATAACTCAAAAAAACTCTGAAAATATCGATTGGTAACTTACTTAAATCTTAAATAATTTCAGGTATCGCAGTAAAGTTACGGCCATTGGTGAAGGCATTGAAGGACGCCGAGCGTATAACCCACGAGGCGACGAGCGCGCTGGACGCCGGCGAATGGGCGCCGGAGCGGCTGGAGCGCGACCGGGAGCCCACGGACGGCACGCAGGACGCGCTCGACCAGCTCGTGGCGTGCGCGCGCTCCCTCACCGAGGATGTGAGGCGGGCCGCTTCTTTCATACACGGAAATGCATCGCTCTTGTTTAGGTAATTCAACTTTTCAATTAAAAATTTTATTGTCTTAATAATAGTGGAATCTGATTCGCAATAGTAAAAAAAAAAGAAAATTATACATGCAATAATAAGGGTGTTTTTTATGTATAGTGAATCTAAATAATAAAATACTTTGATTGTAAATTTTAAATAAACAGTTCATACTTTTTCGTCCTCAGGCGATCACCTGCAGTCCCAGAACACGAATGGACCGAAGAGTACGATTATGTAAGGCTTGAATCTAGAACAGCAGTTGGGAGACGAAATGCAGAAATCAGGGCGGCGCTGCCTGATAAATTACGGGCTTCCTTTGACGCACTTGTACGCGACGCGGACCACGCTGGTGAGGTGAGCAGTTAATGTAATTTTATATATGACTACGTAATGTATTTTTTTTATTGGTTCCCTCAAGAAGTGGATTTCTGATTATTTAGGGGATTTAACAAAATATCTAAATTAATTTATATATTAAATATTCTATATAAATCTTATATAATTGCAGGTGAGTGCAGTTGCGGCTGCTACAAGGCTGCCCGCTGACGACCGACAACTTGCCGCATTCTACGCAGCACAAACTGCTACATATGGCGCACATTTATCTACAGCAGTAGAAGCTTTCCTCAGGACCATTGAAATGGGACAACCGCCCGATGTCTTCCTTGCTCACGGAAAATTTGTAGTGCTAAGTGCACACAGAATTGTTCATGTGGGAGATACTGTGCATAGGTTAGTATGATCAAATTACTAGAAATACTGTTCAAGTAGTGTTTCGAAGGATAAATGTGTCGATAATGCCAATTTAGAAAATATATATATTTTTTATAAGTATTTCATGAAGGCACCTGTGGTGTGTATTATATCTGTCCACGTGTCTTTAGTGCAAATAATGCGAAACTCGATTAATAAAGGTTAAAAGTAAAAGATAAAAGGTGTAAACACAATTTATACTTATCAGAGAAGATTTTGATGTATATTTAAATAATTTAAAAAAAACTATCATTTAAAATATATATATATATATATATATATATATATATATATATATATATATATATATATATATATATATATATATATATATATATATATATATATATATATATATAATTCTTTCTTTTTTCTGAATACAGGAGCGCCCAACACACCGGACTAAAAGCAAAGATACTTAGATGCTCCGATGCGTTGTCAGACGCTTTAGCAGCAACAGTGGCAAAGACGAAAGCAGCCGCTTTACAATTCCCATGTGCGAATGCTGTCACGGACATGGCAGAGTCTGCGCGAACCCTCGCCGCGAGAGCTCAAGATCTTCGTAGAGCACTGGTGCGAGCGGCTGAACCTCCCCAAGACACTCCCGCCACTACAGTGCCGCCCTCCACCACCGGCACACCGCTCACTCCCCTGACTCCTATTGCCTCACACAACATTAGCACGCCATCGCTTCCCGTCTTATAAAGTGGTAAGCTATTGTGATTGCAAAGATAGGGTTCATGTTCCTTATCGCATGGCAGAATTTAGAATACCTTTGCAATGATGCAGTATAGATTTGAATTATTGATTTGTGATTTGTGTTGTGCATCTCCAGTACTTAAGTGTAGTGGCGTCTAGATAAAGATGTTTGGACTTTTTGAATGAGAAATGTGCTGGGCACTCGATTTTATTAGAATCCACGACTGAAGGCTGGCATACCTTCAATTGAAGAAATTCGAGACCAAAGACAAGAATATACACAATGACAGCGACTGCCAATAACACGAATATACTAAAGTTTCTATATGTTATTTTGTACAATGAATAACGAAGGCTGCCATTTATTTTTATTTACAAAAGCTTGCAGAAATAATTATGCAAGAATTTAATTGCTGGATGCTCATTTACCGTAGTGAGTTGAGTTGTCCGTCCAGTTTTATACAATGTTGCAACAATAATATTATATTGTAGCGAATGAATGAAATACGGTGCGACGCCGGAAAATGGTTGTATACTTAAAACGGTATGGTAAAACGGTACAAATTAAACTCTTAGATTGCTTGTAAATATGATTGAAACGTCTTCTCTTGCTGATTAATTTGGTAGTATAAATACTGTTTTACCTATGCCTTTTGAGCTGAATAAATTAGTATCTATTCTATGTATTAGCTATTGTATATCATAAATTATTGTCTCCAAATAAATTTAAAGGTTCCTTGGAAATTCCTCTTAAAGCTATTTGCTAATTTTACTAAAACATATTTTTTTGATCGCATTTTAATTACTGTTACCTAGGATACGTGATAGTTCAATTTCATACACTGAAAGTTAGTGATTTGGCTCAATTATTTATGTACATGTACATATTATGTGTTAACGTATGAAAACGTTATTTTTATATTATATTTTTTTCCAAGATTGAAATCTTTTACAATCAGGAGCGAAAATTGTACTTGTCTAAACAAAATATTGGAATTAGAAGTAAACACTTAAATGTATGAGCCTGTTTGGTTTACGATATAAATATTAAGTACTCATCAAAAAATGAAACAATCAGCATTCATATGATACAAAATAGGACAGAGATAGTTATAAGGCTGTAATTATGTAATAAGTAAGCAATTTGAACGTTGCAATCTCCATTCGCTTTGTAATGGCGCGAGCACTGCCACAGATTTTGTATACCTTCTGCCATATTGCTTGTAATATTCAAGTCCAATTTCATATTCATTCTTAGAAACGAATTTCAAAAATATTTAATATTAGCTTATAGATTGATACTATATCGCACATTTAATACTATAAAAAAATAATATACGATAACTATTGGGACATAGAATTAATTAAGAGTGTGGTGACTATGATCTAATGAAAATAAAACTGCTATTTATGGTAATTTTGTATTTGTAAAATGTAATTCTTTAAAAGTTTATTACTTTTCTATCCTTTGTTTTATTAAATGTGCGATACAATGTCTTTTCGAAATAGTTAAAAGATTTATATAGAGGACTAAAAGTTAAATAGACACGAAATATTCATTAAAAATAGATGACATGTAAAATATAAAAAAAAAACGTATCTATTTGAAAGGCGCGACTTACTCTGATGCGGGAACTGAAAATGAACTTTTGCTGACAATAAGTGTGATTGTCATCATTATTGAGTATTAAACTCGATATGAATAATTAGAAAATGTTACTAAAACCTTAATGGTTTATTCCAAAAAATTAAATCAAATATCAAAGTTGTAAATTTTTTTATTAGTAAAATGCGAAGTAACAGCCGCTATGACATGACGTCATACGGTCTCATAACCAGTGTCAACTGTCAATTGATACCACCTTTGTGCATAGATTATTATTTATTATCTGTATCAATCAATAATTTTTAAATATATCCAATTTTAATACTTTTTTGTGGCACTTATCCATTAAAATATATTTTGTGTAATGATTTGTTAGTACCTGATCGAATCGGTATACTTTTTAGTATAGGTCTAATACGCCATTGTGATGATGATTTCACCGTAACAAATATGACCTACCAACCGAGTATCAATCAACTGTTGTACGTATGTTATCAATCTTCTGAGAAGTATGAACTTGATAGTGAATCATTTGGGACTTTAGTCAACAAGTCTCAATATTTTGTATTTTATAAATAAATATGTTAGTCTGCCGTAGATACAATATATCAATGTAAAAAGCATGTTGTATATGGGCAATGTGTATTATATTTCCTAGATGTCGTAGTTTAGCTAGGTATAGATGAAATTGTACAAATGCATATTAAATATAATAATTTTATTGATAAATTATAATTTAATCATCTTGTAAAACGCAATCAAGTAAAATATACAAAATTTTCGTATTTATTTTTGTCGTTTTATTTAATATACCTATTGTGTTTATACCATGAGGCCATTTCTAAATGTACTATAGGTTCACCCAAATTTATGTAGAAATCTAAGTGTGGAATAAAATTACAAAGTAAAAAAAATCTTAGGTAATGTGACCAGACGTACCGTTTTAAACGGGACCGTCCCGTTGTCCTCAAAGACGGTAGTGGGACGTATAAATGTCCCGATTTTCACGATGGCACGAAAATTTGGTGGGCCAATTCATGTCTTCGATTATCGCAGTACTCCCAAGGGCGTTATCCAAGAATAATCCAATAAAAATCTGTATGTCTATATGAATGTAGTTATGATAATTATCACAGAATTAGGCAATTATAATGATAATTTATAACTTAAAACGTAATGATCTCAAAGACTACATTATAAAAATGGAACTTAGAAGATTACTTTGTTGGCCGTCCGCCTGTCAAGATCCTTATTCATAGGATTGCGTGGAGATATCAAGCTTAAAATTTATATCAAATACTCAGGTCTGCTGTTCCTTGGAGCTGTGAAAAAAATACCAAATTTCTTAGCCATCAATTATACAGCCGTTTATATCGCAAATTTTCGAAACTCGCAAGGAAATCAAAACCTAAAAGTTCTTCCCGTGAACTCAGAATCTTGAAATTTGATACCAAGCAACGTCATCTACCATAGATAAAAAAAAATGCAAAATTTAAATTTCCAGGTAGTATTTCATAGAAAAAAATATTACACACCTATATTTGTAGTTCACTTCTTACTAAATGAATGCATACGCGCGCAAACGCAAGTTTGTCAACTTTAATAAGTTTTACTTCCCATTGATCTACAACCCTGAAACTGGTACGGAAGCCTCGGGGACGTGTGCGAGTCTAACAAGCAAAATAATTTCTTTATTAGGTCTACCACTAAAAGAAAAGTTCCACCACCCTTCTTATTTCTAAATATCTCTAAATTGAATGAAAAACATTTACAATTCAAATATTTAATGATAATTAATTATTAGCAAATTGCATGTATTGTTGTGCGAGGGTTTCTTTTTCATTGTAGTGTAGTGCTGGGTGCGCCGGTGGGAGGTTCATTTCCGCGGAGACAGCGTTTATCCGCGCCGCCCGTAGACGGAGGGATGTCTCTATTGCTTTGGATTTTCTCTCCGCGCTCTCCGCCTCCATTAATTCTTGTATTCTTTGTCTTTCTAACTGAGAAAGTTTAAATTCATGTAGCTATTGATACTAGTGGGGCCGTCGTAGCGCAGTGGAACAAGCATGTGACTCTAAGCGCAACGGTTGCCGGTGCGATTTCCATTCAGGGGTTTTTTTTTATTTTATATTTTAATATTTTAAATGTGGCGTTGAGTTCCGCCATTCAACACGCCTTAAGACTTCGGCGGAAAGTGGGGAAAGAAAAGTGACTTAATGGGAACGCTACGCTAAAATAAATATATATTAATAATACAAAAAATAAATAAATTGAGGTCTTCGTGGCGCAGCTGCACAGTATGTGTCTGTAATCTCGATAGTTGCGGGTTCGAACCAAGGAAAAAAAAATCTTTTCCTATCACAATACTTTGACTTCTGCCACTCAACACGGTATTTCGAAAATTAGGTGTTACGTAGGTAACGGAGGGTCTTAACACTAGGTTCTCCTGCCCACCTTGCAGCGTGAAACTAATAATGACTAAAGCAAATGTAAAGTTTAGTATATGAAAATTTTGAACAAGACTTCCTGATGCTTCATTGTTTTTATTTTGATATAATACAAAAAATAATAATCATACAAAAAAATAATAATTCATTAGTAACTATTATGAGTATATTTCTAAATATAATGTATAAAATGAATTCTACTGTTTTCCTAAACATAAAATAACAATGTAATAGTTCAAGTCATACATACTTTTGCTGTTTCCAATTTGTATTTCAGTAATTCCATTTTTAATTTTACAACTTCTTTATTTTCTTGAGTGGATGATCCAAAATGACTTATTGAATCTGTAAAAATATTTTTTGTATAGCTTCACGGTGTATCTTGCATATAGCAGGTTGGGCAGAGGAAACTTAGTGTTAAGACACTTCTCGTCCAACGCTTCCACTTTCCGACGAAATTTCGATGCATTGTGTATTGAGTGGCGGCAGTCAATGTCGCGTTTGTCTTCCGCGCTTCATTGTTACCAGAGAGGGAAAATCAAAATATTAAATATTTTATTTGCCCGAGTAGGAATCGAACCCACAACTGTGGCGTTTACAGTCGCGCGCTTGTGCACTGCACCACGACGGTCTTCTCGGTTCCTTGTTAAATTAGTATACCTTATTAATTATACCTAGTTGAAAATATTTTTGTCATGAAGATGAATTTATCTCTAATAGAGATTTTTTCCAATCAATCTATGGAAGTGGTACATTGACCAAGATAAAGTTCGCAGGTTTAAAAGTAAATAATATCTATGGAAACACTATTAATAAAACTATGTGTATTAAAAATTTTAACCTACAAACTATTGATGAAAATAATAATAATCTTAAAAATATATATTTATATGTACAATTAAAAAGCATATATATATAATTAAAAAGCATCAACAGGCCAAAACAAAATAAAAACTAATACACATAATGAATAGATTCTTTTAATGTGCAATTGGTGTTAATGTAATATAATAATATGAAAGACAAAAAAAAATAGTACAGTACGGTCGACGAGTCGTGGTCGTGGCGCACTCGAGAACAAATTAATCAAATGTAAGAAAAATTCTAAAATCATCTGCACAGCCATCTACAGCAAACGTCAGGGTGGCCACGGCTCGTCGACCGTACAGTACCACATTTTACCTATTCCCGAATCACCATTCAACACTGTACTGAGCGGGTCGGAGAGCTCTAGGCTATTTTTAGTAAAAGTAGGTAACTCTTGAAAAGTGTCCTCTTCATCGTCATCGTGCTCTGGATCCGTATCTATGTCTAGTTGGTATTCAAATGAAGGTTCCTTTTTAACAATCTGAAAATATTTTTTTAGTTTTACTCTGTATCCCACATTGTAGCTAGGGGGATCATTGTGTTGAGATATTTTGTCCCCCACGTACTGCGGAATTTTCGAAACATTTCGTGTTAGGTGGCGGAACTCAACGCCGCGTTTCTGTCTTATTACCATATCAAGGAAATCAAACAAAAAAGTGTCAACGTTTTTGCCAAAAATACAATAAAAATGTTGAATTGCAAGTACAGTGATTGCTCACAGCTAAAACAATTAGATTTCAAAATAAAACATAGATTTCGTCTAATACCTAAAAATGCTTTAATTTATAATACAATAATATTCTTAAAAATCGGCAACTATGGCACACAAGTAACCGCGACTACTGGGTTATATTCCCACTTCGGAAAATTAATTGTTTTCATTTCTTTGCCCTGGTAAAAAGGCGCGCAGCATCAAGTTCCGCCACCCTCTCAAAAATTGGTAAAACAAAAAAAAAATCTTTTATAAATAATACCTTACTACTATGATCTGCCTCCAGCTTTGTATGTTGATTTCTTGAAAAGTAGTCCTTGAAGCCAACATTTTTGGCCTTTTTTTTCATGTTGTTAAACTTAGTGCGTAAAACTTTTGTTGTTCTTTTAGTTGGACTCAATTTGTTAAAGGCATAAGAAATCTACGGATTAATGACAATATAATGTAATATTTTACTAATATTATAAATATGGAAGTTTGTAGGGATGAATGTTTGTACCATTTTAATGCCAAAGCTACTGAACGGATTTAGATGAAACTCTACATTATGGACCTGAGCGAACCGAAGCTCTTGCTGGTCAAAAGTGTGTTTCGTTGTAATGCTACTCCTCTTAGACCGTTAAACCTGCAGCTCTGAAATTTTGCAGGAACGTTGTGGACGACACGGCGATCTAGCGAACGTAGTTAATGATAATTGTAATTGTAGTTTTTGAGTAAATGGTCAAAATGTGTCCCATAGAGTTAAGCTGTGGAACGTTTTGTGAAATTAACAGCGCGTGCGGACAAAACAGAAAATTTCGCTAAATTTTCGCAAGTTTCGCAAAATTTTTGCGCAACATCGCTTCGCTCAGCTCCATCCGCCGTGCACAGCATGTGGCGGGTCCTAGTATTACTGTATCCCGCACATAGCTGAGGGAACCTGGGAACCTAGTGTTAAGACACTCCGTTCCCATTATAACACTTCTATTCCCCATTGCGTATTATGTGATGTTGCGAAAGTAATTTGTGGTGGCGCCTAATTAGATTTTTTGTATATCCAACTGAATGAATGCATGAATCTATACTAATGTAATAAAGCGGAAGAGTTTGTTTGTTTGTTTGTCACTTTGTTTAAACACTAAGATCTCTGGATCTACTGGTCTGATTACTTATTTTTGGTTTTGTATGAAAGCTCCGTTCTTCAGGAATCTTAGTTAGCCTTAAATAATGAAATATCAATAATAATGAACGTCATCAAATCGCTTTAAGCGCGTGCGCTGCAAAAATAGTAAAATATATGGAAGAAATGTTCTCTTTTATTAGTTCTCTACAAATAAGTCACAATAAGGCATTTTGTGACAAAAAATAATAGAACATTATCGGACGAAATCGGCGGCGAAAGAGCCCCGAAAGCGCCCCGAATAGCGAAAGAGCGAGACTCGAGCCTATGCTTGCGGCCGTAAACAGTGTTGAATTATTATAAATTCACATTTTCTCAAAAAGTATATATTCAAATTACATGCTATAAAAGCCAAAGCATACCTATCTAAAAATTTCCTTAATGATAAAATAACTTTTAAAGTTTCGTAAGTTTAAGTAAGTGTAAGTCTTCGTAAATTTCAATATCTTTATCAAATAAAAAATGAAATATCACCTTGCAATTTTCAGTCAAAAAGTCAATCAAACAAACTCTTCCGTTTGATTATATTAGTATAGATAAAAGAATTATAAGAGGTATGCGGGCGAAGCCGCGAGTGGGCCGCTAGTATTAAATAAACTTACTCTAGACCACGCATTATTTTTTAATTTGATAGCTTTTCCAGTAGCTTCTTTGTTAAATATATGCTTTTTTTCATCTCTTATACATTTTAATAGGAGACTGCATTCTTGAGGTGAAAAATTTAGTGCTCTGCTTGAACTAAAATCATAAAATTTTAGAGTATTAGAAATATCTAACAACTAACATAATGAGAGGCCATTCATAAATTAAGTCAAACGATTTTCATGATTTTTGTACCGACCTTATCACGACAAGTTATTTACAGACAGATCTCACAGTCTCACTTAGTGTGACGTCCCATATTTTGCAATTTTGAACCTAAAAAAATGTTAAATTAAGACGTCACTCATACTATATTTGTATGTTTATTTATAATATTTTGAAATATGACACCACAAAATGTAGGACCGCCTCCTCACTCTTGACACACAATGTCACATTTCTTTGACGCCTTCCACCTAAATTAACGTGTGACGTAATTTACGGATGGCCTCTAGTTAATTTATGATGTAAAAATTATAAGCTATCTAGGAAATAATATAAGCTATCTAAGAAAAGATTTTAATAAGGGTTCGATTCTCACTCGAAAAATGAAATATTTTTGTATCCTTGCTCTGGTTCCGCCACTCAACACACGATGTCTCGAGATTGAAGCGGAAAATGAAGAATGGAGTGTCTTAACACTAAGTTCCCTCTGTCCACCCGTCTGTCTGTCTTGGCCGTCTGTGTGGAATACAGCGTAACACTAAAGACAAAACAACAACATGAATAAATTTTAAAACGTTTTTCTCTACTTAACATAGTCGTCTTATTCTACTATATACAATCTTCAGTATAGTACTAATATTGTGTATAAATAAATGTTAAAAGTTTATGAGGATGGATGTTTGTTCCACTTTCATACTAAAACTATGGATTAGAATGGATTTAGATGAAGCTTTACAGTAAAATAGCAGAATAGCACACAAGATAGTCTTGTAGACATTTTGTATAATTTGGCTCTAATATAACGACAAGTTTAAGCGTGCGAAGCTGTTATTGAGTTGTCAGTTCAACATAATAATTTTTTTTCGTACAAGACCAAGAAAATGAAAACAAATTAAAAATCTAAATAATCGAACCAGCAACCATTGATTTTAAAGTTGGACACTAAGCAACTGCGTTACTATTGCCTGAAATAACAGATATTATTACTATAGAGAATAATAAGTTAAATACAAATATTTATAACTTACTCTTGTTTTTCACCATCACTAGCATCTGAAATTGAAAAAATAAATAATGAAAATGTAAAACAGATGTATAAGACAGTACAGTCGACTAGTCGTGGCAGCCCGGAAGTTAGCTGTAGATTTTGGATTATTTATTTATGATTTTTTCTTATGAGCACCACGCTGTATCCTGGATACACAAGTAGCAGAGGGAACCTAGTGTTGAGACACTCCATTCCTCACTTTCCGTTGAAGTTTTCGAGGCATTGCGTTTTGAATGGGGGAAGTCAACACTGGGATTTTGCCATGTTTGCCAGAGTGAAGAAATGAAAATATTAATAAATAATCATTTATTCCCCCGAGCAGGGATCTAGTCCACAACCGTTGTATTACAATCACATCCCTGCACCCCTTTTTCTTTGTGTGGCCATTCATCGTCTGTACTGCAAATAGAAATAGAGCCTGCTGTGGCACAGTGGCATGCCGTATGGCTGTATAAATGACGGCTGTGGGTAATCATTCCCATTCAGGGTAATCAATTATTCCCATTCTCACTCTCTGATACAAAGCATGGCATTGAGTGAAGCCTGCGGGTTTACCGCATTATCTGAAAAATACAGCAGAAAATAGAGTATGGGTGGATAGTTATAATTAACAAAATATCTATTTTCATGCTGATATTGATTGACAGTTAAAAAATACTTTTAGTAATTATAAAACAAAGTTAGTGACAGTAAATAAATACTAATTATACAATCACATAAAATAATATTTTTTTATTTACCTGAGTCATCTGAATGCTTATCATCATTATCATCAGAGAGTTTTGAAGAATTGTTATCCTCTTCTTCATCTGCAATATAAATTAATTTTAGTATGGTTAAGTTGTAGCCACCTTGAAGTTAGCTGTTGATTGCTGCATAGATTATGTTATATGAGGTCTAAAATTTGCTGTGGCACAATGGTGCAGTCTAAATATAAACAAGATGATTGTGAGTTCAATTCCTAATTAGAGGAATAAATCATTTTCATTCCTGTCTCTTGTCACAAGGCGAAGCACTGCATTAAGTTTTGCCACTCAACTACCCACAATGCATTGGAAATGGAGTGTTGCACTATTTGTACACTAAATTCTCTTTGCACTCCCTGCTAAAAGTGGTATACAGTGTTAAACTAAAATAAGTGATATGGTACTAAGAATAAATTACCATTGTCTTCTTGCAGTAAATCATGAGGTATATCAGTTCTATTATTTACCATATCCATTTCATTAATCATAGATACAATTTGATAAATAAGTTCACTGGATTCTGTGCTTTTAATATTTATTAAATTTTTTGAACATTTTCTTGCTTCTTTTTTTAAATTTTCCCATTTTGTTTTTAAACTATCAGTGTTTCTTACATATTTGAAACCTTGTTTATTAATTTCCTTAGATATTTTAATCCAAGCCACTTCTTTCGCATGATTTGTTGTGGAATTAGTTGATTTATTTAAAATTATATGTTTATATTTTTGTACTAGATTAACTAAAGTGTTCACTTCTTCTTTGCTAAAAGCAGGACTTCTATGCCTATATTTGTAGGAATGAGAAAATTACTAATGAATAAAGTAACTAAATGTTATGCTTAATGTGATACAAGTTTTGCCGCCACACACGGATCAAATATTTTTACCATTTATTTGAATATTCCTTATTATTAAAATACCTACTTAAATTATTATATAAATTAAGACACATAATTATGTACTTACTGCACCATATACGTAGCTGTTATATCCTTCTGTGAATCGCTCATTTCGATTCGTTTGTATTATAAAAAAATAAACAATATAATTCTATGTTTATTTAATACAGCCTTTAATTTTTAAATCTAAAAAACATCAATTAGATTCTTCGAAAATGGGTATTTTAGTAGTTTTATTAAGCATATAATAATACAGGTATATAATAATAATAGTTATAATATTTTACAAAAAAAATTGTTACAGTTACAATTTCAGCCAATGACAAATTGTTGTAGTTAAAATTGAACTGACATTAAATAATTAAATGTCAGATATTATTGTTGTCAACTTAGGGATGCTATTTAATAAATATGGATATATAAGAATAAAACATTGATATACTGATATCGATGTCGAGTCCCAAATACATTGATGTTTTGATATCGATGTCGAGTCCCAGATACATTGATGTTACGAAAATTGTATCGGAATATCTTTACGACAATACATCTTCGATTAACTCAATTCATGTATAGTTGATCGAAGCAATACAAAGCAAAAATATACAAATATCGATATTAACAAAATTTGGTTTTTGACTTTCGATATTTATCGTGCACTGTACTATTTGACTAGCCACACACACACAACATACACAATTATAACACAATATTGATCAATATATGGTATACTACATATGTATTCGTCATAAAATCTGAAGCAGGCACTTAATAACTTTATTTGTATGAGCGAGTGTTAAATATAAAATGGATAGAAAGAAATAAATCGTTGCTTTAGTTATTGTATTTTGTGACGACGAAAACAGTGTAAATAGCGAAAATATTATATGATGATTTTACTACTCCTCCGGAAAAATAATATTTAATAGAGTTTATTAAGACTAAACTTATCTAGAGCTATGCAAATGTTTTTAATGAAGCAGATTGAAGCAGAATTTATCATAACAAAGTCAAAAAAAACAGTGCGTTGTTTTTTTCTCATCCAGTCTTTGATCAATATTTTTATTTATTACTTTTTTTTAAGTATGCTAAATATTGTATTTATAAAAGTTTAATAACTTAAGTTTAATAACTAAAGCAACGTTTTTTTTCTTTCTATTCATTTTAAATTTAACACATACGCATACAAATAAAGCTACTAAACGCTTGTGTCAGATTTTGAACAAGCCACATACAAGGCTACACAGTGAACAAGACATATACAAGGCTGTACTTGATGATTGACGGAACATTTTTTATTAATTCAAATGATACATAAGACGAGATTAAAAAATATGAGGAAACACTGTCCTGCGTAAAAAATGATATATTTTTGTATTGTATTTTTTTATTTCTGATAATAAGCTACATTTTTTAAAAATATTTTCTGGCTCTACTTTTATAATCAAATACAGCATAAGCCTCGCAAACAGTATGCAAACTGCATTATTTACAGTAATCCATGATAGCATCGATTAGACAGTAGCTCAGATTCGAGTTGGTTCAAGATATCGACAGTATTAATTGTGAAAAAATATTTATAGTACATAAAAATACTAACACTTCATTTTATTTTACAAATAAATATATCACTGAATTTTTGAAATTATTATATTTTTTTAATTACCTACTGTCATATTTGTCATAAATGTCAAATAACAATTCACATTGAACTTAGGTTATAATATTAAAGCACCCTCAAAATAAAATTACGAATGGAAAATAGTCGTAATTAGGTATAAATTTGTTAAAAAATCATCTTAAATAATTATCACCAACTTCATCATTTGTTGTTTTTAAATAGCATCGTAAGTTTATATTAATATATTACTTCAAAATGGCGGACATATCATTACCCCAATACGCATTTTAATCTAATTCTTTAATTTTAATGTAAAGCTAATTAGCATGTGCTATTAAAAATTATACTAATATATGTTTTAGTATAATTGTATTCCGGGTAAATGCATTCCGTGATATTTTAGTGTTCATTTTAAGTTTATTAGCGTACATAGTTATGAAGGAAGTGATTTTGGCAATTGTTGCCTTTGTATGTAGTGTATTTTTAGTTTTAATATTTGTGTTATTTTGTAAGTAGAATTATTGACATTTTATTACAAAATATTGTTTTTTTATATTGTTACATGTACATACATGTTATAGACAATATTTTTTTTTATTGTTCTAGGTTGGTACGTAGTTTGGAAGTGTTGTTTATCCAAATTTCGCTTCGTACGTGAGCTTCTTGGGGGTATGTCAGATACTCCCCCGGCATCAGAAACACGACAACCAAAAATTAAAAAAGTGAGACGCGACTAAGCAGTTACTTTTATTAAGACTACATTGAATACAAACCTTAACCATGAATATTCGGTGTGCACGTCCTAGCGACTTAATGAATATGCAGCATTGTAATTTATTATGCTTACCAGAAAATTATCAGATGAAATATTATTTCTATCATGGTTTGTCATGGCCTCAACTCAGTTATGTGGCTGAAGATGAGAAAGGTCATATAGTAGGTGAGTTTTTAGTACTTTTTTTGAAGACTAAATAAACTGTATGCTTTGAAAACAGCATGTATTTTATAAAATGATGTCTATTGTTGCAGGATATGTTCTTGCTAAAATGGAGGAAGATGGTGAAGACAATAGGCATGGTCATATTACTTCTCTTGCAGTGAAAAGATCACATAGGCGTCTAGGGCTTGCACAAAAGCTTATGAATCAAGCTTCACTAGCAATGGTTGAATGTTTTCAGGTAATACTTTAATTTTAAATATAATAGATATAAAGAGGATGTTGTGGTGATGCAACACAGCAGCTGACTGCAAATATGATGGTAGTAGGTTTGATTTCTCTTGCTCTTTCTCCATCTTGTTAAAAGACAAAGCAGTGGTGAGTTTTACCATACAACACACAATGTCTTATAAATTGGACAGAAAATCTTGAACTAAGTGTCTTAACACTAAGTATCTGGAATACAGTATAAGGCAAATAAAAAATAAAAGAGGCCAATTGTGGCGCAGAAGCCCAAAGTGTGACTAAAATCGATTGGTTGTGGGTTCGATCCCCACTTGATGAAATTAAATATTTATTTATATTTATATTTTCATTTCTTCGCTCTGGTGTTGGGGCTAAGCGCTGTGCTGATTTCCCCCACTAAACACGCAATGCCTCCAGAACTCGGCGGAAAGTGGGGAACAAGTGTCTTAACACTAGATTCCCTCTGCCTACCCTGCTGTGTGCGGGATACACCGTGAAGCAAAATAAAAAATAAATATTTTTTTACTTTGTGTTTGTCATTGTTGTTTTCAATAGAATAAACTGTGTTATCTCAATTATTTTCAGGCTAAATATGTCTCATTACATGTAAGGAAGAGCAATAGAGCTGCATTGAACCTATACACTAACTCACTTGGCTTCAAGATTTTAGAAATTGAACCCAAATATTATGCTGATGGTGAAGATGCTTATTCTATGATGAGAGACCTAAGCGCTTTTTCTGCAGAAAAAACAGAAAATCAAAATACAGACAACTTAGAAATTAAATCTGAATCAGCTATTGTATCACAATGTTAATGCAATAAATATTATTTTATTCTAATGTATTTTATTAATTATATTAAATATTTTTTACATTTTTATACTATTTTACATATACATATCACTATTCTCATTTATATTTCTGATCTTAATGGCAAGTGTCACTATTCTCTGTTTGGTCTGCTTAGTCTACCAAATTAGAAAAAAAAAAATTTAATCTCTAAGAATTTGAGGCCAGTCGTGGCGCAGGGGCACAAAATGTGACTGTAAAACCGACTGGTTGTGGGTTCGATCCCCACCTGAGGAAATGAAATATTTACTAAAAAAATATATTTCCATTTCTTTGCTCTGGTGTCGAGGCAAAGCGCGGCGTTGAGTTCTGCTAGTCAACACGCAATGCTTCCGGAATTACACTAGGTTCCCTCTGCCTACCCTGCTGTGTGCGGGATACAACGTTAAGCTGTTTTATTTATTTTATTTAAGAAGTATAAAAACTATCAATCAACAATCATATATTTTCAAAAATGAAGATTTTCGGCAGAAAGTGGGGAACGGAGTGTCTTAACACTAGGTTCCCTCTGCCTACCCTGCTGTGTGCGGGATACAGCGTGAAGCTAATTTAATTTAATTTAATTTTTTAAGATTTTTTTTCTTTAGCTAAAACACTCCATTCCTTATTTTCCGCCAAATAATGGAGGGATTGCGTATTAATCGGAGACGCAACGCCGCGCTTTGCCTCGATATCAGAAACAAAGAAATGAAAATATAAAATATTTCATTTCCCATGGAGTCCACAACCAGTCACGTTTACATTCGCACATTTGTGCCCCTCCACCATGACTGGCCTAACCCTGGATTAATTTTTAAATGTAGTTATGTTGTATAATTTTAGTTATTTGTCTCATACTGAAATTTTCAAAAATCTATTATTAAAAAATTATTAATTAGAATTATTTAAAACATATAGCAATTATTTATAGATGCTACAGTTGTAGGTGCAATTGCCACTTGTTAACTAATTTACTTTCCTGTCAGGTAAGACAAGGTAAAGCACAGCCTTGAGTTTACTCAATGTGCAATATGCCAAATATTGCACTGAAAGCGGAGAACAAAGCTTTTGTATATTTATTACAATGTGGAGTCAAAAAAATATTGCTACAATTTTCAACTAGTTTTAATTGTTACAAAAAATGGAACTTCATGTAAATGTATAATAACATAATTGTGGCATGTAGTGTGTTAACATATATTTGATTGTACATTTCTTCTGTGTTAAATCTCCAATCATAAGATTGTTACAATTTTTGTTTCTTCACTTGCATGCAATTGTGGTTTCTTGTTCACCTTAATAAAATGGTTAGTAAAATATATCAGCATTAAAATTTTCTTTTGTATTTTTTTAATAATTTTAGAAAACATAAAAATTTGAATGTAGAGGGACTTAAACCATACCTCCCAGAAACATTCCAAGCACTCCAACCATAAAGCTTTAGTAATTCCTCTTAAGCTACATCAAAAATTTTATATGCTTGTTGCAACTTATTTATATTGTTAGCATCTCTGTAGGGGGATTTTTACCAAAGTTTTGCTACCTAAATATGAATATGCAGAATTATCATTTGGGAAGAGAGAATTTTATTTATAAAATATTTTAACATTTATTGCTATAAGTGGGAGAAATCTATATGAGAGACTTATGTCCAGCAGCAAACTAAAATGGGCTGATGATAATGGAAAGCTTAATTGTTAATGTTTACTAAATATTATCATCTTCATTGTCAACATCATAAAGGTGATTAAGTTTTAGTTCAGGTTTCTTCATATTTTCTTCACTTTTATTTTGTTTGCTTATGTTCAACTTGTTTTTAATTTTTTTTCCTGATACACCTACTACATATTCTGGCATAATTAATTTATTACTTTTAAAAGTAGGTTGTTGTTCCTCTTTTGAAATATCTTTTATTATTTTAGATACCTGAAAGGTAGGCTTTTTAAAAACTGCACCAGTTTCATCCATGACTTCATTTTTACTACAATTATCATCTCTTTCTTCCATTTCACGTATAAACGCTAATGCTGTTTGGATATTGGTCTTATCTGACATTTGTTCTTGTGTTACATCTGATAAAGAGTAATATTTCCACTTTTCTGGATTCTTTATGTAATCCGGTGTACATTTTGATCGTAAACATTCACGTAGGTTAGCTTCAGGTCTTTTAAATATGCTTTCTCTCCCACGAAATTGTTTCATTTCATGTTTTACTTTCTTGTATGTTTTTTTGTCAATAGAACCGTAGTTAGGTTGTGATGTAGCTTTAGCAGATTTAGAGAAACTGCACAATTCCTCTGCATTTCTTAGATGATTAAATAAATTTTTCTGCCTTTCGTCAAAAGATGACATTCTTTATTTTTAAATCAGATTGTTTATATATAAACAGTAATGGTACAATATTGGAAATTACAATTTTAAAGTTTATATGAATATTTGTAGTATTAACATTGACATTGACGTTTAGTGATGTGCCTTTGTAAACATTAGCGCATTGATATGTTAGTAACTGGTATTGAAAAATCGATACGATGTGCCTTAAGACTACGTAATGTAAATTGCCTGTCTAAAACTCTAAAGCAATGGTATAGTGGAAATATGTTACTAATTTAACTCTATTTTTTTATAGGCTAATTGTTTATGTAAAGTGTAAATATGGGATAAATTAAAATAATTGAATTTGAAGTGATTAACATTAATTTATATAAATAATAGAAACATATACAAGGTGAATGTGAGCAACGGATTGATAAAGTCAAAGTCAAAGTCAAAGTCAAATAATTTTATTCAAAATAAGAAGTTACATGCTTCATTTTTTGAACGTCAAATAATTTACCACCAGTTCACTAAAATTAATGCCTCAGACCTGAGAAGAACCGGCGCAAGAAACTCAGCGGGACATATTTATTTAAAATCAAATATTAGTCTATATATGTAGGGGACCTCAGTACTCATCTATTTCACCCTCATATACTTCCAGTGAATTTCAGTGGTTCAGCCGATATTTGAAAATTTATAATTTCGGAAAGAGTCGAATTCTTGAAAAAAATTGCCAAATACAGCACTACTGCTGCGTCTACGCTCGTAATATTTTTCCTCAATATAGCTTAATAATAGACCTGTTATATCTTATAATATGATAGTTTAAAACTTTCAAGTTTTTTTAAAGATATCGGTCTAAAAATATTACACTTTGATATACAGATAGAAAGATATACAGAGTCAATTATACCTATATATAAAGTTATCTTAATTAAAAACGAAACCCACCCTAAACGAACCCAATGAAAGCACACCTCTAAAAAAACGAAAACTACCCTACAGAGTCCCGTTTTGAGCCAACCTAAAAATGGTCAAGATAGTTATGGGTATAATAATGTACTGCCAATATTATTGTGTGTGTGTCGTGGCTAGCAATTGATTTGTTGCGCAACTTTCTTTTTACACATATACAACATTAGTAGTATTGAAAACAGTTTCTCAATTAGATTGTATTTATTTAAATAATTTACAGGCCCCCAAAATAATAATTAGTCTATAATACAAGGTCCGCCCCTTTTAACATCAATAAACAGCTGAAAATACTAACCGTTAACCGGCTGAACTTTGGAATGTTGTTTTCTTGAAGAGCACATGGGAGTAAGATTTATCGATTTTTTACATCAAAAGAAATAAATTTCAACAGAAATATTATAACAATCATTGTTATGTGAATGTGAGTGTTTGTGAACTGATGCTAGTATTTTCTAGAGTGGCCTGAGTGTATGTAGAAATGGGCCGAAAAGTATTACGTAAGCAGTTTTTTTGCAATTATTAAGATTGTGGTAGTTTTTTGTTTTGTGGGAGCCTGGACTTGAGCACTATCCAGCCGTTAAATGGCAAAAGTTCAGGCACCTTGAATCCGAGGCATCATGATGTCTAAGCCCGAATAAGCGCTGCCTGGGCCAAATAGAGGGAGCGACGGCCTGAAGAGGCCAAGAGCATCGCCTGAGATGGTATGACCACGTTAGGAACTATGTCGGTATGTTGCTATATCTGCCCGGACGTACCTGGAGTGGGACTCCCGAACGCCCAAAGAAGCGCTGGTTCGATGTTGTGACGCAGGACATGAGAACCAATGGACTAACTACCGAGAATGTTAAAGATCGTGCAAAGTGGAGTGGGTTGAATAAGAAGGTAGATCCTGTCGACATACGCCGGGATTAATGCCAAGGAGAGTTAGTTCCACCGAAATTACACATTTTTTGTTTCTCGAGTAAATAATCTATCTGGATAATAAAACGTTAGCATCCATCAAAGATGTTGTACTTTTTTTCGTGTCTATCACGAGAGTCCAATCAAGAAATCGTTCTAAAATTGAGTAAAGCTTTTGCACAGGTTTTTTAATTGAGCCTACTTTTATACTGTTCGTTGTTTGTTGGCTATTTTATATTCCTATGCTTTCGTTACAGCAAGACTAACAGCTTCGCTTAGGACTTCGCTATGTAAGATCACTACCACTACCAACAAATGTTTGACTGTTCCTATTGCTTTTTAGCAAATAAGAAAAACCTTTTCACTGGCTTACCTAACCTTATCTTACTAAATTACTTTGGCTTAGAAGAGTCATTGAAAACGATTTAAGAATAAGAATTTTAACAGTGCCAGAGACCAAACATGAATTAAGGTGCACAATTTTGCAAAGCTATTGAGTACAGAATTCTGCTATTATTAGTCACTCTCTTTGCATAATACGTATATTTTATAATTATCACTCCAATTTGCTGAATTAAGATTTTATACTGTTTCTTTTCTTACTTACAAGCCTACTGTACTCAATTGCGCGCCTATTAGATTGTTTACGAAATTGAGATCTTGACTCCAGGTACGGGTCACATCTACGTATCTTTTAATATCATTACCAGATTCTGACTTCCCAGAATATGTCCCTTGGAGATTGTATTCATAAAGCTCCGGGATTTTAATTGATCTTAAGTCAAAACCATTTTTGCCTCTAAATGAGATTAAAATGTCTACCGAATATGCTAGTTATTCATTAAACTTCCTCAAGATGCTTTATTGATCGTATGCGTGGAAAAGTCATTTACAATGTGACGTTTGAAAATTGTCGCACTTCAGTAAATTTTTAGTTGATGATATAATTTTTCAAGTTCACATAAAAAGCTGTCGCGCGCGGTCCCACGGAGCGGGAGGCCGTAGGCGGCCGTCTACTTAGTCTAGGCCTTACGCCGCCTGTGCCAAGACCAGTACAATGTGTCATCAGTTATTCCGTCATGACCGCATTGGCCGGGGTGGGGGTGGCGTTGGTATTTACCTTCGTAACCATATCCCCGCTACTGTAGTCTCTTGCTCCGCTCCTCATCCTAATGGTTCTCTGGAATATCTTTTTTTAGAATTGGTATTGCGTCACACCAAAGTTCTTATTGGGGTCCTGTATTCCCCGAATGACCAAGTCAATTATTTTAGCACTTTGGACGATATTCTTGAGAACCTCCGACCTCAATATGAACATGTCATATGCATGGGCGACCTAAATACTTGCCTTTTAAAAAATGATCGAAGGACGCATTTATTAAAGGATATGAATGATTCATATAACTTATTCCTCCTACCTATGTCTTCTCCCACCCATCATTTTCCTAATTGCAGGCCTTCCCTTATTGATCTCATTTCTGTCTCTAACCCCACTCTCGTTACTTCTTATGGCCAAATGACCGCTCCATTTTCCTTTCATGACCTAATCTATCTTTCCTATAATTTACGCCCACCAAGGGTTAGAGGCAAAATCCATTTTCAGCGCAATTTTAAGCATATGGATGTTGAACGCCTAAAGCATGATTTGAGGAACATCAACTGGTCTCCGATATTGCATTCAAATAATATTGATTTCATGGTGGAATCATTAACTACTGAACTGATAAATATTTACAACATCCATGCCCCTGTAAGACCGGTTCGAATAAAGCATGCGCCTGCTCCCTGGTTAACACAAGTTATTAGGAACGCTATGGCCAAACGTGATAGGGCCAAGGTTAAATTCAAAAAATATCCATCACCAGAAAACCTTAGTGCATATAAAAAGTTGCGAAACATCTGCAACAGGTTGTGTAGGGATGCCAAACGTCGCTACTTCCATAAAACTATTCAGAATCTTAGTCAAGCACAAGTTTGGAGATTCTTGGAGTCGTTTGGTGTGGGCAAAAACATTGATACTCGTCAAGTCTCAGTGAATCTTCACACTCTGAATATTTTTTTTGCAACCCCACCATTTAATATAAGCCCCCAGTTAAAATCTAAAACACTTGCTTTTTTGTCTAATATTGACCCACCCGACTCAGTTTCCTTTTCCTTCAAAGCTGTAACAGAAGATGATGTCAAGAAGTGTGTTCACTCTATCTCCTCTAAAGCCTTCGGAAGTGACAATCTCAGTCTTGAGATGATTCTTCCCGTGTTGGAGAGCATTGCACCAGTGGTCACCCACATTTTTAACTTTTCACTGTCCCGCAATGTCTTTCCTTCACAGTGGAAGAGTGCTCATGTCATTCCACTTCCCAAATCCTCTAACGCTTCCAATGTCACTGATTACCGTCCTATATCTATCCTTCCTGTTCTAGCTAAAGTCCTTGAATCCTTAGTCAATAACCAACTTTACTCCTTTCTCTCATCCAACAATCTATTATGTCCTTTCCAGTCCGGCTTCCGTCCTTCTCACAGCACAGTGGGAGCACTGCTGAACATTACGGAGGACATTCGGTGTGCTATGGATAACACCAAAGTCACTGTTATGGTTCTGCTGGATTTCAGCAGTGCTTTCAACTCTGTTGACCTCGATATACTTCTTGGCACACTTCGGGCAGTAAATGTTTCCTTCGAAGCTGTAAGCTGGTTTCGTTCTTACCTCTTCGGACGCCGGCAGTGTATAAAAGCGAACGATATCACGTCGTCATGGCTTGATCTCACTGGCGGCGTCCCCCAAGGCGGCGTTCTTTCCCCACTTCTTTTCTCTGTTTTTATTAATAATATCTCTAGAGTCATTACTTCTCCCTTCCATCTGTATGCTGATGATTTGCAACTTTATCGTCACTGTAACTTAAATGATCTGCCTGCAGCTATTGAAGGTTTAAATAGCGAACTGTCTGCTATTCAAACTTGGGCCGATTCTTTCGGCTTATTAATCAACCCAAAAAAATCCCAGGCAATTGTGATAGGTAGTAGCAGAATCAGATCTAAAATCAACTGGAATACCGTCCCTACGATTCAATACACGGGAGTGACAATTCCTTTTTGTGAAAATGTTAGAAATTTAGGTCTTATAATGGATTCTAACTTATCTTGGGCACCCCATATTAACTCAATCAGCAAGCGTATGCATTTCTCTTATCATACTCTTAGGCGTCTCCAATACTTCCTTCCTCATAAAACCAAAATTATGCTAGCGCAATCTCTTCTCCTTCCAATACTCGACTATGCCGATGTTTGCTATTTGGATGTGACCGAGGAGCTACTTAACAAATTAGAGCGACTTCAAAATCTGGCCATACGCTTTGTTTACGGCTTGCGTAAGTATGACCATGTTTCCCAATTTCGAGCTCAGCTTAATTGGCTCCCAATTCGCCTTCGCCGTGATATGCACATCCTTATATTCCTTTTTAAAATTCTGAATTACCTGAATTATCCTGTTTACCTTCGCTCCCGCTTTAATGTGCTTCCCAGACCCTCACGCTCTAGGCGGTCGTGTGTCATTCCGATGTTGGACGTACCGAAGAGCAATACCAAATTCCTTCAAAAATCCTTTACTGTATATGCCGCGTCCCTTTGGAACCAACTCCCCAATTCTATTCAGAAAAGCCCTTCTCTGAAGACCTTTAAATCCCAACTTAAAGAGCATTTGCTCAAAAGTGAAAGTAATTTGACATAGCTTTAATCAGTGTTTCTAGTATATATTATATGTTATGCATGTATATGTGTATATATGTAGTCTATTTAATAGTATATATAATTATATACCTATATTGATATATGTACTTATTTGTATGTATGTTTATTTAGTAACTGTATTATAATAGTGTTGTTGTATATATAGTATGTATATATAGTATGTATGTATTGTATATATTGTATTAGATTTTTTTTTTTTGGACATTTTTATTCTTATATTTTTAAAATCTGTATGCACTGTGATCTTATTCCGCTGTTTGCACTCATCCACTTCCATGGGTTGGCTGGAAGAGATTTCTTATAGAAATAAGCCCGCCCTTGTAAACATATCTTTTCAACTGTATTTTACTATTTTTTTTTATCTGTGCAATAAAGAATATATATAATGTGTGGGTGTTATTACCAAATAACCTCTTTGTGGTCCATATGTTTACTCTACTGGAATGAACAACTATACTTAATATTATTTGATTATTTACACTACCATAAACCTAAAAGTCAGAAATGACAACACTAAGGATGTTATGGTATCTAGAACCCTTAGAGCAAAAACTATTAGTTTCCGCTATCAGTTTAATGATGTTTATTAGAGTCTAGTGTGAGTGTTGTGTACTTGGGAAATATAATGAAGAGGTGTAAAATAATATAAAAGAGTTTATTTTAGTGATCATCTCTTCTGAGTTGTAGTTTACTCTATAGGTAGATTGTATAAATGGAAGAATATTTTACCTTTAAAAACTAAAATATCCTTAGTCCACAGCCATACTCTTCTCCTTCCTATCCTAGATTATGGTGATTCTTGCTATATAGATTTATCTTAGTAGTTGCTTAGCATGGTCGTGCGTCTGTAAAATCTTATAATAAGAGTTTTGTATTCGGACTGAAAAATTACGACCAGTTTCGTACCAAACTGAAATATCTGACGATAAAACACTGACGTAACTTATATCCTGTTACTCCTCCAATATTAAAGAATGGATAAAGTTCTTGGGGTCGAACTCCTTGCACACCGAATCCCTTCGATACCGCACTAATCCAAATAAACCGGAACGGAATCCAAATTCAAAATATAATATTTATGCCAGACTAAGTATACGAATATAATTGTAATGCGAAACTTTTTGCATCGTTCTGCATTCTCTTATAGCAGGTTCTTTATTATTGTGTTAGAAATCGGAAGTGGGTAAAATTTAAAAAAAAACACGTTAAAACACACATCGTCTATATGATTCTAAACTATTTGGAAATGGATACTATGTAATTGCAATAAGTGATATGTATCACCTACTAACAATACTTCACGCTAGTTTCCTTCTAATAGGGCCGTCACTTACAAGCAAGTGCTCCCGATTGACATAATTCCACGGCTTTTATAATTATTTTCCACCTAAATCTATCCTCTTTTACACGAGTACGCTAACAATTGGTTATCTATAAGAAATTTAAATTGTAAAGGAGGACGTCGTGTCTCCAACTCTCCAGCTCGCCACAATAAATTACTAAAATTTACTCATAAACTCATTAGCTATAAATATATATTTTTCAGAATATTTAGGATATGGGAGTTAGAACTTTATTTTTTAAGGGTGCTATTATATTACCACTCCGTAAATTCAAATATACCAAAATAATATATGATAAATACATACCAGCTATCTATGCTTTAAAATTTAAGTGGAATAGACCTCAAATAATAAATAATGTCATGAGAACGTGCATGTGTATTACAAACTTGTATAAAATAAAAATATGCCTGTTATTATAAATGAAACATATTTATATTTTTTAAATAATTTTCTTTAGTACTAGTGAACAACGAAAGGAAAGACAAAAAATAATCTATAGATATAATAATCATTATCAATGAAAACTTTCAGCTTAATATATATATAAAGATATCCTTGCCTTGGCATAATTAAAAACTAAAGCTAAGAGTATCTGCTTGTTGAGTGTAAGCTATGAGAAGCAATCCAAATAGGTGCATTTAATTGCTTAATAATTAAAGATTAGATAAGAAGAGAGATGACCAAGTTAACGACTATATAGTACGGCAAACTAATCTTCTAACTAATCTGTGTAACTGCTACTGTGTTTGTTTATTTAGAGTCGCATAGTTTAGTTTTAATAATTTCATAATGAACGAAATATTGAATTGTAAAACGGTAGTTGTGAGTTCGATTCCCATTCGGGAATATTTTCACTACCTTTAATAATACTAAGTTTCCAGATTCCCTTTGACGACCTTGATATGTGCGGGATAATGAGTGAAGCTCAAAAATATATGTAAAATAACATAATAATAACAAGTGAACATAGACATAACTTTTCATAACTAATGAGTAAAAACAATAAATTAATAATAATTAGGTATGGGTAATAATTTATTAATCCTTCGAAAAAGAGGAACATGGCTTTTGGAATAAAATGAAATGTCGTCTGCTTGACGCTCGATTTTTGGTTATTGTCATGTCTTTAATGACTCTCGTAAAGTTAAAACTATTGACGTAGAGTAGATCAACATCAGTCAACGCGCTTGGCCTCTACAGTGCCACATAGGGTCACCATGTACGAGTACTTGCTTGCTTGTCAATTCGTCAAACAAAAGAAATTTATTTTATTAAAGTAATTTTATACTTCGAGGCCAGTCGTGGCGCAGAGGCTCGAATTGTGACTGTAAACACGACTGGTTGTGAGTTCGATTTCCACTCGAACTGAAATATTTATTTAAATTTATATTTCCTTTTCTTCGCTCCGGTGTCAAGGCAAATCAAGGCGTTGAATTACGCCACTCAACACGCAAAGCCTCCAGAATCTGATGGAAAGTTGAGAACGGGGAGTGTCTTTACACTAGGTTTCCTGTTGTGTCCGTGATACAGCATGAAGCTGATTTTAATTTTATATTTAGCTTTAGCGGCAAGCATAGTGATAGCTCATAGCTACGTACATATACTCGTATTAACACATTTTTAAAATAGTGAAGAATACTTAATTGACCATAATTAATTAAAACATGATAACTATATTTAAATATAACAAACCTACATAATAATATTTTTCTATTATGGAGTGGAAAGACCGGAAACGTTTGGCGGTCATTTTGAATCAATTTACTATAAGCATTTTTTCTTTAACTTTATATAGAGCAAGTAGTGAACGCTAATAATTACCAAGAGTAAAACCTCGAGGGTACAATGTAACGTTCAACGTTTTATTATTGAAATAGCGCGTGAGTCATTTAAAGGCGCTACTGTGTGTGTGTAACGTGAGCAATCGTTAGTTACGAGTACAAATAAAGATCTACACACAGTAGGCGTGCTAGCTTGTGAAAACAATATTAATATTTCAAAAAAACTATTGTATTTTATATATTACGTGTCTAATTTAACGTTGGTACAGTGTTCTTTATGGAATTTATAGACGCTTACTATAAAAATATATTATACTACAATTATGTTAGAAAAATTACATTTTATTAGATTGCTCTCTGAAATAAGATGTTGTATTAAACATTACTTTAAATAGGTTTATTATTATTGTATTTTCATTCAGCTTTACACTGTATCCCGCATGTAGCAGGTTAGGTAGAGCTTAGTGTTAAGACACTCCGCTCTCCAGTTTGTAACTGATATCCCAAACACCTTTTAAAATATTATTTAATATTTAATGCCTTGACTCGTGATGTGTCTAGTGGTTAGAACTCTTTATAGTTGTGATCGTGAAGAACCCAAAATCTTTTAGAGATTCAGAGGAAACAGTGTTAAGAATTCCATATTATGCCATTAGAAGGTATCGCTTTAATAAGATATTTGCCATCAGAAGTTGTTCTTGTGTCAGTTATTTAGATAACTGCTGACTCGACAATATAACATTGTCATAACTCGAAGCTCGTCCGAAGATAAGCCAAGAGCGCGTCCTATCTTCCTCTCCACTATAACTGCGAACTAGTTATAATAAAAGGAAGAAAGAGTACGGGCCCCTCCCCGCCTTACACCGTGAGTTCCGACCAAACCGTGGCTTTACAGTCTTCGTTGAACCCTCCGGGACGTTTGTGTGTGATCATTCCGAAGGTACTTGTTACGCTTGTTTGTTAAGGAAGCACTAGTTTATATAAAGAGTTTTTATATTTGTGTGTTCCTTATTTATATTGTATTCAATCTCATTGGTCTTCAGTTATTTATTTTATACATTGTCATATTGTAAAAATATCTGAACAACGAAATGTATTTTGCTCAATAATAATATATATTTTATAAATTATTAAAACGTTGTTTTTTTAACTTTAATATGGTAGCAGAGCGTAGTTCCGTACCATTAAGGCGTTCATGTTATTTTCACCAGATTCTGATAAAGCTCTTTCGTATGCACACAGCTGAGTAGTCAGATTTTCAATAGTACGATCTTGTTTTGAAACAAGTAACCAGCTCGATTTAAAATTGAAAAATTGTTCTGGAAGAGAATCTAAAATTTTGCAAATCAGTAATATATCTGGCAGTTCGCTGTCCACTAAATTCTTTTTTAAATCATGCCATATATTCTTTATAAATGACAAATGTGACCCTATATCATGTGCGGGATCTTTTTTGTATTTAAAGAATTGCATACATATTTCATATGATCGATCTTCTGACGCTCTCTCATAAAGATGGTTCAATTCATCCCACATCTCTTTTGCTGTCATAAAACGCATTACTTTCGTGAGTATATCGTCTGACATGTTAGTAGTCAAAAGCAGCATTGCAGTGCTATCAGTTTTTAAATAATTTTGCAAATCATTTTTATATTTGCTTAAATTAGCCTCTGTTTGCTCACCTGGAAGAGTTGGCTTTTGTAGTTTTCCTTCCACTGCGTCTAAAGTGCCTGGATTACTCTGAAGCAACAACCTTATTTTAAACTTCCAAGTTGCCCAATTAGATCCATCGAAAAGCCCTATTTCAAGTTTTGCTGATGCCATCGTAACTCCTTTAGTCTTTTCTTCTTCTTTTATAGGCCTTTATTATTGTTTACTTTTAACGCTCTGCTACCATATTAAAGTTAAAAAAACAACGTTTTAATAATTTATAAAATATATATTATTATTGAGCAAAATACATTTCGTTGTTCAGATATTTTAAATTTTTTAAAGATTATTTACAAGTTTAGGAAAAAAATTCGAAAACCCAATTTTAAGAATAGATATTCAATCTGCAATAAAACTGGCTCACAATCCTTCGTATGAGTATCATAGAAAAACCAAACATATAAAGCTCAAACACTTCTATATTAGGCAATGTGTTGCTGAAGATGAGCTTGTCGTAGAACATGTTTCTGCAGAAGACCAGTTAGCTGATTTTCTTACTAAACCAGTGTTCAAGCCCAAATTACTAAAGACCTGTAAGCTGCTTGGTCTACAAAAATGAGGGAATGTTAAGGAAGCACAAGTTTATATAAAGAGTTTTTATATTTGTGTGTTCCTTATTTATATTGTATTCAATCTCATTGGTCTTCAGTTATTTATTTTATACATTGTCATATTGTAAAAATATCTGAACAACGAAATGTATTTTGCTCAATAATAATATATATTTTATAAATTATTAAAACGTTGTTTTTTTAACTTTAATAGTTTATATTAAGATTGTATTAGAATAGTGATTCGTGATGTTGATTGATTTGTGAGATCAATATAAGTCGTTGGAACGAACGCACTACCGCTAGGCGGCCGATATGTTAAATAAACGCACGGCACACATCCCACAGTCGTGTCTCGAACCGTAGGCGGACACTACTACATACACCAGAGTTCCAGGACATAAAATAGCACCACACACCCGTACGAAGGCGGACACTACTACATACACCAGAGCTGGGACATAAAATAGCACCACACACCTACTACTCGTATACCAAGTCATAGACGTGGTATATAATATATCAATGACCAACGCCATACAAGCATAGCTTACGTATCGCGAGCGTACTGCGAGATGGCATCAGCCACGACATAGTTAATGTCGCTATAACAGTTCGCATAAGCCCATCACGTCAGCCTTCGCGACGTCAAGCAACATTCAATATTATAATATGGATCAAAGATCCACAATATGTGTCGCTCCTACACATATATTGCCTTTATAAGAAATTCGATCCTAAAAGATCGTGCCATCATAGGCTTCGAATTATTATAGTATATTTATAATATACTTGGTACGAGTCTTTATGTGCATCATATTCATTTGTACCGTAGTACTTAATAGTTCGACTCGACCGCTGCCTTCCGAGCATCACCACCACCTATATATACGGAACGACGGTCGCGACACTCGGGACGACAATACAAGAACTCGTCTCGATTAATATTTTATTCAAAATATATAGTTTGTATTATTCATAATTAACTATGTTATTTATGTGCATTGCCATGCATATTTTATTTTATTTATTTATTTATTTTTAACTTATACCATAGGTACATACTGTTACAAGTTTCCGCTTAATTCTGGAGGCATTGTGTGTTGAGTTGCGGAACTCAAAGCCACTCTCTTAACACCAAAGCGAATAAATGAAAATATTAAATATTACAAGGGGCATCGAACCAACAACTTGTCGTGTTTATAGTCACATGCTTACGCCTGTACATCAATAGGGCTATTATTGTATTTAACGTATAAAAACAGTTAAAATATCTGTTAAATCTAGTAATAAATTGATTTAAGTTCAATTTTTGAATCTTCGGAATATCTTGCCTGTGTAAATAAACTATTCATATACTCTACATGCTCGTCTCTTACATTACAGACAGGAACTTCACCAATATAGTCTTAGTGAATCTTATTTTGTGGCGGGTTTTTATTTTTAATTCATTGTTATTAGGTACTATCATTGTTTCATTACGTTACTATACCGATGGGTATTTTATATCTTATATTCTATGTATTTATAAATGAGTAATTAGATTTTTATTTTTCATAGGAGAGTTTTAATATATTGCAACATATTTTTTTAGTTAGCATGAATGGTTATTTGTGTATTTTATAATATCATTTACTTGTCGTGTAAGACAGTAGGTAGGTATAGCCTAGGTATTTAAAGTACAAGAAAGGTATTTTGTGAACATCTGACGAGACGTCTCGACATCGTAATTCGTATCTTTCACCCGATGCAGTCTAGACTCCTTTAAAAGAAAATCGATTAGAGTATTTTGGCCTCTGAAAGACTTACAAATGACCTCAAAAGTAAGTGTTGATTTGTATGATGTATAATAACAAATCAATCTCATATTCTTTTAGAACGATACAAACAATTAGGGTAATAGTTTTTTTTATGAATTTAATGTTTTTTATCCAACCTTGATATACTTACCGATCTTTATTTTTATACTATAATTTGTTATTATTAAAGTGTGTACAACTACTATTAATTATTATAAGAGGCCAGTCGTGGTGCAGGGGCACAAAGTGTGACTGTAAAATCGACTGGTTGTGGGTTCGATCCCCACTTGAGGAAATGGAATATTTATTTACATTTATATTTTTATTTCTTCGCTGGTGTCAAGGCAAAGCACGGCGTTGACTTCCGCCAGTCAACGCGCAATGCCTCCAGAACTTGGCGGAAAATGGAGTGTCTTAACACTGGGTCCCCTCTGTCTTCCCTGATGTGTGCGTGAAGCTGATTTTTATTTTTAGTATTAATTATTTCATTTTAAATGAAATAAGCTAATTAGTATTAATATGTTTTTTATTCCACTAAACAAAACATAGATACATAGATATATAGGTAGATCGGTGAAATTACAATCAATATTATTTGTTTACAGTGACCTTGTCTCTATAAGAGATCTCTTCCAGCCAATTCGTAGAAGTGGATATATGCAAAATAGCTGGAAAAACAAGATGATGAAGTTAAATAGAAAAAATAAAAAGAATTAAAACAAAATATTATTAAACCAATAACAATAATCTAATTTAAATTACAATTAAAACCTTTGAGTTATTTGAAATACAATTATTGAGTAGATGATTTAAGTAATGCCTACTTAAATATCATTTGATTTTTATTATGTAATAAACGAAAGCTCTATTTATAAAGAGTTTTTCTATAAATTCAAGAAAAAACTCAGTGTATCCTAGTTACTTTTTTATATTAAATGCAACAAATAAATAAAAAAGACAAATAAATGAATAATAAAATGAGTTGTATCTTTTATTTTGTTAATTAGGCATTAACTTAAGAAGGCTGTTGTGCATAACAAAAATATATTATAAGACATAATATTTTTAAAATTAGATTAGATTTTAGTCGACACATGCCACAAATATTTTGTTTACAACCAGATTTTCTGGAAGACTAATAATTTGTTTTATAGCTTATATGTATTTCTCGCATCTCAATTAATAGTTACCCAATTTTCTGATACATTACAACTAAGTATAAAAAGTTACTAAATCAATGAGTTGATAATACAACAATATATTAAATTAATCCATACCTATATTATAAATTCGAAAGTAACTCTGTCTGTCTGTCTGTCTGTCTTTTACGCAATCAGGGCCAAACCGCTAATTTAATTATGATAAAATACTCATATAGAGATACTTGATGGTCTTCGGATGAACATAGGCTACTTTTTTTTCTCATATTTGTAATATTGTCGATATATATTAATATATTAAAATACTTTTTAGTTTGACATGCAATTTATTCCGCCATCTTAATAACAACCGACCGTTGCTAAGCAACGGTTTGCAGAGTTTGTTTGTTGTTATAAGAAAACGTCACCCAAAATGAACTTGCTTAACGCATACATGGCGTGCGCTGACTCAACCTTATGAGGTACGTAAAAACAATGTTTAACAAAAATATTGTTCTTTGAATAATGTTTAAAAAAGTCCGCGATGGTATTTGTTTATCACTGAAGGTTGAGCAAAAGTAACCATTTTAATTAATTAACTTTATATTTATCGAGTTTTTGTTGTATGTATTTTCTATAATTTGATATTGATCCTTATGAAAATGAATATAATAGTCACTTTTAGCATTTCATCTAGATTGAAATTATAGTTTACTGTAAAACATTCTAATAAATAATTAAGGAGATGTCACTGATTCGAAATGAGCTAGCCTACGAGCGGCATAGTATGACCGACGCGAAAGGGCAGATGACTTTGACGGTTTTGTAAATTTTCATACATTTTCGAACTACTGTTCATTTTTATGTAATTATTTGCTGTTTATAATTAATTTATACTTTTCTTTGGTTCTTTGCTTATTCGATTAGTAGATTAGTTAGTTTTTCATGAATTTCTTGGTGTGGTGTAAGTCGCGGCCCTGCGCGGCATCGGCATAATAATATTTAAGTATATTTAAGGAAAGAATTGTTGGTTATTTTATCTCGGTTGGATGGTTATCTATACCGTTGTTATACACTTAATAAATTATAGTTTTAGTTTTTTGCGATTTTATTTGATATTGCTCGCAAAACTTATCATATTTAATGTAGAAAGAACTTTAGTTATTTCATATGGTATCTATGTACGCGCGCAAGGAAAACGTGTAAAAAGATTATTCCCAGGTAAATCAGTAAAATCGATCACTGAAAGAAATAAAAAATCAGTTTAGTTATTCTGGACATTAGCTCGGGGAAATAGAAAGACAGACAGAGACAAAAAAAATATATTTTTTATGTATTTAAGTATTATGTAAATAACCACATGCACTTGCAAAAACATAGCACAACACATTTAATTTTAATTCTTTTAAATATTTATTTTACTTTGATGATATTAATAATGTAGCTGGTTTTGTTTAGTTTTTTTTATTAATATTTTAATATGATTACGTTTACTTATATTTTTTTTCATTTAAATTAGTTAGATATTTTCAAAGTCAATTTCATAAATATATCTAATAAGTATTCGTATAGTTCAAGCGGGCGAAGCCGCGTCCGGGTCCGCTAGTATTTTATAAATACCAAACATAAAATACCAAATATATATTTGCGCGCCAGAACGTCTACAGAAGATAAATTCTAGGAACGGCGTTTGGTCAATACCGTATTATAAGCTACCTGTAAACATGTCCGAGCTGCGCATGCGTCTGTTTTCAGTCCACATTGTACACTCGCGAGCGGAGGCCAGCCGCGACTCCACGCTCCTCCGCGCTCCTCCACACTCCTCCACACTCCTCCGCACTCCTCCACGCCACCTGGCGGCCAGCCCACGCTAATATTAGCGCGGGAAAGCTCACTGCGTCGGTGCGAACTCCGGTTTTCCAGGGCGGGCGGCGCGCGCACCCCGTCTGCCCACGGCTACCATTACCCGGTCCGACTCCGCGATAGCCGCACGTGTATTGCACTCTACCTCTGAAACAAAGTGACAGTGTTGTGCTACTCATTTGTTATATCTGAAATGTAATCTGCTTTGATATAGGTGAGGTATTAGTCGTTTTTTCATTGAAAATGGCTAATATACAGATAATTTTTAAGCATTTTGCTCTGGTGTATCGTTTATTCTAATGTAATGCTGCCTTTCAGTTGTGTCTAAATATATAATTTACTTTTGTAATGTCGCCTGTAATACATGCATAGATATAATTATATTAAGTTTACAAATGCGAAAGGGCAATGAGTTTCATGCTTATCTGTTATCCAGTGTAGTAATTCAAATACAATACCGGTTTAATTATTACAATATGTATGATAACTAAGTAAATGAAGTGGCACGGTGATTATTTTTTATCGAGAATTAAATAATATTTAAATTTCTATGTGATACATATAACTACAATATGTACTACAGCCCATTACTTGTTAAATAATAAGTTAGTATTCCAAATCCGAATATAAACAAATGCATATTTTTAAAGTAAATACAAAAATATCATTTAATAAGTGAAAATGTGGGCATATTTACATTTTGAAAATTACCTATTGTCTCTATGAAAGACATGATGTTCCAATTTTTATTAAAGTTGTGTTTTATATAATATTCTATACATATTTTTAATTTCTATTTTGTGTATTATTTTTTTTATATATAATTTAATACGAAAACGTTTATTTAGGTAACTGAAACTTCCTGAGTTTGTTTGTTATTAGTCACAACACAATTATAATGTTTTTATTCATTTTGGCGACCATCCAAATATCAGTATACACCGGATCGGCAAAACAAATCAGTCCATTCCGTTAAGTACGTTTTAAATAAAGTTAAATATTAATAAAATAACAATATACCTAACAAAGTCAGACTATTATTAAATCATTGTGGTTGAGCGTACTATCAACTAAATATATTTATTACGGTAGAGCAGTAAACAGTTCTTTATGCTAGTTTTGTTTTGTGTTAAATACAATAATTATTTAAATAAAATGAATTGCTAAACAAAGAATTAATAATTAAATAAAAAAATTAAAAAGATTATCTTGATTAAATATTTTTTATTTAAATCAAACGAACAGAAAAAGTTAAAGAAAATTTTTTGGTAACGATTCAAGATTATTCAAAAACGACAATATCTTAAGAGAACAACATTAATAAGCATCACAAAAATCCATTAATAAATAAATATTAGATATTATTATAAACTAATAGGTAAACTGTACTTCCCGCATGACTGTACCCCATGACGTGTACCATATTATTGTTTATTATGAGTATATAGAAACCGAACCCACGAATATTCCGGCAATGGAAATGTATTGTGGAGAATTCTTCTCAAAAACTTTTCCAATCACTATAACAATATGAATAATTATTGTTTAACAAGTATATTAACCATAGAAATACGAATTAAATTTCAGTATGTGCTTGTTTAATGTGTGGGACGGAACTCTCCGCGTAAGTACATACTCTCTATATATTTATTGACCATAAGATATATATAGGAGAGTATTGTTGATAACTCAATCTCAATATTGTTTTGATTGTAAGAATAATTGTTTACTTCTTAATAAAATTTTAAAGCTGTCATTTCTTTGTATGCGGTGATTGTATTTTTATTTGTAAATACAATATTATAAAAAATCACAAAATCATCAAAGATATATTTTTTTACGAAAATGTTTTACAAGGACTTTTGATTCATGCACCAACTAAAAGCAAAGATTGCCGGTGTCCAGTAACCCCTGCTACCCTTTGAACGCAGCAGTGCGAAATAATGTAATTAGATAGAAATTAGTGTTATTACATACTCGTATTTTAAGACAGTTTTAACTCATATTTATTAGGTTTTCTTATATAATTAATGACTTTTACAATGGCGGTCACTTATGAGGTTTCACGATCAAAACATTACACCGAGCTCGAACAGATTTAATAGAAACCTATCAAAAACAACTAAGCTATCAAGTAGTTATCAAATATATATAATATGTACTTACGTATCGTACTCTGATATTAATAAATAAAACAAAACAATATCTTGAACTTATGAAAAATTGTTATAAATTGTATTATATGCATATTATATTAATATTCCTATGTAATACGTATTATAACCTAATACTATCGCAGAATAGTGGTGATAGATATTAGTAGTTCTGGGGAATTTTGGTTGACCACAACCTCCTCTTTGATTTATAGCATACTAAAATATGTATTTTAAATCTTCTGCAATGTTATAGATTTGTTACTAGAAGCCAACCTTTAAAATTTGTAAAAAAATAATCCAATTCTCAACATTGTAGTATAAAAAATGATAAGTTTTTTTCTTTTTCTATTATTCTTTATCACTTGCTTTTTTTGTCTAATTTAAATTATGTTTTTATTGCAATGTTTTAAAAATTATATATAAAGAGTACAATAAACCGAACAAATATATTACGACTAAGTATACCATGTAACAAGCTTTAAGTAAATGCATTTACAACGGTAGCTTTGTTAAATTATTTATATTTGTTAAGACACTTTATGGAATATAAACACGTCTTTCATACTCACATATCATACTAGTTACCGTATTCATATAATATCATATGAAGGTATATGTAATAAATAATTTAATATATTCTTTTTATTTTTTTGCTATTATAAATAATATAAATATAAATAATAATGACTATAAACGCGACAGGTTATGGATTCGATTCCTATTTGAGGAAATTAAATATTTAACTCTGATGTCGAAGCAAAATGTAGCATTGAATTCCGTCACTAAACACGCAATTCCTCCAGAATTAGGCTAAAAATTAGGTAGGGAAGTGTCTCAATAGATAGATAGGAGTCTCTTAAAACTAGGTTCCTGGGTTCCCATCGCCTACTCTGCTATGTACATGATGCAGCTAGGATTTGAATAATATACAAATGTTAACCCACTTTAAATTTTAAACTTTATGATGCTTCTAACGTAACGAAAATGATTCACAATGTAATACGTTATTAGCTCTACGAATCTATATCAGTTACTCACCGCTGTCAAGGAGCTTGACCTTACTGTTTTATGGATATTTTATCGTCAATATCCAAAATTCAAGTAAAGCACTAGCAATAAAAGCTGTAACCACGTACATAGGATAAATTTCATGAGACGAATAGTAATGAAACGTATATATTTAAAAACAACTATTAAACAGGTTAGCTTGAAAGAAAAATGTTAGGTAACGCAAAATCTAAATTTATATTATTAATAAATAATTTACATTAAAATTTAAAACTAAAATTTGGAATGAGAAATATAATAAATTATAATACATGATTTTGAGCAAAACTATGGAGTTTTCCAAGTATCGTATCACGTTTACTCTTGACCCAAATACTAAATATAGGGCGGCAAGCCGGGGCCGCCCTGGGCCGCCCTGCTATCGCCGATAGCTGGTACTATCTCGCGTTTCTGGGCATGGAGTGACCATTTTTAATACTAGTAATTGAGTAATTGCTCAATTGAGTATGACCACTTTAAATTTATTAAAGTGCTTAAATATGCACATTATATATTGATATTATAGATATGCATAATCATAGTTATTTAATGACAAATGTATTAAGAAAGATAATAAGTTTATCAACAATTTATTTAAATATAAACTTGTTTCTCACATTTCTAATGAAAAAATACATTGTGTAATATCGTTGTAGGCTAATTTCCTTTGTATTGCTAATGAAAGCTTATAATATAATTATGTTTCACATTTTCCTGTTTACGGTTTTACTTTTAGATAATAATAACGTTTTAATTAATTATAAGTTAAATATATATATTTTTAAATGTATTAAATACCTAACTATGTATAATTTTTCTTTATTTGCTCTACATATAATATAAATAAATAAAATCAAAATCAGCTTCACGCCGTATCCTACACACAACAGGGTAGGCAGAGGGAACCTAGTGTTAAGACACTCTGTTCCCCACTTTCCGCCAATTTCTGAAGTATTGCGTGCTGAATGACGGAACTCAACGCCGCGCTTTGCTAGTGCACCAGAGCGAAGAAATGAAAATATAAGTGTAAATAAATATTTCATTTCCTCGAATGGCGATCGAACCCACAACCAGTCGATTTTACAGTCACACTGCGCCACGACTGGCCTCTACATATAATATATTAAGATTTATTACAAAACATTTTTATGCTTTACAGTACCTTTGTAAAAATTGATGAAGCAGCCAAGTACAACTATGGAGTATTTTAATGCATCATTTAAATAACTATAGAGCACACTTTGCGTGTTCCATTAACTTTTATGTGCTCTGTCCAATTTAGTAGCTATATTATTTAAGTTATATTAAAAAAATATATACTTACATTATTTTGTTAGTCAAATAATATCTTCATTTTCAATGTCGGTTTACTATAAAAGGTATTCTTATACAATTAAATGTCATTTGTTCAAATATTTAAGAAGCTGAAAAAGTTATGTTTGTTTATATATAAGTATTTTATGTATTTGTCGATGGCATAATTAAGTCTCAAGGAGTCGAAACGTCTGCTTTAAAGATATATTATTATTATATGAAAGTAAATAACTTATGCTTGTTTTGTTGATTTTTAATGCATCACCTATATAACCTAAAAAACTAACAAAATATTAGGATACGATTTTAAATAAAAGTAGCACTCGGTAACGTCAATTAAAATCAAATCGAATTAGTCTTTTAATGAAGGTAAACATTATTTTTATCTATTTATCAGCTTCACGGCAGCATCAGCTTTTCATCTCCTTGAGTGGGGATCGAACCCACAACCAGTCGGTTTTACAGTCACACTTTGTGCCACTGCGCCACGACTGGCCTCAAGTAAATATTAGAGAACAGTTCATATAACTGTATGGGTGATCCAGTATTAGCAAAGTACCCGATTTGCTTACCCAAGTCGCATATCTACTTCCGCGTGTCGCGCGTATCTCGTTGCTATTTACGAAGCTTCAGATACCATCTTCGGTTTGACTTATTCTGTTATAATAATGCCTAAATTAGATTTGTTCTCTTTATTCATTTTACAATAAATGATTTAATTACACATATCTATTTTTATATAAATGATAAAACCTTACGTCCTAATAAAAAATTTGGTACAGTCAGCAAAACTGTAATGATTTCGACAATTTTCGTTTGAGTAATTATTTTACTATTATTTTTTGAACGGTACAATAATTATTCTCGTAAATAAGAATTGTTAAATAATATAACATGAAGTGTATCGAACGATCTAATTAATATTTGCCTTGGCTTAACCAAGGTTGGTATTATCACTCTTAAGTCACTTTGCGCAACTCGGATGTGCGCGTCGGTACGAAGATAGTTTGCCAACCGTGTCTGTTTTATAATATTAACAAAATTTCATTTTAAAAAAATTAGCTTCACGCTGTATCCCGCACACAGCAGGGTAGGCAGAGGGAACCTAGTGTTAAGACACTCCGTTTCCTACTTTCCGTTGAATTCTGGAAACATTGCGTGCTGAGTGGCGGAACTCAACGCCGCGCTTTGCCTCGACACCAGAGCAAAGAAATGAAAATATAAATGTAAATTCATTTTTATTAGTTTACTTTATTAATTTATTTTCATACAAATTTTAGACATGTCATTATAGTTATGTAGATATTATATACATAGTATATTGGACGGCTTATACTTGTGAGTTCTATAGGTATAATCAATAAATGATAGCTCATCAAAAAGATGAGTAGCCGGCAGCGTGATAACAATATCTTCTGCAACGCGGTCCATATAATTTTCTGATCAATAATGTTGATACATTTATGTTACGAGTTTTTTATTAGTAAAGTCCAGTAAGGTAGTCTCCAGTAAAAGTAAATATTTTGGTTAATCTATTTAAGATATTGAAAATATTTAAGTACAACTAAAAGATTATTCTAGCATATATTTTTTACTTTTAAGTCAACGGATAAAAGGTTAATATTAAATTTATATATTAGTCTTGAAGCGAACTAACAAGCTTATTTTCAATAAAGTTATTAGATTAATTGTGCATTCCATAAACACAGTACAATATCTGGTTTCCTTGTATAATAGCATTTTTGTTTTCAGTAATTATTGCCTTTTTTTATCTATTTACATAAGCAAAAACAGAATAATATGTCAATAAATTTAATTTGGCAGAATATACAACAAAAATCAGTGTTAATATAGATACAAAATTATGTACTTGATCAAGGCGTGTTTTGTGTACTTTCGTAATACTACGCTCTCAGTTTTAGGTTTCTAAATATAGGGCAATTTTAGTTCGACACCATAAAACTATGCAAATGTATGTGGGTCACTTGGAACTATCACAAATAGCATACAATCGTTATGTCCCTGCAGTTTCGAAATGCATTTCTTGGATCAGTTATAAATATACAGGGAAGAGATTGGATTGCAACAGATGGAAAATATTTAGGTTATAATGTTTTATGTAAATTTGGCAGGAAAAAAAATAAATAAATATAGAGTAGTACATTATAAATAGTGTACTTTTAAATATGCGTAGATTTCTGCGTAAAATTTTGTTGATGTTCACAACAAGAATGCTGTGAAATGACGCATCATAAGTGTAAGCGATACGTACAAGACGCATTTGTAACATTATTCAGAGAGAAGCCACTTCCGGTTGACATATTACTTGACATACAGCTTTGACTATTATTATCAGCTTCACGCTGTATCCCGCAAACAGCAGGGTAGGCAGAGGAAACCTAGTGTTAAGACACTCCGTTGCCCACTTTCTGCCGAATTCTGGAGGCATTGCGTGTTGAGTGGCAGAACTCAACGCCGCGCTTTGCCTCGAGACTAGAGCGAAGAAATGGAAATATAAATTTAAGTAAATATTTCATCTCCTCGAGTGGGGATCGAACCCACAACCAGTGGATTTTACAGTCACACTTTGTGCCACTGCGCCACGACTGGCACTATTATTATAATTTAATATTTACCTGTAAAAAAATTTTTGCAAATGTTTGGACATTCTAATGTTATCCATAAATATTTCAAATAGTAACTGCATCATCAATTGCCCTTGTGTTTCTGTTTAACACCTACAATGAATCGTACCACAAAGCAAAGTAATAATTATTCTTTATATGGCATTTATATCCATACTGTTACAATAAGGGCGCTAACTCAACCAGTTAGCATCTGACATAGATAGCTTCAGCAGTTTATATTAGTTAGTAAAACAACTGAAAAAAAAGTAAAATTATTCTTTACGTACAGAAATATAAATTATTTGTATTTTCTATTTTCAGGGAAGAACTTTGATACAGCATCACCATGACTGTGGTTACAAATCCCGCCTGCACGGACAATTGTCCCGAAGGTCAAGTTACGCAGGCTTCAACATCTGGTACGCAAGCTGGTGGCCAGAACTACTTCGAATACGCACAGTACGGAGAGTTGCAAATAGATGAAAATTCACGTCTCTACGACAATGAAAAACAAAGTGATATAGTTTTCGTGGCGGGAATTAATGGAGATACATTTAGATTTCCCGGTCATCGTCGGGTCCTTGCCGCTACCAGCCCGGTGTTTGCGGCTTTACTTTCTACTAAGACGGATGTGATCGTAGTAGATTACATCGATCGACGTGGGTTTGAGCAATTGCTTCGCTATTACTATTGCGAGCCCACTCAGCTTAATTCCGTTTTCACAGCTCGAACTACGCTCAATGCTGCCTACAAATTCTTGTGCCCTCAACTAGCTGAGCGATGCGCTCGTCGCCTCGATGAAATGTTAGACGCAGAGGTGGCTCTAGAAATACTAAGAGATCTAAGATATTTGTGTGCCAGGCTACCTGGAGCTGCTTCAGCACCGCCATTGCCAGCGCTAGAAAATGACGCCGCAGCACGAACCCTGTCTCACTGCGCCATGTGGTGTGACTCCCTCGCCCACAATGCGCTTCTTGTAATTGACGATAGCGCCGATGCAGCTCTTACGCATGAAAAATTAGAGGATCTTACTTATGAAGATCTTGCTTTAATAGTAAAACGTAGTACATTAAGGGTGTCCAGTGAACTCATTTTAGCCGAAGCTCTCGCACGTTGGAGTACGGCAGCGTGTAAAAGAACAAAACGAGAACTAACTCCAAGCAACAAGCGCGCTACGCTCGGAGAATTGGCATATTGTCCACGCTATTTACTTCTAGCAGGGGAAGATCTGGACAGAGCTTTGGCATTAGAGTTGTTAGAGCCGATAGAACGCGCTTTAGTAGTAGCTAGGGCAAGGAAACTATCTGCGCCGGTACCTGTAGGCGCTGAACAAGAGGGAATGCTTCGAAGATGGGCACAACCGAGACCTTCTGAACCTGCTGCTCTACCTGTCAACCTGAGCCCTCGTTCTGAACCAGTGGATGAACCAAAACCTACGAAGCTATGTGGACGCCGTCCCAAAAAACTGAAGCAACCATGTTTTGAACCAGAAGATCCAAGAAATTCCCGAAAGAACAACTGTTGCACTGATTGCTTCCATGGTCTCATACACGCATTCGTGTGCTTATTTGATTAAATTTACATTATGATTAAACTATTCCACAAAAAATATTTCTGTGTGTGTGTTAAATGTTTAAATGAAGAACTTGGTCTTAAAAAAATCACAGAAAAATATTTGTAGTATAATAATAATTATACTCTCTTCTCTATCATATCGAATGAAAACAGCTGAGCTATAACTTGGCGTGGCTCAGCCTTTAGTTTATAATTTTAAATTTTGTATTAGTGTATAGTATGATTAATGTAACTTTATTTTACATATTGTGATATTCTCTTTTCTTCTGAAAACAGACAAACTATGGATCGTAAAGAAAATGTGTAACTATAAATTTAAATAAGTTTCAAGAACTATAATTGAATGGCACAAATAAGCCCATAATTTATTGTTAAGTTAATTTTGTTGCATTTACCTACAGTTCTTAAATATGCTTACGAAGTATTATTAGTATACAAGTTGTGTTCAAGTTATAATTATTTAAAACGTTATTTATTATTATTAAAGTTTGCTTAGCTATGGTGTTTTAAGCTAACATTTATGTTAATGTGGTGTTACCGCAGCTATAAGTATATAATTAAATGTATAATTTAAAAAAATCGGGAGATATTTCATAGAAAAAAGAAGCTAAGAATAGAAAAGTTTAATATGGATTATTGATATTTAATATATTTAGTTTACCTAACTAGAAAGCTTAGCAAAATTTTGTAGTTTTTCAATTAATCATGCGCTATGAAATTGTAATAAATTAAATATGTTCTAACAATCGTTGAATGGTGCACTAGTCGTATTTTAAGTACAGATTAAATCTTGTATTATTTTTTATTAATTAATTATATTAAGAATGTTCTCAGAACTCCACTGCCTTTTGAGCGTGTTCTCATCGATTACTTTTTTACTTTAATATTAGAATTTTTGCTTTCTACGGTGCCATACTTAAAACATGTATATACCTAATTAATACGACAAATTTAGAATATTATATGAAAATTATAGAAAGATTAAAATTCGCCAATTTAAGAAATAAATTATTAGGTAAAATATTGTGAATGTATTTTGGTAAAATATATTGACACTGTACTATTTCTAGATACTTGAACTGATATTTGTACACGTAAATCTTTTGAATACATTTTTCAAAATTATAATGTATAAGGAGTCTAGCTTTACTTCACTTCTGAATATTTTCTAGCTTTAAAACTACTTAAAATATTCCAAACGAAAACAATAAATAGTATTGACGACAAACATTATCTCTTCTATAAAGTTCAGCTATCTATTTGTGTATTAAAATAAAAAATAAATGTATATGTTATCTGTGTGTCGTTGTGAACGACAAATCGAACAAATATTGTTTGCATTTAATGTTATAAATTATGTATATCCAATTGTAGCTGTATGTGGATGTGCTCAGCTCCGAGCTGTATTTATGTCACTTTAAAGTATGACAAAAAATAAAGAAAAAAATGTTCAATTTTAAATTTTCTTTTCTTATTCAAACAATTTTAAACTACAAATCGATTCGACGTGGTTTGCAGAAGGAACTTTTTCGAGATTGAATACTGCAACTTTCGCTATTTCCTATAACATTTTCAATCTTTTCAACTTTTTCTAATGTATTAACTAAAATATTTTCAGCATTGCATAAATCTTTTCTTAAATTTGAAATCATATTTTGTACCTCAAGCATTCCATTGATCACTTTATCTATTGTTTCAAATTTTTCTAGAATACATTTTCGTGCCTTTTGACTTTCATCTACTTCTTTAGTAATCCTAGAATTTATTTCTTTCTTTAATTCTTGAAATTTTCTTTCGCATGTTACATCTTCTTTGTTGTTATAAAGTTGCTTTTCACCAGTGTTTGTGGAGAGCGTACGATACTTGTATCCTGTGCTTCGAGATGTATAACAGCTTTTATGAAAAATTTCAGACATGATTTTATTTAATTATGGGATATTTTTTATGATTAATGTGCGTCAAAAGACAAAGAAATACATAGCCAGTATGACTATTAGTAAGAAATGATTGAGGTCGAGCGGTAAATTTTGAAGAGTTGTTAAAAAATATAAGCACAAACGATAGATAGATGATAGGATTGGCTATAAAAGTATTTAAGAAATATTTTTATTATAATATGGTCATTTTTGATAGCATTGTCATTTTGACTTTTCCCTTTTTCAAAGTTAAGATTAAAGCCAATGATTTCTTTCATACATTCTTTATTATTGTGGTTTTCTGGTACCATGCGTTTAGTAGAATTTATCAAATAAAAACAATTTTCGCAAAAGATAATCAAAATTTATAATAATTGAATTGTATCAAACACATCACATCCCTTTTTTATTGCAAACTTATAGGATAACTTTATTTTTAATTGAATAATGAATGTTTTTTTTAAATGAGACAAAAAACTACATAGATAAGGCATAAAAATTCTATATACTTAGGTCTTTAAATATATTTTGCTCTTATAAAACTATAATATATAAACCTTCTTGAAACTTCATTAAGAAAAATTAAAAAGAAAAATAATAACTCTACAGTACAACTACTATATAATAAAAAGAAAATAAGCAGTACTAGCGTTCTCTATTATTGACAAAGATTACTATTACAAAGAGAAGTACAAACAATATAAGAAGAGCTACTACGGCCATGGAACATAATTTAAATGCGAAATTTATCGCTAGATGTCGCTAGTACTGAAACTATCTACACTTAACGTTTAGATGATTTTAGTCATGTATATGGTAAATGAAACTTTACACACAAATACAAATATATATATATATATATATATATATATATATATATATATATATATATATATATATATATATATATATATATATATTATATTCATGCATCTTAACACAAAGCAGAACGCGATTATGCCATTTTTTAATAATTACACTTTGCCGCTAGAGGCCACTACCATAAGATATTTAGGAAACTGCCGAAATATTATCCCTTGATAATATACTAAAAAAAAATCCCCAAACTTTTATATGGTCAATATTAATTCAAATCAATCAAAGAAAATAATATCATTTATTTATTTGACTTGTGAAGCAGTTCTGCCATTCAGCACGCGTCGTCTCTAAATGGCTGAAAAGTGAAGATATTATAAAATGCAGCTTTAAAATGAACAAAAATAAAAATATAGTAGATATCTATTCATGTTTACAATAAGATGTTCAATTTATTACATAATTAAAATTACCAATTTCTAAATACTCTTTAGCGGTATTGCGAAAAAGTATTTAGAAATGATTTACAATTTATACTAAATACTACGGTATTACACTTGTATTGAAGATTAGAATAGGAACACAAAAACGTTTAGAAGTATCTATTCAAAAACCACTCGAAAATACAAAAGAGTGTCTTGGTTAAAAACAATAATTCAGGCTCGTATTTGCACTGACAATAGAGTGGGGAAGCTTGGGACCATTTTTTTAACTATTGTATAGAAATGACAATGACTTAGCTGGAGCTGTATTATTCCGGGGTAAATTTATATTTGATGAAGTGAAAAAGTCGGAGTCACTCTTTTGACATTTATATAATTTTTTTTTAATAACAAAATCTGGGCACAACGTGATCACAAGCGGCCGTAGATCATTTAGCACACATGTGTCCAATATGTACCAATTTGCTTTGTGAGCCGTCTTTAAAGCGAAACGCGTGTTGCTGGTACGAGAATAGTATACTAATTAAATATTTAGGTTTCATTTATACGTACTCAAGGACTTAGAAGAGTGCATAAATATAAAAATGTAGCACATGCAGGCATATCTTTTATATATTATATATATACATACATACTTGAACGAATAATCTACAGCGAGATTATGTCATCGTAAATAATTTTAATTTTTACATGTTATTGCTATTCATGCATCCCTTCATTACAGTTGAGGCCAGTTCGATCCCCACTCGCGGAAATGAAATATTTACCTATTCAAATTTATATTTTCATTTATTTGCTTTATATTTGCCAAGTTCCGCCACTCAACACTCCAACAATGCCACCAGAATACAGCGGAAAATAGGAAAGAGAGTTTCTTAGCACTATGTTTCCTCTGCCTACCCCGCTGTGGGCGGGATACAGCGTGAAGCTGATTTAATTTTTACTATATTTTGATAATAGGATTACCATATAAAAAAATCATACACAGCGTATTCTATTTCTTACTGCTTTTTACTCTGTACTAAAAAAAAAAATTAGCTTCACGCTGTATCCCGCACATAGCAGGGTAGGCAGAGGGAACCTAGTGTTAAGACACTCCGTTCCCCACTCTCTGCCGAATTCCGGAGGCATTGCGTGTTGAGTGGCAGAACTCAACGCCGCGCTTAACCTCGAGACCAGAGCGAAGAAATGGAAATATAAATTTAAGTAAATATTTCATCTCCTCGAGTGGGGATCGAACCCACAACCAGTCGATTTGCAGTCACACCTCGTGCCGCTGCGCCACGACCGGCCTCAACTCTGTATTAGTTCGCAGGTAAATAACCCGTGGGGTATCTCACATATAATAGCGCCACCTTAGACACTTTTCAAGCACTTATACAATATTACCGTCATTTATAATACTGTTTCATACTTAAGCGCCACTCTTCTGACTATTGACATTTTTTTTTTCAAACGTAACTTCATAGTACGATTCCTTACAAATCCGACGTCAAGGAAACAGGTATATATTTTTTTTTATTACAAAAAAAGGGTCTTCCCCAAACATAAATCCCTGTAGAGTTATTATCTAGAAATAAGTGTTAAATCGTATATAATAGAGTGGGATTTGCTATTCATGTTATAATTTCTATACCATATTAATTGGGCTATTTTATTTCAAGTTCATATTTGTAAAGACTTTAAAATCTTTTGTGAACGCAAATTTACAGATATTTACAAATTCATTACATTTAATGAATCAAACAAATTTGCCTAAATTTATATTTCCATTTCTTCGCTCTGGTGTCGAGGCTAAGCGTGGCGTTGAGTACTGCCACTTAAAACGCAATGCCTCCAGAAATCGGCAGAAAGTGGGGAACGGAGTATCTTAACACTAGGTTTCCTTTGGCTACCCTGCTGTGCGGGATACAGCGTGAAGCTGCGTTCACAAACGATAAGATTTAAAAATATAAAGAGTTTAAAATAACATAGCCCAATTAATACGCAACAATGTAGTGAAATGTCATTACATTTCGTTACATTGTAATTTGTGTAGTTGTTACATCTCGACAGCTTTTGCTACTTTATGCTATTCTCCTTCGTCTTCATATGATAAGTGTGTATATCTTTATGTTTTTTTTTACTTACCTCTATTTCAGATTCCCCCATACTTCTGACCAGTCGCCCATAACGATAACAAAGTATGTTATAATTTTTAGTTCTTTGCTAAGCGCATTAAAGACTAAACGATTGTGATTTAGATCCGCCACTTAAAAAGCAACCCCTTAATAATTCAGCGAAAAATGGGGAACGGGGTGTCTTAACACTAGCTTCCCTCTGCCTACTCTTCAGCGTGCATGACACAGGGTTAAGCTGATTTTTAATAACATTGTTCTTTAGGGTTTCGTACACTTAACGGAAGGAGCCTTTATAGGTTAACTTTGTAATGTAAAGATCATTTATTCCCTGTTAAGATCATTTATCTCAAGGTCTACGGTCCCTTATAGCATAGAGAAAATTAAAAGATACGATACATTTACGCTTCTTTTTTGCTCTATTTTGTATGAAATTCGCCGAGCAATCAAAACCTATAGGGTACCTACTTCATGCACCAACAGTTATGGAATTTGGCATGAAGTGAAAACTTACAATATTTGTACTGTAGTATAGTTAAATAATCCGAAAAGACAAAATTTATAGATATTTAATAGAAAAAAATATTATATACCTTTATTTATATTACAAAATGAGTGCATAGGCGTATGACAAAGTTAAGTCTGTCTTATTCACCTCGTAATCAAAACCTGTAGGGTATTTTTCGCATACCTATAATTATAAAATTTTGCAATTTACAGTACAAATAAAGCAAAAGAAATCGAAAAATGGAAATTTACATTTTAATTACAGATAAAAATTGTTACAAATTTCATACAAAATGAGTGCATACTCCCGCAAACTTAAATTTGTCAATTATTATTAGTTCTACTTGCTTTTGAGCTGCAATATAGAAATTGGTACGGGACCCTCGGTGGACGAGTCCAAAATGCACTTAACCATCTTAAATGTTTGAAAAATAACATTTAAAACTATAACGAAAGACTTCGAAACATATCTAAACATGTATACACATTACACACGAATCGTCCCACAACCTACTACACATTCCGATAAGTAATTTGATACCACTCCGCCATAGAATGTGAAAAAATGTAAATAATGTTGATGGTGCGCCACAGGAGTTAACTTTTTGTTGTGTCTGTTCCGTGTTGATCGGCTTTATTGGCGTCGTTGGTCGGGGGCCGCGTGCACCCATAAAATCGGTCTCTTTTTTACTTTTAATACCTCTACATTGTCCACCACTAGGCCTCGAGATTAAAACGAGTCAACATAAAAAAGAAACTTCTGAGTTATTTTCAGTCGAATACTCAGTATACAGTTTTTGATTGGCCTTAATTTTAACACGTGGAAGTAATATTGACAAAACTCTATACTAACTAAATAAACTGACCAGAATACATTCAATCAAGCTATTTAACATTATACTAGCGATATTCTTCATATCGTTTCGATTCATTTATATTTTTAAATGTTTATGCTCGTTCAAAAGCGATAACGTGCTGACCAGTTTTTCGACAAAAAAGGACAATGTCATCCAATCTCCGTGGCGCCAGTGCTATTATATAAGGCGAGACTTATACTTGCTTATGTAGGCTTTATCATTCGGAGAAAAAGTATGTTGGGCCCGATAAACAAAAGTAAATGTGCACTAAGTTTCTTTGTCCCCTAAAACTCGTTGGTGATTATTGTAATCACTTGTATTTTAAGAGGAAAAAATACATGAGAAGATGGCATGGAATCCGACGACTCACCGATATGTGACTGATGTTTTTAGGATGCACAGGCGCGGCGTGAGCGCGGACGATGCGGGACGATAACTCCTGCCCTAAAAGATCTAATTGGTCGTTTTTCCTCCGCATGAGGACGGACGTTGAGCAAAAAGTGGAGTCGTCGCGGAATGTGCCCGGTTGAATAACCAGCCGTCTGTACGCCGGTTTTACTAACTATATATAAACAAAGAGGCTGCGTTGCGTAAAAATACGCTGTGCCGAGCGTACCATACTGGCGTGATTTATTTTTCGTGCCACTGTGCGCACTTTCAAACTCGATCTTATTTACGTTGCAGCTCGTTTATTTTTTTCTCAGATTATCGGAGCTGCGCCAAGAATGTTGAAATCATTCAGGCCAGTAAGTGGGCAGAGGAATTTGCCATTCATATTGACGATGCCGTCGGCGTTACGAAGTAAGTTTTGGGGAACATTCATTTTCAGTAGTCATTATTCACAGTAATTGAAGTCGTCTGTGATAATATTTGTGCTATTATGTAGTATATTATCTGTTATATTCATGTTATATTAGTGTGTGTAATAATACAAATAGCTTCGCTGTTTGTATGCATGTTCTTTTTAAATGTATGAGTTTTTATTTCAATAAAATAAAATCTTATTATTTACCTCTTATTATTTATATCTTATAGAGAGCACCTAAATAATAATCATTTGACGGTTTTATTAATTATTAATTATCTTATACTAACTTATAATCTTCTTTGTACGTAGGAAAAATATTACAATGCTTTGTGATGACGAAATATTGCAACACAATATAATTTATTAAAATTGGCCAACGATTTTTAATTAAAATTAATTATTAATTAAAATTTCTTTAAATATTTTGGCCTTAAGTATATGACGCAATTTTTCATTTTCACGCTTTTTTCTATAGAAAGATACATTCATATTATATACACACAAAATCAGAATGTGTTACGTGTCTGTTCTTAGGTTGCGACTACAAAGTAAATAAAAGTCGTTTATCGTCATTCAAAAGTCGTTCATAAGTGTGTAGGTAAGAGGTGATTTATACTGTAATAATAAAAATAAATGATTGTTGTAACTTCTTAAAGATTAATTTATAATTTAATTAAAATTCAGGTAAAAAAAATACTCAGCTTATCTTTATTTCAAAGAGATATTTTTTTTTTCTATATAAAAATAGATTATGTCTTTAAAATAATGATAAGCTGTTTAGTTGTCTAGATTTTTTTATAACTTTATAAAGCATAATCAAAAAGTACACCTTTTACCATACCTTGTTAACTTCACAACAACAAGTTCTAAGTAAAATTATAAAAATCGTGATTACAAATCTTAAACAATGTAATATTTCCAGTTAATATTTAAAATCTAAAGAAATATCAATTTCTTTTCTTGTCAAGGTTTAGTAGAGAGTAAATTGACTCAATCTGCTCAAAAACAAGTATTTTTACTTTTATTTCTACCTTCTACTTTTGCCATTTCAAATATAGGTATATAATATATGGACTGTAGGTATATGATTATTAACTACAGTACAATCTAAAATATTAAATAAAAGTTTTGAATAATTTGTGCAATGGCAACCCTGGTACAAAACTAAGAAAACTTTTATTTAGCAAGAGCTGCGTACCTCAATCCGTATGCTCACCAAATAAAAGGAGTTGTCGTAATAAATAAACATTGCGAATTTTACTTCTCAATCTTTTGCTTTTTTTAATATTAATTATTTTGCTTATCAATCTTTGTATACATGTACGTACGTACGTATGTCTAAGCATGTTTCTTTCACAATCCTAGGAAGATGCCATATTGTCAAAATAAAAAATAAAAATCAAGAACATATAAGGGTATAGGGTATCAGTCAATAGATATTCTAAATTATTTTGACTAACTTTCATCCTAACTACATAAAACATAAACACAACTACATAAAAACAGTTTGTAATCTTTTTTGTGTAAATTATGACGATATATTGTCGTGATCCATTCTTCATCGAACGAAATATTCTTAGTAGAAATTAAATTTGGCCAGATTTTTTCTTTTAGTAAAAAAAAAAATATATATATTCCTTTATGTATCGATTATTACGATACTATATATAATTGAGGCCAGTCGTGGCGCAGCGGCAAGAGGTGTAACTGTAAAACCGACTGGTTGTGGGTTCGATCCCCATTTGAGGAGATGAAATATTTAATTAAATTAATATTTCCATTTCTTCGCTCTGGTGTCGAAGTTAAGCGCGGCGTTGAGTTCCTACCACTCAACACGCAATGCCTCCAGAATTCGGCAGAAAGTGGGGAACGGAGTGTTTTAACACTAGGTTCCCTCTGCCTACCTTGCTTAGTGCGGGAGCGTGAAGCTGATTTAATTTTTTAATATATAATTCAAATAATAATTCAAATGGACATATTCATTTTAAAATTTTGAATAATGTAACAAAATCAAAATATCGATATAATGCAAACTGCTATAAAAACAGAAATAACAGAAATAATTTTATAAAAAACATAATTAAAATATACCACAAAAAATCTACTAAACTTATCTTAATCAAAGTTACCAAACTTCCAAATATTAGAAAACTAATACCAAGCAGCGTATTAAATAAATAAATAAATAATATTGTAATCGAAGCAGGCAAAAACGGGGGCATGTCACTAGTCCTCAATAAAAATACACAAACAAAGCAATGTAATATAAAAATTAATAGCTATATATACCTAATTATCTACATATCCAATGGATAAATTAAAAAAACCAAAAGATATATTACATCGTTTAAATCGAAATAGAAAACAATAAGCGCAAAGTACGCTACAGTTTCTGGGACGCGTCACTATTACGGCACCGAGACCAGGCGCTGCGCACGGGCATGCATAGGTCATTATCCTAACACGTACAGATTATGTTAAGAAAACTAACCATTTGTAGAGTTATCCTTGCTTTTGCTTTTCATTGCGGCATTCAAACGTCTATATCTATATTTAATGGATCCAAAACATTCGATGTAAATCGTACATGGGAACTGAATCGCGAAACGTAGCGACGTTTTATTTAGTCTGTCGGACGAGCTGGCAACTATAGTAATATTGTAGTAAAGTGCTTGCGCTCGTGTTTGTAGGCGCGATCGTTGTATGCAGGCATATGGAGCGCTTTGAGAGGGCAAGTGGTGTTCACCTCTTTCAGCAAGAGGTAAGTTACTTGTGATAGAATTAATTAATTTATCCTATAGCTAATTTTACAGTTATAACTTATAAATTTTTTTTTTATATCATATAGCATAATTGTTGCTATATTTCTTAATTTTGTAACTGATTAAAAATAAAAAATAATGATAGCTGTTATTCAGCTTTTATTGAAAATCTTGCCTTGATTACATTCGTTCAAGATAGGATCTTTAATTCAAGTAAAATACTATTTTATTCAACTCTTGAATAAGTGTCGCAGCGACTTTGTGTGGAGCTTAAACTGATTGAAATTAATTGCGAGGCTCAAGGTTACCGGGGTCGACGTCCTTGTCGCTCTGCACAAACGCAGCAAGAGTACCTAACCTCAGTTATAGTGAAGCGATACTGCCGAACATCGATAATATTTAAAATGTAAATAAATCAGCTTCACGCTGTATCCCGCATACCACCTCGAATTTTTCGATGCATTACGTGTTGAGTGGTGGAACTCAACGCCGGTATTTTCCTTTGGTACCAGAGCAAAGAAATGAAAATATTAACAAGTAAGAACTCATTCATCCGAGTGGAAATTGGCGCCACAATCATCGCGTTACAGTCACACGTTTGTACCACTGCGCCACGATGGCCTCTGTATATTGTGATTTAAAATATTAGGTAATTAATTACTTCAACAAGGTAAATAAATCTATTAATATAAATTGTAATATATATAATAAATTCACATTTTAATGTTATAAATTTGCATGCAAATAACATATATATTATATTTAATGTAAGCGCATTATGTTTATTAATAAATCGATTTTACATTTTCATTAAATTACATTTTTCTAATACCAATCAACACAAATTTTAATATTAATATTAACATATTATAACAAATAACTCATAATTAATTAACTGCAAAAAAACGATCATTCATATACAAGTTATAAAAAAATTATAAATCTTTAGCTTGTCGATACTTATCTTAACGGCACTATAGAAGCCACCGAGCTACGCGCACCGTGCGCCCGCGCAGCCAGCAGCGTCGCGATAATTGACTAATTGTCGGCGATCATTTGTTTAGTGTCTTTATCCGCGTATTTAATAAGTACGAACGATTCGCGGTACTCGGTTCTATTTTAAGACATCGTACGCTGTGTCCCAGTTTGTTGTGCTATTATTATCGCACACAGCGACCCGTTGTTAAGGATTCAGATAAAGTTTAAACGCTACTAATTAGACCACGATAAACGTTCGAGTGGTCAGTTTTATCAGTTATTTTTGTGCAATGAAATGTTATTAGAGTAATAACCCCAGTGATCTGCTATATTGGAACAATTCGTATAATAGTTTTTTTTGGAAATTTGGTGAGTTTAATTTTAATTTGATAATAATTTGACTTAATAATCAGCTTCATAGGAGACTAGAATGTTTTTTATTGTGTTTATATATTTTATTGTAGCCGCCCAGCAGAAGTGTAATAATATTTAAGTTGACTTGAATTTCTTATGTTATAATATATATAAATACAAATAGGTACATAACAATAATAACATAAGTCAGTAATACGTCATCTTCAGTATAAAACTGCTAACTTATGTCTTTTTATTTTTAAACCAAGTAATTTTTCCTTACTAAATAACACTCCTTCCTTGAACATATGAATATAAATTCGACAGAAAGAAAACTTAACATATTTTGGCTATGTCTATATAAAACAATGCAACATGATCAGGTGGTTTGGGCACGTTTCGAACACGGTTTTGAATGAATGAGTGATGAAAGATTGGCAAAAAAGTTTTTTGAATGAAAATTGAGCGGTAGGCGAGGTAGAGACAGACCTCGATTGATCTTCGAAGATACGGTATTAAAGGTAGTGGAGAAAGGCGACATAAAGAGAACGAGGATCTCCTGGGTGGCCTGTGTGAAGGAAATGATGACAGTGTACGGGACGAAAGATATGCAGAGAACGTAACGTTTGGCGTTCTCTTCTATGTATCATTTATTCAACGTTATACTAAGTGTCATTACTTTCTTAATATTTTTAAAAAATGGTTACTAATTAATGCTTTTAAAGTGTTATTACAAAGTATGAAAGATTCTTTACAATATAATTCTACTCTGTGGATTGATTAAAGATCTGGGGGCACGGCAGTGCCCCCGCCAAGTCGAGCAAAAAACAGCGGCACGGCCGTACCATCCTTTTCTCGAAGCAATTCAGGCCATTTTCAACCCTCTATAACTTCGTTGTGGATAAAACAAGAAACCTGAATTTTCAGTAACTAATCAGGCATTATATAAACACGGTATATTTAAAATTTCAGTCAATTTGAACCAGTAGTTTAAGAATGACAACTTGTTAAAGTTTCTAAATTTTGTCACTCACTGACTGACTCACCGATCATCAAAAGTCCAAGGCACTTCTAGCATATAACATAGAAGCTTCAAATTTAGAATACAAAATAGAGTTTAGGGTCTTAATCATGGGAAAACTTAAATATTTTGTAATTTCGGTCCAGTTTTCCAAATACACCAACTGCATGAATAACTTTGTAATCCCATATAAAGGTATAGGATTACAAGGTTACATTTGCAGTTAATGAATCATTATTACTGTATAATAGAAAATAATAAGTGTAGATAGGTACCAAAAAGTAGGACTCTACAAAAAGAAGTGAGATGCCATCAAAAACATCCTGTAAAAAAACCCAAGTCTCGCAGCTCAGTCTTCCTACCGTAAAAAGTTGTGAGATCCATGTAATACCAAGTCGGTTAATCTATTTAGTCTCTACTTAAAGGACCTTCTGTCTTAAGTTATTGCAGTAGTTATTATCATGCCAATATTAAAAATATTTTACGTTTTAAACAAATAGATCGACTTGGACATCGCATGATTTGATTATTAGTATGTATCACACTACACAGCACGACGGGCCAACAACCAAATTCCTCATCAGAGTCCTTCCGAATATGATGTCTATTATGTCTTTCTATAGGTTGTGTTTTCATGCGATGTCCAAGTCGATATATTTGTTTAAAACGTAAAATATTTTTAATATTGGCATGATAATAACTACTGCAATAACTTAAGACAGAAGGTCCTTTAAGTAATGACTAAATAGATTAACCGACTTGGTATTACATGGATCTCACAACTTTTTACGGTAGGAAGACTGAGCTGCGAGACTGGGGTTTTTTTACAGGATGTTTTTGATGGCATTCTCTATTACATAAATACATAACGTATGACAAAACAATAGTAAAGAATACAGAATTTTTAAAATGTAACATTTTAAGCCGTTATTCTATAGCAAGAATAGAAATATTATAGTAGATATACAAAAATTTGAACATTGTCAGTTTTCAAGAGGTGCGAATTCAAATCATTCAGATTTGATTTAAATTTTTATATATTTTTTTAAATATTTTCAAAAAATACTGCCGTGTGGTGTCCGGCATCAGAATAGTACCACTCCCATTCTTCCTGTGGAGATCGTAGGAGGCGATCGAAGGAAAAATACCAGGAGATGGGCAGCAGCGTCTTCCTGTGCATAATAATATCTACTGCGGTCACCAACACGCAGTGCCCAGCGCGGTGACTATTGGCATTAACCCCCTTATGAAAGGCACAAAAATACCCCGGCCCCCAGTCCCCGGCGGCCCCGCTATTCCTGGCTACGACAGCGGCCTTGGTCACGGCGGGGCAGGGGGTGCTAAGAATCTCCGGCAGAGATTCGGCTGTCAAAGATCAAAACGAACTTTGCACCTGGCAACATATAACACCAGGACTTTGAGAACCGACGAGAAGATAAAAGAGCTGGAAGAAGAGGTAGGCAAGTTAAAGTGGAATATCATAGGACTATCCGAAGTCCGAAGACAGGGGGAGGATACGGTAATTCTTAAGTCCGGTAACTTGTTCTATCACCGGGAGGGCGAACATCTGTCCCAAGGTGGTATAGGGTTTCTTGTCCATAGGTCCCTCGTCAACAACGTGATACAAGTCGAAAGTGTGTCAGCAAGGGTAGCGTACCTTATACTCAGAATATCAGAGCGGTATTCGTTGAAGGTCATACAGGTATATGCTCCGACGTCAACACACCCAGACGATGAGGTTGAGGCTATGTATGAGGACGTCAGCAGAGCCATACACGCCTCAAAGACTCATTTCACGGTGGTGATGGGGGATTTTAACGCAAGACTGGGAAAGCGAGACGGCGACGAGCAGAAAGTGGGGCCCTTTGGGTTTGGGCAACGGAACCACCGAGGCCACATGCTCGCTGACTTCTTAGAGAAGGAGAACCTCTTTATGATGAACTCCTTCTTCAAAAAGAAGCCACAGCGCAGATGGACTTGGGTAAGTCCTAGTGGCTCTACAAAAAGCGAGATAGACTTCATTCTGACAGACAAACGGCACATATTTAACGATGTCTCAGTGATCAATAGGGTTAAAACCGGTAGCGATCACCGGATGGTAAGAGGCACGTTAAATATCAATATTAAGCTGGAACGGTCACGCTTAATGAAGTCTACACTCCGACCGACACCTATCCAAATACAGGGCTCCGAAAACTTTCAGCTAGAGTTGCAAAATCGTTTCGCAGACCTAGAATTATGCACGTCTGTGGACAGCATCAATGGGAGAGTGGTACAAATCGTCCACGAGTCAGGGTCCAAGTTCTTTAAGACTCCCTCCAGTGGTAAACCTCAGGAGCTCTCTGAACATACCCTTGGCCTTATGAAGGAAAGGCGTGAACTGTGTATCCGGTCCCCGTCTTCAATGTTTAAATACAGGCAGCTCAATAAACAGATCTCTTGTAGCAGACGACGTGATCTGCGTGCTCTCAACGCAAGGCGCGTCGAGACTATAATCGAGCGGAACCAAGGCTCCAAGGTGTTTACAAGGAATCTGAGTATTGGGCAAAGCCAGCTAACGAGATTGAAGACGGAGTCCGGTGCTATAGTTTCGTCTAAGCCTGAAATTCAGAGAGAAATTGAGAGGTACTACGGACGCTTATATACATCCTCGAAACCTCTCGTTCCCAAATTGATGAATGACAAAAGAGCCAAATTGACCCGACACTATACCGAAGATATTCCGGACGTCAGCCTGTACGAAATTAGAGGAGCCCTTAATCAGCTTAAGAACAACAAAGCACCGGGTGATGACGGTATTACAGCAGAGCTACTAAAAGCCGGAGGGAAGCCCCTACTATTGGCGCTGCAAAAAATGTTTGATACCGTCATCAGTAGCGGAACTGTTCCGGAAGAGTGGAGCGGGAGCATGGTGGTGTTGTTCTTCAAAAAGGGCGATAGAGCCCTATTGAAGAACTACAGACCTATCGCGCTTTTAAGCCACATCTATAAGCTTTTTTCAAGGGTTCTCACTAATCGTATTGCGCGCAGGCTAGACGACTTCCAGCCTCCCGAACAAGCCGGTTTCCGAAAAGGCTACAGTACCATGGACCACATACATACGCTGCGACAGGTTATACAGAAGACCGAGGAGTATAATCTGCCGCTATGTGTTGCGTATGTGGACTATGAGAAAGCCTTTGATTCTATCGAGACCTGGGCAGTGCTAGAGTCTCTCCAACGATGCCAGATTGACTATCGATACATCGAGGTATTGAAGTGTGTGTACAAAGCCGCGACCATGTCAGTCCGTGTCCACGACGGAAGAACAGCACCTATTCCACTGCAGCGCGGAGTGCGACAAGGGGATGTAATATCCCCAAAACTTTTTAATGCTGCACTGGAAGACGTGTTTAAGTTGATGGAGTGGAACAGGCGTGGTATTAACATCAACGGCGAACACCTAACACACCTTCGATTTGCCGATGACGTAGTAATCCTGGCAGAGTCCCTGGAGGAGCTCAGTGCTATGGTAGGGGACCTCCATAGCGCCTCACAACGGGTGGGTCTTAAGATGAACATGGACAAGACAAAGATCATGTCTAACGTCCATGTCACACCCATGCCGGTCGTTGTTGAAGGCGTACCTCTGGCAGTTGTTGACGAGTACATTTACCTGGGACAAGTGATCCGAATGGGTAAGTCCAACTTTCAGAGAGAAATCACTCGTAGAATCCAACTCGGCTGGGCAGCGTTTGGGAAACTACAAAAGATCTTCTCGTCTAGTATCCCTCAGTGCTTAAAGTCAAAAAAATTCAGAGGGCGCAGAACCGGGCGGAATGGCGAGCATTAGGGGAGGCCTATGTCCAGCAGTGGACTTCGAAAGGCTGATGAATGGAATGAATGAATGAAATTTTCAAAAATAAAATATATACTTTTATTATTCAAGAAAGATTTACATTGTAAATATAAATAAAAAATAATATCAAATTATTAAAGTTATATCTGATTTTTTAAAAATTAAATTGAAACTTTCAATACTATTTACACCGACGTAGGAGATAAGCCCATATGAAACAATTATTTTTCTTTTTTTATCAATTCTACATTTATATAAAGAAATTCAATTGCCAACGAATATAAAATTCGATAGTTAAATTGTATTTTAAAAATAATAATGTTATTAATATAATAAAGATAAGATTACATATGTGCATATTAAAATGCTAATACGAACTAGATATTTAAATAAAAAAATAATTTGGATACACGATTTTATACGCAATGTAGGAGAGTCTTAACACTCTTTGTCTATCCTATTAGATGCAGGATAAAGGGTGAAGCGAAAAAGAACAAAAAAGTGTACTCTCTTTCATTAAATAAACTCAATTGATAATTTTAAAAAATATTATTTTTTAGCTCTACGCTGTATCCCGCACTTAGCAAGGGAGGCAGGGGGAACCTAGTGTTAGGGTAATCCATTCTCCATCAAAATACTTCGGTTCGCCACTTTCCGCCGAATTTCGAGGTAATTACGTGTTGTCCACTCAATGCCACATTTTTCCTCGATACTAGAGCGACGAAATGATAATAACAAATATTTCATTTCCTCAAGTATAAATTGAACCCATAACCTATTGTGCTTACAGCCGCATGCTTGTCTCCTTCCACCACGACTGGCCTCACTAATCATCTTCTTAATATTATAATATTTAATTTGCATCTTCGAAAAATAACACAAAGTTACTAAGTAGTTGTTGTTAATTTTGTTGTTTCAATAATAACTCATAATGTTATATATTAACACAAAAAAAATATTGAAAGTAAACGATCAATTTGGGAAACTTCTCACGCGGATCGTGCGTCCAGAGCTCGCGTGATCCAATGTCGGGCTTCAGCTCCTCCCATGGGAAATCTGCAGCTCGCTTACATGTTAACTGTTCCTTACGCCGTGTTTTTTTTTTTCATATTATCATACACGAAATTTCGTGTGACTTTTAAACGGTTATATGATTTTTATAATATAAAAAAATGTGATTATAAGAAAGTTATTATAATAATTTGTTTTTAGAATTTTAATTGCAAAATGTAAATTAAATAAAAAAATTAAATCTGCTTCACGCTGTATCCCGCACTCAGCAGGGTAGGCAGAAGGAACCTATGTTAAGACACTCCATTCCCCACTTTCCACCGAAATCTGAAGGCATTGCGTGTTGAGTGGCGGAACTCAACGCCGCGCTTTGAATCGACACCAGAGCGAAGCAAAGAAAATATAAATTTAAATAAATATTTCATTTCCTCGAGTGAGGATCGAATCCACAACCGGTCGATTTTGCAGTCACACTTTGTGCCTCTGCGCCACGACTGGCCACAATTATATGTAATTTCATTTATATTTTTTTATTTAATTTTTTATTTTTATTATATATATGTTTTTCTTATTTATTGCAAAATGTAGGTAGTTCACATTGTAAGATATACTTGTAATACTATTACTACATACACGTAATACTAGTACTACGTTACGTATGGTAGGTACATACAATTGTCTAATAGAAGGTCTGACACCCTATTTTTTTTTAATATGGCTTGATAATCGATACAAGAAAATCTTCTGCTTTTGTATATAGGTACATCCTTAAAAGATTTTTTTTAGTTTTACACTGTATCCCGCATGTCCCCTTATTGGCAGAGGGAACCTTGTGACACGTGTAGTTAAGACACTCCGCTGTTGAGTGGTAGAACTCAACGCCACGCTTTGTCTCGATTCCAGAACGATGAAATGAAAATATTAAATATATCATTCCCTCGAGTGACAATCGAACCCACAACGTCGCGCTTGCAATCATACGCTTGTCCCCTTGCGCCACGACTGGACTCAAAGTTTATTTTCCAGTAAATATTAAAACAAGCAAAGGATTGCAGACGACAAAAAGAATGAGACAAACGCTGGCGGCATGCGGAGTTGCTTTTATTACGTCTACTCAAGCACAAAACGTTTTCTTTTTAATTTCAATGAAAAATCATACGCACCGGCTCTAAAAACCGACATTCCATCTCCGCGTTAAAAAAGTGTGTTCCCAGAAAATGCGTGGCTGGAATGCAGCTGCACGAACCTGCTTCGTTAGAGACCCGCAGTCAGCGCGACGGACCAATTAACACATAGTAGTCTTTTACGATAACTATAAAAATTACATGTAATTTTATATAAAATTAAAAAACCTAAAGTAGCCACTACTATTATAAGCTACATATTATTTAATGATAAAAAAATATGTAATAATAGTACTTACAGTTATTTTTATCATAAAATAAATGTTTACGTTAAAACGCGGCTGCATAGAGTTGAGCTCTAACGAAACATTTTTCTCTATTTATTTTATCTATCTTAATATAGATAAAGGCATGTGCATTTGTGTTTCTGTGAATCAATAGATAGAATGTATAGAATTTTTTTTTCTTTATTAGAATGTCTGGCCACACAGCAATACGAGTTATGTAAGAACATCAAATCAATCACGACGTATATGGTCGGTGGTAAGCGGAAAAGAAAAAAAATCAATCTCCACGAATAATTCATATCATGTACATGTACAGCTTTACATTGAATCCTGTGCAATGGCACAAACAATCGCAATCGAATGTACGCATTGCATGCCTATTTCAAATATTTCTTTTTCTCATTTCGCCGTTTCCTTTCCTGGCTTAGTGCCATGTTTTATTGATGGCAGGTTCATTGATATTGCTGCCTCGTTCAGCCGGTGGGTGAGTGGCCACTTATGTGAACCATAAAAGGCCTAGCCTTGGCCATATGGGGAAGCCGCCACACCGCGAATGCATTCATGCGCGCGCGCATATCAGATTGATCGCCGCAGTAACAAAACAAACTGACGGCCGAATCTGGAAGAAAATAAATAATGGTGTACATTGTTGCTTGTTTTAGTTCAGCGTATAGGATGTATAAAACATAAAAAGAATATATATCTTTTTTTCTGAGAATATGATATTATGTATTTAATGTAAGGTATGCGATCCGATAGCTGACTTAACAATTTTTTTTATTTACAGATCTCTCTCAAGCAGTGTGCGTAAAAGAGATCCGTAGGTATTTACACTTTTCGTTTATTTGGTAGTACCGCATGTTCTCAGTCACACACATGTCATATGCAACAATGGCATCAACTTGACTATTACCCGTATTTTGGAATCATGTTTTGATTAATTAATATTATGAAATGTACTTGCCATTTTCATGTGTTAAATATTAATCAAAATTAGGCTGATATTATGTAAAGTATTTTTATATAAATGAACCATAATATGAACATTTGAAGGTCTACATTTCTTATAATCTCAAATAGATATGTACATAGTAATGTGTAATGTTTACAAATTATAACATTAGAAGCATATCGATTAGAAGTATTTAACCTGAATAAGTTGATAATTATGTTATTGCATTATCTTCACATTTATAATTAAGTTAAATTTACACAGGAATTGCTTTACTTTGGAAATAAAGAAGATTAAAAGGAATATACATATGTATATAAATACTTGTAAAATAGAAAGCAGCGATGTTTATTTAACTAAATATACTTATGATATTGAGATTATGGAAATGGAAATTATCAACTATTTTAATAAACCAATTGATTAAAACGAGTCAAAAGCATTACTAAGTGGATAAAATAAATGAGTACGTACGACCAATCTATGTGTGAATTTTGTACTAGTTGATATGAGAAGATACATATACATATAAACGTATTACAGGCCACGTGTGTGTACACTTTGGAGTATACACTAGACGGCATAGTATACCCGCACGTGTCGCTCAGCTGATAGGGCGGGCTGTGGAGGACTACCCTCCTCCCGCACCTAGAGCTGCTCTCTGTCGATAGGGTTGATGCTGATCTAAAACACGCAGTTAAAAATCTTTAAATTAGGCATAGTGGATGACAGAATACTTTTTTTGTACTTAATAGTTTTTTTTTTAATTTTGTACATAATGTAGAGAAGGAATTTATAATATCAAACTTTTAATAAATCTAAAGTTTATTTATTCGTTAGCTTTTTTAACTTCACACCATATCCCGTATATAGAAGGAGGAATCTAGTGTTAAGACACTCCGTTCCAAGCTTTACTACGAATTGCATTACTTGTTGAGAGGAACTTAACGCAAAGCGTTGAGGCTTTGTGCCTTACCAGAGGAAATAGAAATGTTAAATAATTCATTGCCCTCGTGGGAATTGATCCCACAACTGTCTTGTTTAGAGATAAGTACTTGAGTCACTGGGCCATAACTGTCTATTTGTTAGATAACAATACGATTACCATGATCCATGTACCAATATTTTTAAAAATTATAATATATATAAAAATTATAATATATTACGCATATTAGTCGTGGCAGGAAAGTATCCTTACTCGAGTAAGAGAAAGCGACGTGTGCAAAGTACAAAAAAATAATTAAAGTTATTTGGTCAAACAATATTGTTTTTAGGGTACCGTACCTGAAAAGAAAAAAAAATGTAACCTTTATGGTATAACTTTGCTGTCCGACTGTGAAGACAATTTATCTGGAAATCCAGTGTAGGATCAAGCTGAAATTAATATCAATTATTTAGGTCTACAGTATTTTGGAGCACATAAAAATCAAGCTTCTAAGTCAACACCATTAAAAGATACACTGCTATTTATATATAGTTTTATATGAAATTGACTGCGTAATCAAAATCTTGTACGATGTTTCCCGTGGTCCTACAGATATGAAATTTAGCATGAAATCATAATAAACAAACAAAGCAAAAAATCTGAAAACTAAAAATGTATAGATATTTTATAGAAAATCTATAATCACGATTAAATTAAGTATTATTCTTGAAGTTATTCTTCACAGTAGATTTACTAGGTTACAAACGTAACCAAATACTATCTAAAAATATCATGCAGTTACTATAAACGATATGTTCAAGCCATTGTTGTCCAAATATAATTTATCGTGGAGCCCTGATCGCGGCCCTAGTGACGCACGTGTCTCGCGGCCAAGGCTGCGCCGTGAAAGCTCTGTGTACGTACCGCCTACGCTCACATCGTACACTAACTCAGAATCCCACCCACACTAGCAAAACTTGCATCTGTGTGCACCGGCGAACGCTTCGGCCAGGCTTCGACACGTTTACTCATCGTGTTGTCATTGCGTTGCGTGTATGTGTGCGTGAGAGATCTCTCTATGTAGAGTACAGCTCTACATGACCATAGCATAGGTATGGAGCCTCATAACTTGTTTGGTGAATAAATTCTAAGAATTACGATATTGTCAGAATATTAATATGTTTACAGCATTTTCCATAATACATCACAGAAGTATTTGTTTATACAATTATTAAATAAATAAAGGAGGCCAGTCGTGGCGCAGGGGCACAAAGTATGACTGTAAATCCAATGGTTGTGGATTCGATCCCCACTCGAGGAGATGAAATATTTATTTACATTTATATTTTCATTTCTTCGCTCCGGTGTCGAGGGGAAAGCGCGGCGTTGAGTTCCGCCACTTAACACGCAATGCCTCCAGAATTGTTGAGTGTTTTAACACTAGGTTCCCTCTACTTACCCTGCTGTGTGCAGGATACAGCGTGAAGCTAAAAATAAAATAAAATAAAGAAATGTCCACATGGTTATTATATGCTATATTTCTTTTTATAACGAATTAAAGAATTGTAAGATATGAACCCTGTTTACTCATTAGGTGCACACGTCCAGTCATGTTTTAAACGTACTTTAGATCCCACAGATAAATTTTAATTAGCGGGTACGAAAACGAGCACGTTTCCGCTGATACTACAATACGACTGGTTTTGACTTTTGTTAATTAAGATATCTTACTTAAACAGGACAGATTTTTATCTTAAATAACTAGATTATCATTAAGTAAAATTATGCAAAGCTTACTGTTTTTGTTTATTTTTTTTATATAATTTTCAAATAATTACATTTATTACAAGATAAACATATAGATACTTTCTATTGAAAAAAATAAAAATATATAAAATAACATTTGAAAGTATATAATAGTTAAATATTCCATATATTCTATGGAATATTTAACTATTATATACTTTCAATAAGATAACACGTATAATTTTATTAAATCTCTTTATTTTACAAAATAGGTTAACGTTAACGTGATAAATTCGGGATCTATGGTCGGTGTGTGGTAGGCTGTGCCCTTGTCTGCATCTAGGTTACTGGGGCACCTGCATCCGATGAAGATAGCCTGACCTATTTAAACATGCAAATGACAACACCTACTCAATATGAGATTAATATTAAAAAGTATTTATTTTCCTTATTGTTTGTGTTTTTCTCTCTTAAACATAAATCAAAATTAAGGATTTGAGGGTTTTCTTTTAAATAATATGCTTTAGTGTAAATCAAACTATAAAATAAACCTATATTTTATATATTATTTACCTCTTAAAATATATATTATTATTAATATTTATAATATATTTTAGTTAGAAAAAATCAATAACATTTCTGAGCCATAGTAAAAATAGGGCGAGTTCACATTTATGTCATGACCAAGCCTCCTGACCTAATTGCAAACGATGAATGGTTTTAACAGAAGCTTGCCAACAATCACACAGGAATATAAAAAAGGTAAATATATTTAAAAAAATATTCGCCTAATAACATAAAATGTATAATAAGGAATTTCTTTATTTTATTAATAATACATAATATATTTATATATTTCAGCAGATAAGCTCCATTTTTTGTTGTGTTGTGTTTCAATTATGTAATTTATGTATTTCTATATGAATAAGTACTCGTACATTACTTCTTTGATTTCTCAATAGAGAAGTTTATTGTTAAAAAAACGTAATTCATGTACGAATATTATTATATTATATATTATAGAAAATTTAGAGAAATACAAACGTTTATTTCTCTTATTTTTCTGTAAAATATAGAATTCGCAATTGTCGTCATGAACGTTCTTTTGACCTAATTTTGGCGGTGAATGACGCCCCCTCCCGCCCGGGCCCGTGACCTGACCCGCACCCAAAGTTGTGGGAAACTCCCGTATTTTGTATTGAAATGAAAGTGTTGTATTTGCAATACTCATATACAATCGTGATGAATTTATAAATTGTTCTTTGAGCTTCAAAAAGTGATGAATAAAAGTATTTTAAGTTAAGTAACACTCACACAGTTTGTAAACATTCAGCTATGAAAGAAATATGTGGTATTTTAATTATAAACATTTCTCATTTCAATTTAATCATAAAATTTATCTGTATCCTTTAAGTGCATTTGAACCAACAAGCTTTGCTTGTTGTTAGTGGTTCAGTTTAGTTCAGTAAATATGAACTAGACCACACAAGGAAACATATACGAAATAAATAACAAAATATGTCAATAACTTTATATTTGGATAGTTGCAGACGAATGCTTTGTCGTAAACAAAAAATGATCATCAATAATTGATATTTACTAGAGAAAAATAATAAAAGCCAGTCATGGCGCAGGGGCACTAAGTGTGACTGTAAAATTGACTGGCTATCAGGTTCGATCCCCCACTAGAAAAAGTTTAAACATTTACTTACAATTATATTTCCATTTCTTCACTCTGCTGTAGAGGTAAAGCTCGGCGTTGAATTCTGCCACTCAACACGTAAGGCCTCCAGAATTCGGCAGAAAGTGGGGAACCGGAGTGTCTTAACACTAGATTCCCTCTGCCTACCCAGCTGTATGCGGGATAAAGCGTGAAGCTGATTTTTAAAAGAATAGTTATCTATAGGATATATAAATTAATAAAACTAGTAGTAAACGATTCGTACATCCTGTTTTTCCAAAAAAATATTTTTTATAACATCTATTAATAATTAAAGGAAAATTTTAACGACGACATTTCAAATCAAATATTTAAGACAAAATATAGCCTAACAAGAAATGTTCTTAAAAAAAACGGAATGTTGCAATACTAAGTAGTATTGCCTGATTTATTTAAAATGATTAATTAAACTTAACATATCATTTCTTTAAAATCTGCAGCACCAACAATTATACAGAGAACGGAAATTAAAATCAATACGGCAATCAATATAATAAATAAACAATCATGTTTTACACAAGCTGTAAGAATCTTTGCAAACTTTTTCGGTAAAATAGGTATAAATATGTTTTTCAGTACTCGGATTCATATAAGATAAGAAAATAAAATCATGTCATCATTAAGATTTACACACGTAGTTCTTTATATGGCCTGAACTGAAATAATTTAGCTTGATTATTATATTAAGACTAACTTGTTTTTATAAAACATAAATATAATTGTTATTGTGGTTTTCAAACATACGAAAAATCCATATTGTTCCAAGAACAATGATCTTTACCTTAAAGGAAGTAGATATTCGAATATTTATTGCAGTACATTTGTTTATTATACCGCTGTATTATAAAATGTATAAATAAAGCTATAATAAATTAAAAAGAAAATATATTTTTTAAATATTATAACTCAATTTAGCTGTAAATAATATTAATGAAATAAATCATCAATACCATTTTATTTTATTTTGTTTTTTTGTAAAATTTACCACCAGGTTCCCAGATTTCCGGGTCGTGTGAAGCCGTGTGCTAGATTTCGAAGGGGAAGCGATCGTAACATAAACTGCAAGCTTGTTCTTAATTAGCCGCCGTCGCGTCGCTTTGAACCAAGCTTATTTCAGTCGAGAACAATGTTGCTTTCATTTCTGAGAAAAATGTATTTTCGCATGCGTTAATCCTACTATGAGATAGTTACAGTTGCGAAATATCTTAGGCATCTTTTGCTCTTAGATTACGTTTCATTTTTTTAAATTTATCAATATGAAACGAGATGGTTTCGTCTTTTTAGGTAAGAACACCATCCTTCTGTGATCTCTAGGGACAGCTAAAAAAGATATATTTTGCCTTTAAAAAACCTAATCCTATAAACCTAAAGTTATCAATTAAAATAAAATTATTTGCCTTAAAGTAAGTACTATAACTTCAATTACAATATCAATAATTAAATTCATGCATTCATGAGGCCGGTCGTGGCGCAGCGGCACGAGGTGTGACTGCAAAACCGACTGGTTGTGGGTTCGATCCCCACTCGAGGAGATGAAATATTTACTTAAATTTATATTTCCATTTCTTCGCTCTGGTGTCGAGGTTAAGCGCGGCGTTGTGTTCTGCCACTCAACACGCAATGCCTCCAGAATCCGGCAAAAAGTGGGGAACGGAGTGTCTTAACACTAGGTTCCCTCTGCCTACCCTGCTGTGTGCGGGATACAGCGTGAAGCTAATTTAATTTAATTTTTAATTTCAAATTCATGCTAAAATAGTGTGTTATACGTTAAAAAATGCATAGTGTTGCCACTAGCATTTAAAATACATCTTTCTCAGTTAAATTAACCAACCGATTTCTTGTGTTTAATAAAAATGAAAATAAAATATATAATTTATTAAAATACATTCGTATATGCTGTTATATCTATAGATATTATGAACGTAATATAAAATCTCATTAACAGTCATTTCTACATCAGTGTCTGGCACAAATAAACAAATAGTAGACGGCGCGTAGGACTGACTAGAAATAGATTGCCCAATCTCTGGCAGCGTACGGCCTAGAATGGACCTTCCATATTACGTATTTTCATTTGTAAAATACGTTTGATAATATGTTTATATTTTAATAATTAATTTATTATTTATTTGAATTGCGCTATCATCCGGTAATATCTCTAAAATGAGTGGAAACGTAACAATATATAACATTAGTTCTATCACTTATATATTTCTTTGTCTATATGTAAATAATAGACATAAGACGAGATATTTTTTTACTTTCACGCTTTATCCCGCACATAGCAGGGTACGCAAAGGGAACCGCTTGAGGAACCTGGGGATTTAGTCTTAAGACACTTACATTTACATTGGGTTTTGAGTGGCGGAAGTCAACACCGCGCTTTACATCGATACCAGAACGAGGTATCGAAAATATAAACAAAAATCATCTCCTCAGGTGGAAATCGAACCCACACCACAACCTCTTGCGGTTACAATCGGACGCTTGCGTCGATGCGATCTTGTTTTACCAAATACTAATTACTATTTGCCACAGACTTACAGAGCATGCGAGGTACATACAGTGTCTGGTAGCAAAGTACGGGAATAGATGAAATGGCAGACAAGAATAACCGGTGTACGTGGTGCAGTTATTGCGTATGTGAGATTATATTAATCTATAAGAATATATTTACTATGAAAAATGCTTATAATACATTATGTAGGGTAATAATATTTATTTTTATATATACCTATCGATGACGCATATTATTCTGACGTAAAACAAAGATTTATTTTTAAATGAGCTTTTTTATTAAAGAAATATTTTTTTAATAAAACATAATATAATGTAGAGTCTATATTTGATCATCTTTATATTCAAACTTAGAATGGCTTAAGGGCAGGGTAAGGTTAATTCGGTGAAATAGAGACATTCTTTCAAGATTTTTTATTGACGATACAGATAATGTTGATGTATTCTTTTAATTTGCATATAATAATATAACATTTAAACTATCGTTTTAAAAATTTTCATTAAAAAATATTAAAAATTTAACGATTGACAGCCAATCTCCGGAAGCGCCTCGAACAAAAGTTGTTTTGCGGTGAGCATCATAACTTGTAACAGAATCATCTGAAACCAAAAAATCTAAGTGCATTCGTTAACTCTATCTGTAGTCTTCACAGACAGATGGATAACAAAGTAATTCAATTTTTATTTATCTTGGGCTTCGGAATCCAAAAAGTGTGTAAAAAAAATATTTTTAAACAGAGTACACGTAGGATAAGGGGCTTAAGGACGGATGTTGTTCAATATTTTTTTTGCTTTGCTTATTAATATTAATAAGTATAAGTAAGTATGAACTGGTAGATATGTAACAATAAACGTAACATCGTATCATACATACGTAGAATCACAAGTACATTTAATGACAAATAATAATAATTAATTTAATGACAAATAATTATTTTTATATACCTTTTAATAATATTTCACCTCTTTGGTTAAGTAATTTTATATGCATTGCACTTACGTTTATAGATTAGTGTATTAAGAGGAAATATTGTAATTTTTATTCACCGAGTTCTGAAAGCATTGCGTGTTGATTGGCGGAACTAAACGCCGCGCTTTGCCTCGACACCAGAGCGAAGAAATGAAAATATAAATGTAAATAAATATTTCACTTCCTCGAGTGGGGATCGAACCCACAAGCAGTCGATTTTACAGTCACACTTTGTGAACCTGCCCCACGACTGGCCTCAAATCATAATTTTTATTATAACATAATACATAAAAATATATTATATTTAAAATATAATTGAGTAGGCAGACATTAAGAATGGAAAAACTAACAGAATTTACACAAAACAATAAGTACTTACTCTACAAAAGTAAAAAAAATACTGTATAGTAAAACGTAGTTAAATTAACAATAAGAGTTGGACAGATTTTTTGAAAATCGTAATCGATTCAGAGAACCGACTTAAAATCTTTTAATTTTACAAATATGCTTTGAGTGCTATAAGCTAAGCTAATATTTAAACCACAACTTAGCATTCACATTTAAAATGTGTATCTATAAATGGATATGTTTTAATAAACATCTAATGAATATTTTTTTATTAAAACGATGTTCAAAAAACTATATTCTCTTTACAATTTTCATGTAAGTAGATGTGTACAACCTATCTTTGTACCGTCGTTAAAGATTTCAAGACATGTTACTATTATATTATTGTGTAAATATAAACGAAAACTCTATCAAAAATACTCTTATTAAAAACCGGCTATCCTTTAAATGTTGATTATAATAGGTACACTCGTATTAAGCATTCACATATCATAGATTAGTAGTAATTTTCCTTAATAAATGCAGATATAATGACAATAAAATATTTCATAATCTTTTAACGCTTTACTTTGTTGTTTTTTTTTAAATTAAATAATAAAATGTGTTGCTCTCTCAAGCTGATCCCAGTGAGTAGTTGTGTAATGTCGAATATGCTTGAAATACAATATTTAAAGATTAACGGTATTTAAAAAAAGAACGATTTTTACATCATATATAAAGAGAAAAGACTAAAAACTATCAAAATGACGCGCTCTGACACATGTTTAGCCACGTAGAACTAACTCTACATTTGTGGACGACCGATGACCCACGCCAAGTACAACCTGCCTATTGTTTTATATCCATTTGCAATAACTCGATGATGAGGCCGGTCGTGGCGCACCGGCACGAGGTGTGACTGCAAAACCGACTGGTTGTGGGTTCGATCCCCACTCGAGGAGATTAAATATTTACTTAAATATATATTTTCATTTCTTCGCTCTGGTGTCGAGGTTAAGCGCGGCGTTGAGTTCTGCCACTCAACACGCAATGCCTCCAGAATTCGGCAGAAAGTGGGGAACGGAGTGTCTTAACACTAGGTTCCCTCTGCCTACCCTGCTGCATGCGGGATACAGCGTGAAGCTAATTTAATTTTTAATTTATCAATAACTCCAGCTAATGTAGTTGTTAAAAGCCACGATATTACAGTGACATGGTAGAGCACGGCTCTGTGCGGAGTTACCGGTCACGGTCCGACTCACGCTTACCCACGCGGAACACTAACATCTCGACGACCGATGACCTGCTTGACGCACTACCTATTCATTTTGTATTTATAATTTGTGAAATTTTCCTCAATATTAAATGTTATTTATTTAAAAAAAAAAAAATTATGCATTAATTTTATAATACAAGAATTCATATTTTTTTATAATACATTACATTTTTAATTTGACATGGTCACTGTGATTAAATTATTTTTATTTAGGATTGAATATATTTAAAAATATTTCGTATTCTAAAGTAAATTTGGCGAACATTGGATAATAATTAAAATGTTATGTTTTAATGTTTTGTCTATTATTTATTTTAGTGCAATAAAGAATATTATATATATTTTTTTTTGAAATGCGTAATTATTTTTACGACATTGAAGAAAAGAAATTAAATATAATAGTTATGATTATAATATTAATGATTGCAGATCTAGATTATTTATGTGTTGCTATTACAATGCTAAGATACCCATTTCTTGTTAAACAAAAATAGAGCATAAAATTAAGCACTTTATACCTACTAATATATTTATAAAGCAATTGGCAAGATAACTTTTTACTTCCGGGAACAGAGATTATGTCCATCTTTACTAAAACAAGGCAGACCAGTATGGTCATACTTTCTTAGAGTGCGTTGCAACCCGTTCAACCAGCTGCTCTTGGTTACGTTGTAGAAAACGAGGTGAATGAATTATACTACAGATACATGGGATATTGTGAGTTGGTTTTAATTTAATAAATAAATAAATAAATTTGTGGGCCTGGAATATCATTTGAAAAAAATATTTGAACTCATATTATTTTCAATTTATTATAAGTTCGGAAAAAAGTTGACAGTAAGGGCGAAGTATCTTAGATGAAGTTTTCTCTGGTTACCAAGCTCAATAAAGGATATGTGATAAAGAAAATAAAGGTAATCTTTTTTTTCCCAAAAAAATTAATGCATTTCCATTTTTAAAACAAAACGAGTTATCTTCCAGCGGCGAGCGTAACAAATCGATCGATGGCCCTACCGAAGAGTTCAACGCGTGGCCTTTGGATGTACAAGTATTTGTTTAGATACTGATGTATACACGCGATTTGACAATTTCGACATTTAAACACCATTTAGAAATCAACGGTGCAACAACATTATTCCTAAATGATCTGTTTGCTTTAGTTAAAATTATTTAATATTTTAGATTTGTCCAAATATACACATTGAACTAAAAACTTTTGGAAATTGAAAAAAAAAACGTGGTTTTACGTTGACACGTAACTTCTGAAGTTTCTATGAAATATAAAAAAAGCTAAATAAATACACGCCAGGGATCTAATTCTACCTTATTTGGAAAGCATATTATTTCTTCAAAGCTTATCGTAGTCAACTCGTTCTAAAGCCGATGTCATTATCTATAACTGTATTTTTTTTATTGGTACAGCTTTACAACATTCAATTCTACTTTCCTGCAGGTATTGTGGTTTTTTAAAGAGTTTTGCTTAATTTTTAATTCTTAGAAGTGACAATTCATAATTGAATATTTGAGAATTATTTTATATGTTTTAATATTAATTTAAAATATGTACAAGTACCTATTATACAGGGTGGAAGTATCAGCACCACTTTAAATGAAACCACAGTTTTAACTACTCTATAAAAGCCTTATACAATTAAAATTTCTTTTTTTTTTAAATGAAAAAGTGATTTTGTCAAACAAAATAAATAATAAAATTATTGTTGTAAAATAAAACGCCATTTGTCAAGAACGACGCACGCAGATATAAATAAGCCTATCAAAGGGAAACCGCCGCATACGCCTCCATTCCGAAATCGAGTAGTAGCTATTGGCGGCAAAGTTCAATGTTGATTAACTTTTAGTAGTATTTTTGTAGTAGTATGTATGTATGTGTTTACGTCATTGGTATCTATGCGTAACTGCGTCACACGAAATACAGGTATGGATAAACATCGTGAAATGAAAAAAAATCCTACGTCTAAACTGCTGAGGCATCTTGATTAATTTCTTTAGGTATGGATTTAAAATATTTTACCCTATATGCTATTTCCGTAAAAGGAGCGCTGATACTTCCATCCTGTATAAATTATCATCATTTTTAGTTTAACAAAAGCTGCTAAAGTTCTTACTACAAATTGATCTTCTTATAATGTTATTATATTTCCGATAGCTTTCGAAAGCCATCAATATCACTTTTGAAATGTTTTTTACCGCTTCACCTAATTAATAATAAACATCTTGTAATATAAACGTGAGGTTATGAATGCTTAACTAAAGTACCGTAATATCTCAATAATAGATACAAAACCGGTCTAGGTCACAATGTGACTCGGCTGCATAGGAAAAACCCTCACTTGTGAATGACGCAATTAAATTTCAATAGAAAAGATAAAATTAAATTAATGATAACATACAATAATGAATGGAAGTGAAGTGAGTTATGACTAGAAACTAACTAAAGAAGGCGGTGTGTAACGAAAGCATTCTTCATTATCATTAAATTTCTCGAGCCTATAGCGTAAAAACGACCACAAAACAGCAGCCTAGGTGATGAAGCGTGTGGAGCACACGGAACACGGCACCGAGCACCGAGCACCGGCGCATGGAGCCAAGATTCGGTGGCAACGCTCACCCAGGAATTCATTTAGCTCCGATAAGTGTCCGGTTTCAGTCTGGCACGACGAGCGCTGCTTGCGTTTAGTATTTATTCATGTATCGGGCGCGCGCAGGTTGTATGTGCGGGGGGGCGCGGGGCGCGGCGCGTGGGGGCGGGGGGGCATACTTACTACGTGATTAATCCGCGCCCCCGCCCCGCCCGCCGGCGGCGCGGCTCCCCTCCCCCCGCCCGCGCCCCGCCCGTCCCCGCGTGGGCCGCGAGCCGGGCGCGCCGTACTCGCGCCGGGTTTCCTCGTCCCCGCGCCTCACGGCCACTCACTACGCACGGGCTCCGCCGGCCGTAGTGCCGCCGCCGCCGCCCGCCGCCGCCAGTCGCGCTGCGACCCGCGCCACAGTCGCACCTCGCTCGCGCCGCCTCCGCGCTCGTGTGATATCATTCATGCTAATCTCCGCCCGTTGATTTTCCTGCCGAGTGACCGCAGTGAGACGGCCGCGATATCGCGAGTGTTGAATGTTGTTTGGACGTCACAGTCGTGTACTTTTCCACCGGAATACGCGAGAGCCCACGGAACGAGTTCGAGGACTGCGCCCGCGGATGCTATCTCCGACCGAGTGTCGTGACCCGCGGCCTGAGATGCTGCGCCCGTGACCGTCTCGCGACAGTGCCACGAAACGTAAGGATCTCCTCGTTCATTCGGTTCACGCTACATTATCCCACCGCCTTCCTATTTGCATGGCACATAGCGAGTGGATTTTATTTTCGTCTAGCGAGCGATGTGTGCGTGAGCCGCCGCGCCGCGTGTGAGTGTGTGCGCGGCCGCGTGTGTGCGCGTTCCGCGTCCGCCGCGCGCCTGGACGGCTGTCGGCGGTGTCGGCACTCGGCACTCAGCACTCCGCACTCAGCACTCAGCACTTGCCGTTTTATTTAGATTGTTTCTGAGTGTGTCCACCTTACTACATAGCGTGCCGCTGTCTGTCTGAATCGTACGGTGTACTGCTAAATGAAAAAGCTCATCTCCTCTATTACCGCCTTCTAAGAATGAATACAGGTTAATGTTCGTTTAATACTCCTTGTCGCTGATATTTATTTGTTGTCCTCCACTTAATATACAATTAAGTATACTAAGGCCGATAGTATATTCTTTTTATTTTTATTGTGACTCAACCTTGTTCGATGGTCGATGACTTTACCTTAACCTAATAGATAGAGCTACATACGTTCCTTAAGAAAACCTGTTTACATAACAAAGTACGTGTAAACGCTTAGTTTTTCTTTGAATTCGTGTTTTTTAGTATGGTGTCATTTTAAAAATAGCGTTATGGTGCTTAAAAATGTTGTGTATTTAGTATAAAATTGTGCTAATATGAACTCTACATAGAGTTCAGTTCTCTTAGACGGCCAATTTCACAATTAAAATTTAAGTATAACTTTAAACAGAATGTAGTACTAGTATGTATTTACCGATTAGTATAACGTACCTAATGTTGATTACATACATGTTAATAGATAACTAATTAGTCAATAACTATATACAGTATTTATTTAAAATTAGATCAAGAAGGAAAAGTACAAGCGACTCGGTAGTACTAAGCAACGATAAACTTTGACCTGACTCACATGAGTAAAGAGAAAGATGTTCGCGTACGTACGTGTGTACTCGTATGTATAAAATAATATAATTATTATAAAGAACGATTATTACATACATATTATTATTTAAAGTAATAATTTATATACTAAATAAAAATATAATAACTTAAATATGGTGACTCTACATGTAGCAATAATATTATTATTTAAAATTTTAATAATCAAATATGTCTTGCTTCTTTAAATTAAATATAGGATTAACGATTTACATAGATTTTAGACATTTTCAATAGATTATTTAAGTTAGTCAAAAGACTCTAGCCGTGTTATTTGAAATTGTAAAATAGTAAATACTGCCAATATGTGAAGAAAGTATCATTACATACGATGCTAAATAAAGTGGCCAGTGTACGCCGTAGTCCATGTTACGTAATTATTTTATATTATTGTATTGTTCTTATTCATAGTGACCTTCGATAAAGGAAATGGTTTATATAATTGTTTGCTCACACAAAGTAAAACATTAATATTTTAATTGAGTCTACAGTGTTATCTTATTACGATACTTCAATGTTGTCATGTATTTTTCACAAGCATTCATTATTAGAAAAAAAGTTTACATTTCAATGAAATTTTATTAAATAAAAATCCAGACATTACACACAAATTTATAATTTAGTAAGGTATTTAATCACTATTTATATAAAAAATATTTTTCCTGAATAAAGGTTAAAAAGAAACTCATTGGTCAATAGAAATAAATGCTTAAAGTTTATAAAATAAAAAAAACAATCGTTGCCTAACAATAACAATTATTATCGGTATAGATGAAGGCTAAGCCATTCTAAAATAATATATTTTACATTTTTTAATCGTTATGCGATAATTTCTTTTTAGGGTTCCGTAGCCAAATGGTAAAACCCTTATAACTTTGTTCCCCTGTCTGTTCGTCCTTCCGTATGTCACAGCCATACTACTTGGAAAGCATGGGTACCGTATGGTTTAAATTCGGAAGGCAAATGTATTTTACGAATCTCTACAAGATTATGCAGTATAATTTTGAAAATTAAAATTATTAAGGATCTCCATGGTAACTGAGAGATGAAAAAACCGTGTGGGAGTTTAATATAAGTCTTTTCTAGACTTTTTTGATTACGCTATTACTTGCTATTTGATTTCGTGGCTTAAGACATATGACAGTCGAATTGAGCATTTCTTCCTTTGTGAAGTTGGTTAAAAGTCGTATATCAGGAATAATATTATAGTGGCGAACCTGACGCGATCTTTATTGGTTTTTATTTTCTATCACAATATACTTAATGAATTTCGAATCATAAAAATTAAAAACCAAGTTTTTTGCACTTGTCGACCATCATTCAATATTGATCCTGGCTCATAATTACAGTTGCTTAGATAATTACATACACGTATCACTAATTGCTATTAATGTTGTTATCCAATAGTCCCCTTTGTAAGCTGAATCATTAGCCTCGTAAAGCTAGAGTGTAAACAGACTTGTCCAATGATACTACTTTGTAAAACATAATGGTTATAAATGATAAGTATGTTTTTTTTATGAAATAAATATAAACTAAAAAATATATTTTCTTATAATAGGTATTAATTGTATGTATAAAACAATAATGTAATTAATATGTTTGATAAGAAAATTAGATATAATAATAAAGTAAAAAAAAGTACGGACCAAGTATCTGTAGTGCTAAACTAAACAATAATAAAAAAAAAGAAAAGATAATTACATCGAGTAACCATTTAAATTTTAACGAATAAATCGGAATCGTTTACACAATTAAGAAAATATCTCTTAGCTAAATAATACATTGTAAGCCGATGATTGAGGAAAACAGTTTGCGTGCTAATATTTACATACTTGAAATAAAACATGTTTCATGACCATGTTGTAAATTGGATGACGTCATTGTTAGTGCGAAAACCTCGCCTAAACACTATCACTGATCAATAAATAACACAAACAAATGGGACTATATTAATTCTTGAAGTAGTATAGTGCATGATACCTAATTAAATAAACTGCCAGATAGATAACAGGCGGTGGTTGCAAAGAAAACAAAGATTTATCGTGTCACCGAGTGCACAAAAATGGCGCTGAGCACCACCGCACACACGTGCCCTCTCTGTTTGACATTAGTAAGGAGCTAGCGCTACCGCCTACAAAGCGATATCTTCTCTATCAACGATATTAACCTTTATAGCTCGGATACCTGTACCTGTATAAGTATACAGCTTTAATTTTACGTGAATGAATGTCGTTCTGTGATGTGTGCGTTAGTTGAATTTTCTTATCTGTTTAGTGTACTCGGTCGGATGTTGTTCTTGGTTGTGTGGCTTATAAAGTTTTTTATTATTTAATATTTTTGGATAAAAAAATATTCTCAATGTAATAAATGATGACTTACTAAAAATGTAGCGAATGAGCGAAGACAAATGTAGAGCAAACATCGTTTTAATATAACAATATAGTAATGTCTCTATTACAAAAATCAGAAACGATTACAATTACAGTATATAATATTTTTTAAATAAAAAATATATTTATAATTTATTTATAAAAATTATAATTATATTAGTATTAGCTATCTAATAAACGTGAACAACGAAATATAGATAAAGAATATCAGATTTACATAAAGAAAATAATTCACAAATATATTTTATATAATGAATTATAACCTAAAATTTATTAAAAATCATCCACTGTGAACTCTAAAACAAAAGGAGTGGAAGGTGATCGCGGCTATGCAAGCCCGTATTGAAAAACATAATATTCTCACGAGTAAAAGAACGGTATCTTATTTCAATGTGTCAACATTGAAAGTGGCGATGCCGCTGTTTTGTGTTACAGTATATTTTGCACGTTATCGTTTTTACTGACTACCTTACCATATCTAAAGATGAAAAGAATGGAGTTGCCAGCTTAATTTAATTTTAAAGTATTATTTAATGTTTGTTGATATTTATTTTAAATTATTATAGTAAAACTTTAGGTATAGAATCTATTTAGGTATTGTTGTATTTAATAAAATTGCTGATTTCAATTTTAATGGCAACCAACGGTTTCGACATAATTTTTCGACTTATATTTTTTAGTTTAAACTGTAGAGCAAATTATTGGAACTTTTTTTCTCAGTGTATAATATAAAATATAACCTATAAAATTGTCTCACAAGTTTATGATAATTTATTACATTCGTAATATAAATGTTTTGTATGTTAACCATCTAAAAATTCAATATTATGATATATTCCTATCTTAGGTATTCGTATCTTCAAACTTCATTCCGTACAATATTTCTGCGAAACGAACAATAGTTCTAAGGCAAAGCAATTTGCATTTAAATAATATTCCTCACAACACATTGTTGTTGTAAACAATGAATTAAATGTTCTGTGTTTATCAACTTGGCCCTTAGACACTTGTTTGTGCGCTTACCTTTTGTATTGTAAATATGTAAACAATTATAATATATATTATGTATGTAACCTTTATAGTGTTATACGTAGGGCAAACAATATAATATTCTCTTATAACAATATCAATATTACTTTAAGGAATTTATACTCTATGTGATCTTAATGTCTAAAATGAAAAGTATACTAGTGTAGTAGTTTTAATATTTAATAATAATACAAACACATTTAGTTTTAATGATTCTATAGCATTTAACAAATCAGATAGATAAACTTTAATAAAAAAGAGGGAAATAAACATTAAAAACGCTTCAATCATCGCCAATTCGAATGCATCGATCACGACGAGAAGGAATTACTAAGATTAGGTAACCAGTTACATTCACGAGTCTAATCAATGGACCGCCTGGTTGCGTCACCACTTTCGCGGACCGTAGTAGTTTGCGAAATATACAACTTATGCAAGATGGTGATACGTAAATTTATTAGTCAATAAAGATAGATCTGTCCAAGTTCTGATAGCTTCTGATATACGTTTGTGTTTAACATTTAGAGGTTCTTGACTACAAGAAGTAGAAGCAAGAGGTGTTATTACCAACATTTACAAAATCTAAAACTCTATATTTTTTAATTATTTCTTACTTGATTTGGTTTTTGTTAATTACTTTATGAAATACCAGTGGAGCTGTAAAGACCAGTCGGTCTAACCTTGTTTTATTTACTATAGTTTCCAAATATTTTCTACTTTAATGTTTTGTTACGAATTTTTTACTTCCTTCTCCCATTTGGAATTATAATTCGTTACTTGATAGACATTTGAGTGACATTTTCCTTTTGGGTTTAACTCATGAGAGAAAAATACACGAATATCTAAGAGCTGTGAATAAATATTTAATATGTTTAGATTATACCAGTTCATGGTTAATGTTTCGATTATCACGGTTCGCAGGAGTGAAATATTTGAGATATTTATAACAAAAAACACTTTTTCTCTTAAGAAAATATATTTATATTGATATATTAAGTTAAGTAACTGTAACCACAAAAAAAATACTGTAATTACATAATTCATAGTGCTATATCGTTCTTCCTTCTGTTTGGCAACACCCTAATTGGCTCCGCTTTCAGTAGGTACTAGGTACAGCCGAATATATTACCTAAGTCTAGGTTTTTAGGTGAAATCGATATCACGAAACTTGTGCAAAAACGCTCTTAATATTTTATCCATTTATCGTAGTTACTTACAACAACTTGAGTAAAATGGCAATGTACTAGATATTTTAATTAAATAAATAAGCAATATTTATTTGTCATTATGATTTTTTTCATTTCCAATGGTAAAATAATATTAATAAGTAGTAAAGAAATTAATTACATTCATAGGTACATTTACAAATATAATAAAACCGTAAGACGGTATAGAGTACTGAGGGAGGTCATTTTTTACATATAAATTATGAAAATCTGATATGGAACTCTAGCAACCCAGCTTAAGAGATAACCTTTGGAAAAGTTGTCTAGCTTTATGAGCAGTCATTAGAAAATCAGAAGTTTAATGTTATAAAACACCAAAAGTAACACAGGTACAATAGGGAACTAGGAAATAATGATTTATGTCGCTCTTTATTCAAAATCATTACTAAAGTATTTAAAATAATAACTTTGGAAGATTACATACAATATATACAGTTTTTTATGGAGAACAACTTTTTGTAAATAAATGGTGAATAGTAGTAACATGATAACAGTGATCAAGAAGGAGTACAAGTAAATAATAAGAATATATAGTTATGTTCATATGTATGTTTATATGTTTAAAATGTAAAAAAAATGATAGTCGACTCTATAAGAATATAAACAATAATCGTTAAAATTGCAAATAAATTTTATTCCTAATTATTGACCCAATATTGCTATTTAAATAGCCTTCAAAACCAATTTAAATTATTGATAAATTTATTAACAATATATCCTAGATCGATAATCACATTTTTCATACACTACAAAGGTTAACAAAAGATAACAAAATATAGATAATAAATGTACATAGTAAATATATAATATACATATCATAATGTATGTACATTTATGATAATACGTTTGTAGAAAATTATTTAGAGCGTTGTTTATGCAAGATTATTCTCGTGAATTCATTATATCGTTAAAATATTTAACTATCAATCCATTTTATTATATTCTTATAATATTTCTATATGGAATGTGTATTCGATATCTATATGAATACAATTAAACAACCCTGAAGCGTTTTGATGGACAGAAACATTAATATATCCCGTAAATGTGAAAATAAATCAATTTAGTGATGTGTATTTAACAATACGGTTTTCAATAGTTATAAATATAGTTAAGAAAATCGATTTACCAATCAGTTTGTTGTTCATCGTTCACGGCTAGTTAGCGATGTGGCGATAGGCGCGGCCTTGCGGGTGCACGTGTATCTGACGTCACGCACGCACCGCGTTCAAGTTCAATGCTGCATATTAATTCCATACTTTACTATGATAAAAACTTAATTTTACTTATGTTGGCTTACATCATTCTTTTTACAAGGTATTTATCATGATCTAAATGTACTGCTTATTTATTGGAATAGTGATTCCAATTTTTTACATACAAAATATAATAGTTATAGATTGTTTCTGCATGTTTCTGTGTGTATTTTCTCCATTTCACCTCATCTATACTTTTATGTTGCCTATAAATATGTAATGAAATATAAATTAAAAGTGTAAAAAAGTATGTAGAAAAATATTATTCCTTATCTTCTGCTTTTCCTGAGTCCAGAGCCTGAGTGAGTGAGTTTCTCTTCATAACTTTGTCACATGACAAATATATGATAGGATGTCCTATTAAACAATGGAAGATATAACTTAAAAAATATAGAGACTCGTAATATCTCTTTAATCTCAGGAAAATATGATAACAGCTGATCATGATTAATTGAATTATATTTTTAAGGAAAATCATTACAATAATACATACATAAAAGTTCAACAACTGCAACTTTTATTTATAACCTAGTCTCCGCCCGGAACTTTTTTGCATGGAACCTACAAAATAAAAAAATCTCGTTACGGTAGGTGGGATCCTCTCTTGGTGCTCCCCTATAATTCCCTAACCCACCTTCCAAACATCAGTTTTCTAAATTCTGAGTCCCACCTCTCAACAGGCAATGCTTCCAAAATTCGGCGGAAAATGGGAAACGGAGTGGCTTAATACTACATTCCCAGGTTCCCTCTGCATACCCCGTTATTTGCGGCATACGGTGTCAGTGTCTAATTTTATTTAGATTATAATTTTGTTTTTTTTTCAATATTTTAATACACGAATCACATTTTTAAAAGCTAATCATAAATGTCTAAAATATAATTAACGATCAAAATAATAAAAAGCATGAAATTGTACTTAACTATTCGACTTAAAACCACACGAAGGTAGAATTTACACCGAAAAAAAATGTTTATAAATTAGAACCGATATTGGTTCCACCGTTTCCCGTACATGTCAACGGTGGTTTGGAAAACATAGTCTTGCGTCTTCCCGTCTCATTGACGAACTCTTCTTTGAAACACGCGTGCGCAAGTGTCAACACACGTAATGTAAACCTTTCATTGTTCTTGTCTATTTTCAGATATCACTCGTTAACCTTGGTGTGTGGTTATTTATATATCGTGTTTACAAAATATATTAACACGCTGTATCCCGCACACAGCAGGGTAGGCAGAGTCAAACTAGTGTTAAGACACTCCGTTCCCCACTTTCTGCCGGATTTTGGAGGCATTGCGTGTTGAGTGGTAGAACTCAACGCCGCGCTTTGCCTAGACACCAGAGCGAAGAAATGGAAACATAAATTTAAGTAAATATTTCATCTCCTCGAGTGGGGATCGAACCCACAACCAGTCGGATTTACAGTCACACTTTGTGCCTCTGCGCCACGACTGGCCTCAAAATATATTTAATTAAGTTCGTTTATTATTTTAATATTGTGCAATGTACGTTGAATATAATATGTAAATAGAGCTTAGCTTTTTTAAAAAAAAATTGGGATAGATACGAGTGTTGTATAACTATGAGCCTTTTATAAGAAAATATTTTTGTTTCGGACAGGAGCGAGATATTTGTTGTGAAACTTGAGATATCTAGGTCGTCAACGACTAAATACGTGCCTGATAACCGGCGGCCGAAGTTTATCACATAATATTACATTATTATAATATGACTTATCCAATAAAAACGAAAAATATATGCGATATAGAGTTGTACAAGAGCTGTCTTGTAATAACACTGCAAAAATGTCAAAGGTTGCAACAAAAAATTATCAATATTTCGTATGGAAATTGAAATTACATGGATTGAGGTGTCAATCATAAATTGCTAAAGTCTTTATCTCCTAATATTCCATGACGTATTTAAAATATCTGCCTACAAATGCCAATCTTATCCATAAAAAAATAATAGATTTTGATGGATAGCTTATACTTGACTGACTAAATAGTCTTAGAAAGTGAATGCGATAAAAATATATTTCAAATTTTTTACATATTTTTAATATAGAATAGGTAAATCTTTAACTTTCATGTGATATGAAAACGTGAAACTTCAATTTAGTTCGAGTGATAAAATTTGTGTTTCTTCAAGGCGTTTTTACAAATGCCAATTGCAGCTTATCGTGTCGTATCTTGATGCCTTATTAGTGATAGCTGAACACTTAAGACAATATATGACGTCAAAATTAATAAAGTACCTATAATTATAAATCAGCTTCACGCTGTATCTCGCACACACATGGTAGGTAGAGGGAACCTAGTGTTAAGCTTCTTCGTTCCCCATTTTCCGCCGAATTATGGAAGCATTACGTGTTGAGTGTGAACCGACACCGGAGCGAAGAAGTTAATCTTTTTGTAAATGAAATATTAATGAGTAGGGATCGAACCCACACGAACACGTTTATAGTCACACACTTGTGTCTGCGCCACAATTGGCCTGCTTTATAATTTTACTTTATAGTAATTTTATATAGATTGTTTTATAGATAAGATAGAAAAATAATACAACATCAACAAAAAACTTATTATTTAGCTATTTTTCCTTCTTTTACTACTTCTCTTACAATAACAACTTACGTACAAATAGTTTTATTTTGGAGACCGCGATAAGTGACCCGTTACATCATTAGCACAATCAGTTTCTCTCTCCTATCCGTGTTTGTTTTGGTAACAGTCATATGACTTCGATATTATTTACCGAAAGGCGGAATATAAAAAAAATATGAAAAAAAAACAAATGAAATAATAATAAATTTATAATTTCATAAACGTATTCAGCCTTAAATATCGATTTGTGGCCATTCCTTTGAAGCGTACGGTAATTTCGTGCGTACAGAATGACAATGATGGAAACTAATAAGGAGTAGGTGTTTGAGCTCCTTAGAATACAATCGATGGTAAATCCTGCAGGTGCTTAGTCACGCGGCCGTTCAGATCAGCGCTTAATATTCCACGTACGCCAGATACGCTTACGCATGTAACCACCTCTTATAGAATCACAATATAGAAACGATAACTGTTCACACGAGGTCAGCATTCATGTGTTTGCAAATACTACAAAATAGGGCATGCCGTTTGTGAAATCTATAAAGTTATAGTGCCTACAGTATTTTTATATGGTTCATAGTACCTAAGTGTTGCCATTAAATATGTATGCATTTGAACTAGAAATTGGCCTCGCATATTTTAATAGTTTAATCGTATTAGTCAAAGTGTAAAAAGTATTTTGCAATACGTAAATTTAAAAATTCCACAGAATTTTTGCATGTGTCTGAAGTAAAATAAAATATAAAGCATTCAAGAAATTAGTTTTAGCTTAGAAAATGGGAAAAAAATATTCAAATTTAAATCCGATTTAGTTAGGTTATATATTGAAAGTAAAATAATATAAGTATATTTAAATTATTAGACTTCAACACAATTTTGTAAGGACATCCAGAGGGATAAATAACGGCGGCCACGTCACCAGCTATCTTTGTAAAGGTTATATCGATATAATTTTAGATAAAATTACCACGTACCAGTAGGCAGTAAATGACGAGTTAATACATGCAAGCTATTTTTGGTGGCTCGTACCTACATAATTCCACTTGGGGTGCTGGAGCTATAAGCCTGCGAAGCGATTAAAATTGTTACGGTTCATTTGTTTTATTTTAATAGACCAGTGGATCAATGGAAAATTATCAGCAATACATTGATGTATTTTTGTCACAACATTCATAGTTTTATGATAGATATTTTTAAATACGCTTATTATGTGACACTTAGTAGCATCGAACCCACAACCGTCGCGTTACAGCCACAGCCCTTGTGCCTCTGCGCCACAACGGCCTCTATATATATTCATCATATCTGCATTCCGTAAATAGAGAATGCATCAGTCTGTGACCCAATTGGTGAACCAAAATACTAACTGGCTTAATGGAACTGCAGATATTAAAAAGCACCCGACCCGATTTCTATGTAAAAGCACAGGCACTAGGCAGTCTATACACATGTATAGATAGATGCATATCTAATATAAAGGAACTCGAGAATAGCGAACTTTTACATTTGAGTGTTCGTATTTGTATGTAGGTGTCTAACGATCGACCCGCCATATTTTATTTTTAACGAGACAAATACCTTTGTTGTTGCGTATTTACTTTGTTTTCAAAAACGTATTGTGCCTCATTCAGCAGATTGCTATTACAATGTGAATCAGTTATAGTAATATATATTGTAAATGGATGCAATATGGATATACCCACGTATATAATGTTACAGTTAGTAGTTAGTCGGACAACAGAGTTTTTTTTAAATCATATAGTGAATATCTTTTTTTTTATCAGCTTCACGCTGTATCCCGCACACAGCAGGGTAGGTAAAGGGAGAGTGTTAAGACACTCCGTTTCCCACTTTCCGTCGAGTTCTGGAGACATTGCGCGTCAAGTGGCGGAATTCAACACTACGCTTTGCCAAATGAGTAGTGGTAAGACTTTATAATTTTGTAGGCATATTGTATTGCATGTGCGTAGCAACAAATTATTATTATTGTCACTAATAACTGAACGCTTGAAGATTTGTATGTGAAATATACACATCAGTAGTACATTATAAGATTTTGTATAAAGACATATATATATATACATAATAGTTTTAGAAGCCGTATATACGTACTGTACATTCGTACAGTACGTATATACGTCTGTACGTTTTAGGTAGAAATAACTTTAAAACCTAGCGTTAAAACACTCCGCCCCATTGAATATACTTCTACTTCTACTTACTACTTCCGTTCTCTACTTTGCGCCGAATTCTCGAGACATTGCGTGTAATATTTCATTCCAGCAAACGCAAATCGTATCCACAACCGTCGCGTTTACAGTCACACACCTGTGCCATTGCACTACAACGGCTTTTAATTTCACTATGCATCACGTTAAATATTTCTTACTTAATATCCCAAGAATTAATTATTACTAATTCAGTTATTTTCATTTCTCTTCTGGACCTAATCAATGTTGCATTTCTAACCAAATAAAATTACAGAGAAAAACTAGCAAATAACAATTACAACTTAATTTTAAAGTGTTATTCGGTGAGGCCCCCTGTGGCGCAGAAACACAAAGTGTGACTGTAAAATCGACTGGTTGTGGGTTTGATCCCTACTCGAGGAGATGAAATATTTACTTAAATTTATATCTCCATTTCTTCGCCCTGGTGTCGAGGCAAAGTGCGGCGTTTAGTTCTACCACTCAACACGCAATGCCTTTAGAATTCGGCAGAAAGTGGGAAACGGAGTGTCTCAACACTAGGTTTCCTCTGTCTACCCTGCTGTGTGCGGGATACAGCGTGAAGCTGATTTATTTATTTATTTTTATTTAAAGTGTTATCCCACAATCTTTATACGTTTTCTAAATAATTATTTAACAACTACAACTTTCAATAATCTAATATTGCTTGCACGAGCATCAAATAAGACATTTCCTACGTACGTTGACCAGTTGGCAAATCGTACAAAGCTGCAGCGTCACTACTAACTAATGCGGTTGCAATTAACTACATTCGACATTAAATTACCTAATAACCTAACACAGGTCGTTGAACTCCCTAATAAATGGTAATGTTGAACTAACTCGATTTAATTATTGTCGGTTGGTCATTCTTTGAGTCTACTTATATTAAGTGAGTGGGGAACGGAGTGTTTTAACACTAGGTTCCCTATGCCTAGCCTGCTGTGTGCGGGATACAGCGTGAAGCTGATTTTTTTTTATGTTTAGTATAATATTTGGCAGTACTATAAATTACTTTAAACAACTTTCACCTTGTTTACACTATAAAGCATAAAGTGTCAAGACACCAAATTATCATATCTATTAGTCTAGTTAGAGTGCATTTCTTAAATGGTTTGTCGGCTTCGACGGCGCCTTAATATTAGATACTACAGATCACACATAGAAATGTGCGATGTGCGTGGGCGCAGACCGTCCACGGCTCCGTAATGGTGGCGTGTAAATACACTAGCGTCGATGTGTGGTCGAGACGTGTGCCGCGAGCGTAGGCGGGGTTGTTTGCCTCGACTGCTGTTGCGTGATACAGTCAATAAAACTGTTGTTAGTTCACATATGAGCCGTTCAAGCACAATAAGCTTTTGTACCTCACCAAGTCACCATATTGCCTGAATAAACGTACTTATATACTAGAAAAACACTAATGTTATACTAAGTTTATAATTTTAAAATAAGATATATCAATATATCATTATCATCTTCACGCTGTATCCAGCACACAGCAGTAGTAGTAGGCAGAGGGAAACTAGCGTTAGGACACTCCGTTCCCCACTTTCTGCTGATTTCTGGAGGCATTTCGTGTTGAGTGGCATAATTCAACGACACCAGAGCGAAGAAATGGAAATATAAATTTAAGTTAATATTTCATCTCCTCGAGTGGGGATCGAACCCACAACCAGTCGGTTTTACAGTTACACTTTGTGCCGCAGCGCCACGACTGGCCTCAAAAAATAAGATTTTTGTTGTAATTTTGGATAAAGATAAAAAAAAATAATTAATTATTATTTTACTTGTGCAATTAAAAATTCAAAACAGTCTTTTTACTGCAAACGAGTAAGTCGGTGTACGTTGGCAACTGGGGTTTACGTAATAGGCGTCGCGTGACTTGGACGCCGCTCATTCAGGCGCTCTGTTCAATCTAAACTCTACGTTGACGTGTAAATGTGGATAGATATATCTGTTTTATTTGGATTCGATACTAAATAAATTTGTTTTTTTGTTTTATGTATAGAAATAATGTAATATATAATAATTTAGTTGTTCAGCTTCACGCTGTATCCCGCACACAGCAGGGTAGGCAGAGGGAACCTAGTGTTAAGACACTCCGTTTCCCACTTTCTGCCGAATTTTGGAGGCATTGCGTGTTGAGTGGCAAAACTCAATGCCGCGCTTAACCTCGACACCAGAGCAAAGAAATGAGAATATAAATTTAAGTATATATTTCATTTCCTCGAGTGGGGATCGAACCCACAACCAGTCGGTTTTACAGTCACACCTCGTGCCGCTGCGCCACGACTGGCCTCAATTTAGTTGTTTATAAGTTAATTTGAGTTTTATTCATTCAGGAATACGGTCTTTGGTTTTTCTATTCTTGTCACGCTTTGTGAATATGACTGGCTCTACTATATACCTAAGTATGTTGTTTATGCCGACCGTTGTTCTTATACGTTTTTTTTAGCTTCAATAGAGTAGATAGGGAAAACTTTGTGTTAAGGTTATTTTCCATAGATTTTTGGAGGTATTGCGTGATGAGTGGCACAATTTAACACTACGGGAATTGAAGTCACCTCTCGCGCTTACAGTCACAAGCTAGTGCTAATACCACGAACGAACTCTGTTATATATTCACACGCAATGTCTTCGGAATTCGGCTGAAACTGGAGAACGGAATTGATGCTGAACCTTAACACTAGGTTCCCTCTACCTACTCTGCTGTGTACGATATACAACGTAAAGCTGATTTAGTATCTTTTTTATTTATATATTTTTTTTTCTTTTTGGTATTTAAATAGTTTATACTGATTTAACATATTTTCTTATAACAATAGCCATATCCGTTTAGCTACAAATAGGCGCATATATACACTACACATACAAGCATAAACCAGTTCAATTAACCGCGCTCCGCGTCATAATAGAGCCATTATAACATTCTAGGAAATTTTATTGTCCTAATGATGACCGCCTAAAATAGTTTCATTTAGTTATTATAGTCAGTATGCACAGTCTAGTCCATTTTGGTAAACCTAGTTTAAATTATATTTAAGAATATACAGGAACACAGGACAGAAGAAACAAAGATTTGATAATTTTTTGTATATTTTGAAATGTCATAATCTAAGAACTAAAAAGATTTTTTGGTGAAGAGTTGGGGCTAAGTCTCGCTAAGGATTAGACGTGTAGAGAGTAATTTCACGTGTCCAACTGCCTAAACTATTTTATTATTCGTGTTGTTTGCAACTTTGTTTCATTAATCTACTCGTGTAAATTTAACGATAGAAACAAACTTTAACATAGTTGTTGGTTGGTATATGTAAATATATCCTACAAATATTATAGATGTGAAAGTATGTGAGGACGGATGTTTGTTCCACTTGAACGCAAAAACTACTGAACCGATTTAGATGAAACTTTACAGTAAGATAGCTTATGCATCAGAAAAACACATAAGCTATTAATGTAAGTATTTTGTATCATTTAGCTATAATATAAAACAAATAAGTACATTTTGGGTTGTCTAGGTATCTATAAAATATATTTAAAAATCATTTTCATATTTTTTATATAAAAATTCGAAACGAAATTAAAAGCATGATAAATTACAATACAAATGTAATTTTAACATTCGCGACAGCTGGACCTAACAGGTGCGGCGCGCACCTACTCTACTAACAGAGCGTAACAGCTATTTGATAAACAAACACAACATACATCTCTGTACGCGCCTTCGTCTGCGGACGGTGCCAATATTCATAAATAGGGTTTAGAGATTGCCAAATCTGTTTGTCCCGATCGGCTTTTGTCGGCTAGACTTAAATTGTATCCTCACAAAGCATTGTAAAAGAAAAATTATTTCATTTACTATCTTCCGTTTTTAAGTATTTTTACTAAAGTTAAATCAAATAGTCATTGTTGGAAGTACTAAAAACAAGAATCGAAAATTTCATTATAATTGAATATTTGTATATTAAATCCATGAAAATTATATTAAATCTAAAAAAAATCTTATCAAAAAATATTTATTCTAAAAGTTCAAGTTTTCAGTTAATAGCTTGTTTATAGTCATTCGTTTATATTAGTTTATAGTCGATGGGTTCCACGACTGATGAATCCAAACAGTTCAGAAACTAGAAGCCTCCGTATATTAAAACGGAATACTGTTAACGTAAAATAACTCACAAAAATATTTAATGTTCGTGCTGGCATTTACATAATTATTCCTGCAAACATGTAACTGCACGTTTATTATTAAAGCAATGATTCAGAATGAGGCAATTTTTGCAATAAAATAGATAAGTAGTGCTCATTAGAGACATAATATGACGAGGAAAATAAAATTTTATTATTATTTAAACGAAGGAAGGTACTATTATTATTAATATCAGAAAACAAGTTTAATTGCTATGAAGTTTAAAATATACATGAATATATGTAACATGTACAATGTCTATATAATGTAAATATATACATACATATATATTTACAGCCATATATGACATATTAAAATAAATATTTATTGAGAACATATAATTCTGCTTCAGTAGGCGCAGGGGGCGCCACAACGACCTATTAATGCTATTAAATATCCTACAGGCATGCGACTGTAAACGCTATAGTAGCAGGTTCGATTCCCACCCGTTGAAATTAAATATTTAACATTTTAATTTCCTCGCTCTGGTTACGAAGCAAAACGTGGTGTTTTGTTCCCCCACTCAACACGCAATGAAAGTGAGAGAGAGAAGCGTTTTAATGGGACCAGAGTTTCTTTACACTAGGTTGATTCTGTTTACCCTGCTAAATGCCGGATAAAAGGTTGATCTAAAAAAACAACATCAAAAATTGCTTTCCTACTATCAGTAATATAGTAAAAATTTGAACAAACATGGCGGTATCGTAAGACTATAACTATACTCGATTTATATAAAAAAACATAAAAATGTTATAGTGAAAAGTAAGCAACTGAACATGTGACAAGAAAATCGCAGTCTAGCTAAGCGAGGGGATGGGAAAGAGTTGCGCACCTCGCCCTCCCCACGCACCCCTGGGGGTAAGACGTGAATGGAGGCAGCAAGGTCACGGACGTAGGAAGTGGGTTACGGGCGTGGGGCGCTATCGACCGCACCTCGCATTTACATTGTTATTATTTACTGGCGGTCGTAGTTTCTATGATTTTGCTAAAAGTATTAGTTGTAATTGTATATTTTTAATTATGAACAGGTTTGTCTAATATGAAATACGATGTTTCGATAATATGTAATTTTTTTAATAAAAACGTTATCAGTGTAAACAACAGGTTCAAATATTTATAGGTACAAATATTAAAAAAATATATAAATGTAGATAATATCGATTAATTCATTTTATATAAAGTTGCACCCTCATAAGTTAAAAATTATTAGATTTTAGAAACCCTTCTACTAAACTAAATATCACTTGGTTACTTTATTGTAGATAATTATTATAATCTTAATAATTATTTCTGTATAATTGCAGTTCTTCCTAAAACATCGTTTTTCCCAGTAAAAACATAAATAATAATCAACTATAAATCTAAATATATAGGTACAAAAGTAGTTACAATACAACATAAATATTTGGCTCGCGTCGAGACAGTATTTTTAATTTACCAGCGTCTCATCTAAAACATGTTACAACATGACTTTATAGTGTCTCGAAACGTTAGTGCCACACACATACATACACACATACATACATACATACATACAAATAGTATAGACACAAATACATAAATAACTTGGCTTAGGCCATTCATAGCAAGTTTTTCCACGCGGGCGGCGAACTCGCGGCCTTGCGCCTACGCTGCCACGTTGCGAGACGTTGCGCCGGATGTAGAGCTGACAAAATTAGAACGAATCAAAGTTATTTTTCTAAGCAATATAGTAAAAATATATATATTTCATAGTATATATATTTTTAGGAGGCCAGTCGTGGCGCAGCGGCACGAGGTGTGACTGTAAAACTGACTGGTTGTGGATTCGATCCCCACTCGAGGAGATGAAATATTTTCTTAAATTTATATTTCCATTTCTTCGCTCTGGTGTCGAGGCAAAGCGCGGCGTTGAGTTCGGCTACTCAACACGCAATTCCTCCAGAATTCTGCAGAACGCAGTGTCTTAACACTAGGTTCCCTCTACCTACCCTGCTGTGTGCGGGATACAGCGTGAAGCTGATTATATATATTTAATTGCGTTTTGTGTATGTGGGAATTAATTTGTATTTAATCAGTACCTAGATCAAGATATTTACAGACGGCAAGCAAAAATTACATGCAATACAATATAGATGGGACTATATAGATTTGGTCTCAAATCTACGTTATGCAATCTATATTGTACTGTAAGTTGTAAAGTGTGTTCTATATTTTTTAAGTTTTTTTGTTGAACTATTATCCATTTAAATGTTCAGTACTATATATACTCTTTAGAAAACGTATAAAAATTTGAAAGTAGCGTGATTTGAACCCGCGTCTGCATTCTAAGTGTGAACGTACGGTTTAGTGGTCAGAGCGATTGGACGGTTTCGAAAAGGCGCGGGTTCAAATTTCACTACGTTAAAATACAAAGAAAATGTTCCATATTATGTTTATTCAAATTAGAAAAAATAATATAAATATATAATTAAGTTTGCTCTTACATCGGATCACAAAAGCCTGTGAGATATTATCGAACGGTTTTTAATAACCCCGCGAAATGGATTACAGAAATAGACTTGGAGGTTGTACGGTGGGACAGAGCGACCATGTGGTTAAAACTAGCTTAATTGGCTTGGATTTTTAACAGGTTAGTCACGAGCGACGTCTTTGTGACTCAGTTAGTTCTATTTCTCAAACGAAAGATCACGAGATATTTCCTTGTGGCCTTAAAATTTTATTGTTTATGTGAGTTCGTAAATATATACTTTGTGTTATTCATATTTTACACACTGTATGATAAAGGTAGATCATTTAAAATTAATAATAAAATAAATACAACTTAATAGTAATGTAACTAGTATTAGTACGAGGCCAGTCGTGGCACAGCGGCACAAAGTGTGACTGTAAAACCGACTGGTTGTGGGTTCGATCCCCACTCGGGGAGATGAAATATTTACTTAAATTTACATTTCCATTTCTTCGCTCTGGTGTCGCAATTCCTCCAGAATTCGACAGAACGGAGTGTCTTAACACTAGGTTCCCTCTGCCTACCCTGCTGTGTGCGGGATACAGCGTGAAGCTGATTTTAATTTAACTAGTATTATTTATTCGGACAGTTCTTGTCTCTAACAGATAGCAAATATATGAGAAGACAAATATGTAGTGTGATAATACTTTATAAGAAATACATATACAATAAAAGATATGGGCGTAACTCAAAATTAATCGTGGTTATATGAAATCGATAATAATCGGCTAATATAGATATCTTGACTTGTCATGTCAAAAAATTCCACCCGTTTCGCAAGTAAACATTGGTTTTAGATATATATTAATTAAATTATGTATTTATCTTTGAAATGTAATCATTATAAAGTTATTTTTAACTATAGTTACTATGTAATCAGCTTCACGCTGTATCCCGCACACAGCAGGGTAGGCAGAGGGAACCTAGTGGTAAGACACTCCGTTCCCCACTTTCTGCCGAATTCTGGAGGCATTGCGTGTTGAGTGGCAGATCTCAACGCCGCGCTTAACCTCGACACCAGAGCGAAGAAATGGAAATATAAATTTAATAGTTACTATGTGCGGTTGATAAAATAAAAAAATATTGTTGTCATCTGATATTTTTAAAGAACCAAATACAATTTGATTGATTAGTACTTGACATGCTCTACTTCAAGATTACTGACTATTGTTATCGACAATTATTTTCTAAAAATACCTTTCGCGTGGCAATGACGGCAAAAAATATTTTTTTTTCTGTTAAGTACAAGGTCACTCCTCTTCATAGCAACTATACAGCTAGAAACGATTAGCTGAGCTTTGTTTAAAGACCAAAAAGTGGAAAACATAATATAGAAAACAAATTAGAAACACATAGATTATGGCAATATACATAATAGGCAGAAGGAACCTAGAATTAAAGTAGCCAGTATTTAAGGCATAATATAATACGTGAAAGTGGGGAACGAAGTGTCTTAACACTAGGTTCCCTCTGCCTACCTTGCTCTGATTTTTTTTTTATTTATATAATAGCATAACTTAAGCTCGTAATAAAGACAGGTGTTAATATTAATTATATATATGTATCTGGTTATTAGACTGGCTATTATATTCTTATTGTCAGTGAGAAATTGCAAAAACTAATGACTTATGTGAGATTAGTATTACTCATAAGGCAATTTAGAGAAGATTCAAGATTTTATTATTTTTGGATAATCATGGGAACTTTTTTAATTACATTTACAATACGTTAAATATTCTTTTATAAAAGAATGGTTCTTGTGATTATTAAACTAATAAGTGAAAAGATAATATTAAACTTGTGCATCCATATTAAACTGCTGTAGGTATATAAATAATATAAAATTAAATTATATTAAATCAGCTTTACACTGTATCATATACACAGCAGAGTAGACACTCCGTTCCCCACTTACACACACAATTTTCCAAGACATTACGTGTTAAGTTGCGGAACTCAACGCCGGGCTTTTGCCTTAGTGCCAGGGCGAAATCAATAAATAATAATTCAATCCTCTTACGCCCCTGCGCCTTATAATAAAATGCTAAACTGCTGTAGTTATATAAATTATATATATAAATATATACATACGTATGACATACACTATATTATATGTAGGAAATGCAAGCTAACATGTACAGCGTGTTTGCGCAGGTGCGCAGTGTATTCTTTATTCTTCAAATTATCGCCTCGGGCTGACTCCGGCGTGCATAGGAATGCTGACGGTCAGCAGTTCTAACAAGTTTTAAAGAAAACAATCACAACACCAAGAGTAGTACCTTCTGTCACTTAGCACGTGTAAAAGACTTTTTTTTAATTTTAGTTTCTTTAATTTCTTGTTACTGCACTTCTCTTAATGTACCTGTGCCTACTTAATATACATAGATCGATATATCATAATTTGGCAATGTATGAACGTTTTTGTGTCTTAGTTTATATATTTATAACATAACAACTGACTACAACAAAAGGCGTTTGTTATTTCACGTCACGTACTCATTCTCGAATACTAAGTTATGTTATGCACACGAATTAAATCTATTTATAATGTTGACGTCGCCCGTTCCACATTCTTATCTCATCACCAAACGCGGCTCACGCAAGGATCTCACGCAGATGTAGAGTTTTATACAAAGAATAGATTAATATGGTTTGCACTGTAGCTATGGTGTAAATCTGCATATGCTTTTATATGAAAAGCAAATAGATTGGTCGTGATGATCATATAAAAGTAAATTATAAAATTATACGATATGCCCTCCGTTGATTTATATATATATTTTTAATAAGTATTCTATATTTCCAGCTCGTCCAATGATCTCGGCGAGCCTCCCCGGCGAGGCGCTGGTCCAGCTGAGGCAGCTGCAGCTGAGCCACCTCTACCCCCCTCCCAGCATGACGCCAGAGTTCCTCGCGCCCCCGCCGCGGCCCTACCCGCGGTACGCGCCGCGCCGCCCGCGCGACCCCATGCAGGCGCCGCCCGCGCCCGCGCCCTTCGCGCCCGTGCCCACCGCCTACGCGCCCTTCCTGCAGCACCCGTCGTCCTACGCGCCCTACCTGTACCGGCCGCGCGCGCCGCAGCCGCCCGCCTACCACCCGCTGCGCGCGCGGCCCTCCTCCGGCTTCGTGCCGCCCGCGCCCGCGCCGCACGAGCCGCACGAGCCACCCGCGTCCGCACCGCAGCCGCAGGCGCCGCCTAGGGAGGTAATGTCAAAAGATGAAGTAAACATTATAAATTGATATTTCATTATAGACATTTTAAATGCAGTGTTAGAAAGTAGACTATATATCTATTATATTTTATATTCTTGTACAATCATGTATTTTCATATAGAACTTAATAATTTCAGGAACCCCCGACGTCCCCCGAGCGCGGCGCGCCCGCACCCCATTTCTGCCGCGGCGCACTCATACGCCTTGAAGACGGTACACTCCGACGTGTGGAGGAAATGCGCACAGAGGACTTTGTGATGAGCGCCGAGCGCACCGGCGACCTCGCGCTCACGCAGTGCACGCTGCTGCGCCTCGACGAGCGAGGGGACCGCCTCTCGCTCACACTTACTTATGATAGAAATCGCTCACAGGTAAACAACACATTAATTATCAAGCATATCGTACTGCCCAATTGTACCCAATAAAATAATAATAATGACTAAACTATCTCTTCAGTCTTTTCTTGAATTGTCATATGAGCGAACACTCTGCCGACATGCTTAAAACTAGTAACAAAATTATTGACTAGAATAATTTAAAATTGATACATAATAAAAAAATCAAGGACAATTCATTTACATATACTATACATGACTTGAAATAAATACAAATAATTAATATGGATGGTATGTTGTGCTTAAATATAATTTTTAAAATAAAAAATAAATTAATAAATTAGCTTCACGCTGTATCCCGCACACAGCAGGGTAGGCAGAGGGAACCTAGTGTTAAGACACTCCGTTCCCCACTTTCTGCCGAATTCTGGAGGCATTGCGTGTTGAGTGGCAGAACTCAACGCCGCGCTTAACCTTTAAATAATTTTTGCCTTTGCTTAAATAATTTTTGTAAAATAATATTTCCAGGTGGAGCTGGAATCAACAGTAGACCATCCGTTTTTTGTGTACGGCCGAGGTTGGGCGTCGTGTAAGCCCGAGCGTACCCTGTTGCGGTACGGACTACGAGTACAAAGACTGCAAGTGGGGGACCTCTGCGTGTCACTGGTGGCGCGCAAGCACTCCGCGCCCGCCGCCGCGCTGGGGACCGCCCTCGCGACGGCGCCGCCTCAGACGCATCCCGAGAACCTTAGCGTGAAAGAAGACGCTCGCAAGAGGCGCTGGTCAGCCTCGGATGTTTTAGAGGACGGTCCCCCTGTCAAAAAACGTTGAAGGAACCAGCCGTTCGCCGTCGCTACGAAAATATTAAATGTTCAGTTTGTTAACCAACACATTGTAGGGTCTTGACGAGTTTAACCTTCACATAAATCCGACTGTGTGGCTCGCGACTGGTATCGCTAAAGTTTGTGCCACGAATTTTCACCAAAGTAACTTTACCCCCCAGTGAAACTAAGTCATATATTTGAAATGTTATTGGTAATGTGAAATTTCTACAGCGATCGGCAATACACAATCGTACGCTTAATATTCTATTTGGAAACTAGGTGCTTTTTTCTGTCGGGTGCTTCTATATGCGTTTGTGTACAATATTGTAAATATGTAACTTAGGTCAGACAAACTTACACTACGATTAATGTAAGTCTCAAAACTTGTTACGGATTTCTCCTAACGTAACTGGAAATATCCTGAACATTAACTCCCTCAATTGTTATACTTTTTCATCTTTATATGTACTTTTAATGTGTTTATTAATCATACCTCTACAACGAAGATAAAAAATATTTCAGATTATTGCCAGTTACTATTTAGGCACTTGTAATCGATAAGATTAACTACAAATCTATATATTTAAAAAAAAAGCTCTCGATTCTGCTCAATAGGTGCTAATAGTTCTGCTAAAAGACACTTACGTCCTACATGTTAGAGTAGTGTGGTGATCTTTTTAGTTTCTCATTATGTTATAAAATAATTTTTAGAACCAAAGTCAAAAAATATTATTTAAAAAAAGTTAAAAAAAAGCTAAACTGCTACATTAAGTTTCCAACCACTTTTAAGTTTAAACCAATAACATGAGCACAAAAGCACGTTGACTGCCACATATTTTTATGTAGGTTAGAAATTGTGATAACTGATAACTAATGAGATTGTTACATCAACGACTGTGTAGAGAACGAGGCACAGTGAATGATCGGTGATTTAAAGAGCAATGTGCTTATTGACTGATTCTAATTTCGTCGGTTTTCATAATTATAGATCGAAAAGAATTTTATGAATTTTTTAAAGTTTTTATAGGCACAGGTACAGTTGAACGCGACGCTGAAGTTTATAGATCGCTTTCAAGTCCGAGATCGCTCTTAAGTTGCCGTTTTCATATTTAGATAATTATGAATGAAAACGGCATCTCAAGATCGATCCCAGCCTGCCTATCTTTACAATATTTATAAACTTCTTGTCGGGCTATACATAGTCTCAAGCAGTCATGAGTTGCGTTGTTCCCATGGTTGTGACTGCAGACATATCCATATGAATCGTTACCCGTTTCCTCTCGCTAGAGATAAAGCGAGCCTTCGTTTTTCTATTTAAAATTAAATTTTAACATCGTAACTTAAATTAGTATTTAGAATTTTCGTCGACTGTAAATTCTCTGCTGGACTAAATCTTCTGACAAATAATTTAATGTTAAAATGAAGTTATTGATAACAATCATATAATGTATAAAGAAATAATACGTCTAATGGTCATGGTTTTTAGATGCCATCTCTGTTGATTTTAACGTCCATGTGTGATACACAGAACTTTTCTATGAGAAGATGTATACATAATAAACACACTGTCTGTGATATTTTGTAGTTATTGGTCAGAATAGGTATGAAGTATTGCTTGATTAAAAACATATATGTTTTAGAATAATAAGTGCGTTATTGGTAAGAAATGTATAGTTATATATATACCTACTCGGAAATCCTGCGCAGATAAAAAATGAAACTTAAATAAAACAAGTATGTAGAATCTGTGATTAATATACATATACAGTTACTTAACGTAACGACAGAAGCATGGCCATATCATTAACAAATTGTTTTTATATATAGTGAACTTAGTAAAGTTTTATTAGTAGTTTCACAGATTACGTTTATATTGCGCGACATTAAAAAGAATTCACTACTACCAATTTTAAAAAATATATTGCAGAATTAATAGAAAAATCTGTCTGGTTACTATAATTATTATTTTACACATGTCATTCACCAGTAGATTGCTGAACTGAGGGCAGTGACGTCGCAGTTCGTCAGTCACTCGCTGTCAGCTATACTTTTTCTTGAATTATCTTTAACGCCAGTATATAATGAAGCAGTGAACATTAGATATTGGCAAAGTTTAGTTGTACCACAAACTGTTACGTGCTTGTTATTTGTATGTTAAATATATTAACCGATCGTGCTAGAGTATAAAGTGCATCGTCGGCGACGAACGGTGTTGTAAAAAAAATGTAATAATTTGTTGTGTAATGTAATTCTAGGTTATGTCGTCTATATTATTATTTGTAATTGTAATGAAAGATCTCATTTTAATAATCGGTATTTTCTAACAAGGCGCTTTCATTAGATCATGACTAAGCCTACCTCACAAACTTTAAGACTCGGTGGAGGCGGTGACGTCACGCTCGCCAATCGCTATCAAGTCTAAGCAAGATCTCAATTTGATGAAAATAAACTTTTAAAAAGACTGGGACGCTTTACTGAATGTTGTGGGATAATTAATAGTTTCTTCGAAGATATTACTTAAATTATGAAGATAGGAGCATTTATTTTGTAAAATGGCGCGCGACGCCTCGGTTTCGACAGGATGGACAATCGTTTAGTACAAAAAATTGTTACAAAAAAGTATTATTTCCCAAAATCCAAATTCAAAAGTATTAATTTTCCAATGACGGGTGCTAAGAGATGAAAGTTGTCGGAGCACAATCGCGAATGGTACAAAACTTTGTTTGTGAAGTTATTATCTTTGTGAATTATTTAGTAATTGGCACAATCGATGTTCTTCCGCGCCTTTAATATGCTAAGTGCGTCAATTATTATGTTTTAGAGCTAAATTTGTGTGATTACCTGCGGTTAAAGTTGCGTGGGTGCCCATTATTTAAGTCATTCCTTTGCACTTATTTATGGATGAAAGTGATTTTGTTACTTTCTATTAGATGCATATTTATAAAATTGAATCCAAATTATATCAAAAATACCGTTTAATAACCAGTAACATATATACATTTTATTACAGTTTCTAATTACTCTTTACTTTTTATAATTGCTTAACAATAGAATAAATGACATAACACATAATGCTTAGCGTCTATGGGCTCCATAAGCATTCCTGTGTTGATTTCTCAACCGAAATTTCGTTATTTTAAAACCTTTACTTAATAAATCTGGATATTTATCAAGTAAATCCGCTATTAAAATGCATTATGTTATATTTACAGTAGTAAAGCTTAGCTAAAACTTTATCAAGTTTAATCCTGGTCCGTATTATGCTGTCATTTTCGATCTTTTGTATCTCAAAATTATTTAAGTGTTTTTAAGGGTACGTGATGTGTCTGTGTACGATAATTAGGATTTTAAATTAGTTTCATCATTAAATGTTAAATATTTAATATAAACATTTTAAAGTTGCCAATAATGAACACGGCCAGTAATGGTTACATAATTTTAAACTAGGAACACTGACACAAATGATTGTGCCATCCTTTACAGTGTTATCGATATTAGATTATCGTTGTTTTTGGTAAGATTCCGACCAAAGAGGTAAAGCCTCAATATATAATATTTGATATTATTCCATCTTACCATAAATAATTTTGTGATAACATATTGAAAACAGATTATATATATAAAATAAAATTAAAATGTTTAATCGAGATAATGACCAATTCTTACGCACTGTTTTCAATATGTAATGTGTCATTTAAATAATAGATAAATAAATATAAATTGTTATATAATTATATGACAGATATGGCAAATATTATATATATGATGTATATTTTATTGTATAGCGAAATGAATACTATTGCAAATTAATGTAAATGAAAAATGTTATATGTTAAAACTAAGTTAACTGTTTGTAAAAAGAAAGAGAGAATATGTATAATTGAATATTTGCTACAAGTTAGTTTTATTTTACCTTTCATTATGCCCTACTGAGTAATCAAGTCAATAGTTATAATTAATGTTGTATCTCAAATAGCAGAGAGAGAGAGTTATAATTTTCAAGATATTGCATCTTTAGTGTCAGAACTCTTATGTCTGGCTTTGTTTTTTTTATCAGAGCGAGGAAATGGAATTAATTCATTTCCCTGGATAAAATCAAACCCACAACCGTCGCGTTTACCATCAGACGCCACGATGGCCTCGATTTTACGATAAATACTATTTATATTCACTTCCGAAATGTTAACCATGTAAACTAATTTCAAATTATTACATTATTTGGCGCAATTTAAACAATTAAATTAACATAAAAAAAATATAACAGTAACTAGAATTGAGTTAAAAAATATTAATTAATAGTAGTATTTATTAATATAACAATTCACAACATAAAATACTAGGCGTAATAGTAATTTTCAATCAAATGAAACTAAATATCAGATTTGAGATCCAAAACAACTTTTTCTCCTGGTTTGAAGGCGGGCATACCGAGATATGGGCATGTGGCGCATCGAAAAGCATCACCTAAGTAGCACTGAAAAAGATAACATAAAATACATAATAATTCAAATAATACATATATTATTAATAATTTTATTTAAAAAAAATACAATCCAGAGGATTGAAAAACAAAAAATAATAAGCCTTTTATATAATAATTTTAATAATGCAGTTCATAAAATCATCTTATGTGCCAAAAAAGTTTTAGAGAAAAAAGAAGAAAGAGAAAAAAGAAGAAAGAGAAAAAAGAATTATAAAAAATTCAACTAATCAGTACCCTTGTCATGGCATGAAAATAAGAAGGATGCTATGATTTATTAAATTTAGCTTTGGGCATATAACAGGGTAATTTTCTAATATGTTTTGAATTTGCCTAATAATTGCCCCATTTGCTCTGAGAATTGGCAGAAAATGGAGAACACAGTGCCTCAATATTAGACTCCCTCTGGGCACCATGGGCGAATCCAGAGATATTTTATAGGGGTGGCCTTGACTTTAACTTAATGTGTAAAAATCTTTTAAAAAAAAAACTTTCTCAACTTTTTGTTAGTCAAAACGGTTGGGCTGAGTATGGGATACACCCCTCTGCCATGATCTCCTTCACTAAATAACGGATACAATATGAGACTAAAATAAAATGTACATACACTTCCACATGATGATTTAGGAGTCTCTTTTGTTTCGCCTCGTAGCTCCTCAGCTAAACCACATGAACAATCAGCACAAGCTTTTCTCTTTCCTGTGGTCGCACAAACTGAAATTACACATTCCAATTATTAAGCATTGCAAATTCTCATTTACTTCCAAGTGATAGTATTAATGCAACTTTAAATAAGTAATTAAAAAAATGAATTACCTATATTACTCATTATTACTATAAAAGCAACATTCATTTAACAAATGTAATATAAAATAAAAGGCACATGAGAAAGTTACATTATTACTGTAAACCTGACCTTATTATGTACTTGGAACACAATACCTCAACTAATCTACTACTGAGCTCACCTTGGAACACAAAACCTCAACAAATGTTATCAAGATAAAAATATGTAAATGATAATAATATTCTATTTTGAAAGTAATATATACAATAAAGATAAATACCATTTGTATGTATATATTTGAAAAAGCAATACAATTATTTTATTAAATAAGAGATAGTTGATAGAAGACTTTCTAATTTAATTTTACAGACCTTTGAAAACATTTATTTAAAAGGTAATGTAAGTTTAACAAATAAAAAAAACATGTATAACTCTAGGTAATATTACCTCTCAGTGATTGCTGATCAGGTCTTTTAAGGTCATCTTCATCAAGAAGCATATCAGAGTCAATTATTTCATCATCATTTTTTCCTGACCAGGCTTCTTCAACTGTGTCATCTAACTTCCACACACTCTGCTTGTTGTTTAGTCTAAGTGACGTTTTAGAGCCAACCTGCAATTATCGTATTGTAAAATAATGTAATATTTGTATAAAATTTTGATTATATTAAATATAATATTTATATGAAATATATAAAAGTAATTCTTTGTTACCTCAAAATTTGGTTTCTCTGCTACATATTGATTATTTAATTTAACAATGTTTATAAAACCATTTAATTTAAGAGAAGAATTTAGGTCATTTAAATCATTCATTAGGAGCTTTCCACTTGGTTTTAAGAGTTTAATTATTAAAGCTAATAGTTTATCACTGTGAACAACATTATGTGGAGGTAGCCAATTACTCAGTATTATATCGAAAGACGATAAAGATCTGGAATCTGTAACAAATTAAAAAATGAAACCAAATGCTAAAAACATGTGTTAAATTATAAGAAATATGTACATTTATATCACCTTCCGCGATCATACTAGAGTTTTCCAGAACTACTGAAGTGTTTGCTATACTTTGGATTTGATTCACCAAATTGCTTAATTCTGTTGGTTCGTTATTGTTCCATATTATAAGCACGTTAGCTCCGCTTTTGATATAATCCATCTTAAATATTATTATTTAACGCTCAAAGTTAAAATTCCACTAAATTGCTTAATTCTTCAAATTTTTCTAATAGACACGAATTTTGATGTCTTAATTTTATGATGTTTTTGGAGTTCGCACTCCACTATATACTTGACTATTTCACGAATGACGACTGACGTTTTCACTTTTCGGTTTTAACTAAGAATCGATACATCGGATTCGTTCGATTTTTACCTCTCCGAACATCGATTGCCTAACAATTATATGATTACTTTTAAAATGATAAAGAATATTTTGTGCATTTCGTATTATTCTTTATTTGCCAAAACGTAATATGAATAGTTAGTTACGATATAACATATATTTTTAGGGTTCCATAACCAACGGATAAGGCGAAGTTTTAGTAAATAGGGTTTCTATTTACTAAAACTTCGTTGTCCATCCGTCTGCCAACAGACTTGCATGATCCGTGATAATCACTTCGTGTGCGAGTCTGACTCGCACTTGTCCATTTTTTTTTAAATAATTTATGCAATATTTATTTGATTTAAATTATAAAATCTAATGTAAATGTATGCATTGTGTTCTACAATATGGCTTAAATCACATCCTAAAATAAAAAGTAATAATTGTTAGATGCAGAAAAGTTGATATTGCATAATTATAAGATATACAAGAAAATGTTTTTTCATTATCACGCCAAAATGCATGTTATCGATAATTATAAGTATTTTAAAATATATCTTCTCTTAATTATTAATGTAGCTTAGCGCTATTTTAGCCATCCCATTTATATAAACTCGTAGTAACTTTATTTCAGCCAGACATTATAATATATACGTAGGTTCTTTACGTTACCTTTATCTAAAATGTGTAATCAAACAGATTTGAGACAAATGACCGCAATTTTAAATTAATAAGCATTTATGGCTTATATAATATAATAGCAGCCCACCCGCAAGTTCGCCCGCTTGAACTACATTTAACTTAACTTAACTTCACGCTTTATTGAACGGAGCACCAAACGCTACTACATGATTATTATTTAAATAAACATAATTGACTGACAGTTACAATGACTTTTAATATTATTTTTTATTAGTATAATCTGTAATCTTCGATTCGATCAGTCCAGCTTACTCCGCATATTCTACGAAGAGATAGCATCTCCACAGCATTCATGTTTCTTTGGTTTTTCTTCTGTAATACCCATATTTCGCTGCCGTATAACAGCGTCGGTATCAACACTACACTGTGTACGGCCAAACTTGCATCTGTGCTGACGTTTCACTGTCTCATCAATGCAGCTAATGTACCGTTATCTCTGTTACTGGCAGCAATATGCCTTTCCGCATCCATCTCGGTATCTTCCATCTCTACTGAACATACTTCCCAAATATACCACTTCATTTACTTGTTCTAATATCTTACCACTTATACTGATCTTGCATTTCGTCCATATTTTATTTCTTTCTAATACCGAAACCTTTGCCTTACTTGCATTTAGGCTTAGACCATTGTTTTCACACCGCTCTTTCACAGTGGTGACTCGTATTCTGATGATGCAATGAGCAATGCATCATCTGTGAACAGCAGCCAATGTACATTTAAGCCATCTACTTCCATCCATTCATCTCCATCAATCCATTTTCCATCCTTGTTTAACACTCGATTGGATGTCAAACCAAGGTGGCATTCTAGTTCCTACTTGGTCGCAGTCTGAGTGATCTTTCTATAGAGATTTTACAGCCTGCAGCAAGGGTCCGCTCATATTGTACCGTGGTAGAATCTTCCATAATTTCTAATTAAGAAAAATTCTGTCTGTTATCCTTTCTTTTGTAATTCTGTCAGTTATCCTTTAACACCCTGGCAATTCTTTTTAATAGCATTTTAATCATAGCGACATCTGACAGGCGAGCCATCGACTTGGGGAGTCCCTCAGGCATATTGTCCCTGGTTGTTCTCATCATGCTAACGATGAGTATTTGCATAGACACAATCAAGAAGCCAAGATAATACACCAGTAACTTGCTCTCAATATGGTCTTGTGGAATTGAACGTGCCTTATTATAGGTACAATACCTCGTCTGTTCTTCAAAATAGTTTTAGTAGACCGAGTGGCGCGCTATGCAGTGGTTGTAAACGTTAGTATCCCACATGATGACTATCTCGTGAAGAACAAAAAGAAAATTATTAAAATATTTGGACTTAGAACATGAGATTGCCGCCATGTGGGATGTCAATGCGTTTATCAATGTGCCGATAGTCTCAGTTAACAGTTTAATAGCGAAAAGCCTCGACCAACATCTTAAGAAGTTATTGCTTTGCTATTGGAACAAGAACTGAATGCACAAGGCAGTTTTACTTGAGACGGTGCGTATTGTGAGGAGGTATTTTTCGCTGAAGCCCTAGCCACTGACGGCTTGGACCCTCGTATCACCCTTGAAAGTTTTTTTTAAATTTTTAAACGCATTTTTTGTAACAATTTATATTTAAAAATAGGTAGGTAATCTCTGTTTAGTTTCTTATTTTACAGCTTTTTAGATGTGCCCGTTGCATGTGTAACTTCGTAAGATCCATCTTTCTATGTTATTGACAGAAGCATTCAAGCGATTCAATAGTCAAGCGGCTAAATTATGCAAATCTTCCGTCTACTGTCATTGTCAGTGTGTATATGTGTTCTGTGGTTAGTGTCACCAAAATTCAATCGATATATCGCTTAGAAATTTTCATTTTGTCTTTTTGTATTTGTTATGATAACTTAAATTGGAAATTAGATTTATAGAGTGCGATTCATTCAAGTCGTAAATAAATAACTAAAATGAATTAATTTGGTGAAATAAGGAGGAATACAGGTTTTAATCAATATTTTGCTCAACTTTGAGAAAAATTGATAAACACAATTAAATACTACATAAAAAACACATTTAAAAATATATAATAGTTAAAAATGTTAGTAGAGGCATTTATGGCTGGTATTTGGTCAGCATTAGGAAGTACTCTTGGCAAACTATCCGGTTCTCCTATATATGTCGTAAGTTAAACAATTCGCAATCACACTAAATGTATTTTTTATCATTCTATATTTTGTGATCTTATAATATTGTAACATAACTCTCTTATCAGGGCGACAGCTACTTCTTGTGGAGTTTTTACTTATTACTCATGCTTATAGTAAATACATGGGGCTGCAGGTGCTATTTGCGTTCTCTAGACGCGTCTTCAAATTCTGTATCTCCAACTGTTATATCATCTTCTTCTAGTTTTGTATTATCGGTATGTAGACTTTAATTCATTATTATTCATATTAATTTTATTTGAAAAGTTTTTTAAATATTTTTTAACTGCTCATTGTACCTAATATAGTAGGGTATGGTGAGTAATGTTAAACCACTCTGTTCCCTACTTTGACCCAATGATTTAGCCATGTGTGTGTGTGTATTGAGTGGTGAAAGTCAACACTGCATTTTGGGTTAGTAAATTCAGTGAATGAAACTCATTCCCATGAGTGGGAATCAAACTCAAAACCATAGCATTTGCAGTTAGATGTTGTGCTGCTGTGCCGCAATAAGCTCAAATCACAATAAGTATGTTTCTTTATATAATATACTTATTTTGATTACAGGGATTACTGGGAGTAGTTATATTTGAAGAAGAATCTTCGATTCAATGGTGGATTGGCACAGCACTGATAATTCAGGGACTAGCTTTACTATCAGGACGTAAATAATTCTCCAAAATTTCTCTTTTTGGTTATTTAATATAAAAATTTAATCTTATATATACAAGACGGAGGCTGTCTTTATTATTTTAACTTTTTAAAATTACTATGTGTACATGTTTGTTTTGCTATTTAAAGTAGGCTTAGATATAGTTTTAGACTTAATTATCTCTAGGTATTTAATTCCAATGAGAGCTGAGATATTTTAATTGTCTTTTTCTATATAACTAAATTAATGTAATTTTAGTAAGTGATACAATTATACTGTTTTGTTTATTAATTTAAGGCTGTTTGATAACACTTTTACATTCTTATTTTATTATAATTATACCACAAATTTATGAACAGGTATTAAAAATATAAAGCTTTTTTATTTTTTATTTATTTTAGATTTAAGTATTTAACATACTTTGCTGTATTTATTATGAATAAGATCTAATTTTTGGATATACATTTATAAAATTGTATTCTTGAACAAAGTTCACTTTTTCATTTTAATAAACAATATGAGTATAGAGACGTAAGTTTTATTTTACTTATAATTTAATTCTTTTTTATGAAAGCAAGCAAATTATTTTTTTCTACTACTTCAAAATCCCTTAAGGTATTGGTATTTTGTTAGCCAGACTGTATAAGAAAATCTTATATTTAAGTGTGAATATTTAAGTAGAACTTACAGTCCCATAAGAAACAAATAAGAAAACTTTACAGGTCATAATTTTAAAATATACTAGTGCTCCAAGTTAATCATGAATTGGCTAGGAGTAGGTTTAGAATTAATTTGTATGCCTACTGCATAATTTAAAGCTATTTTAATAATTTAATTTGCTAAACGCCAATCAACAAGCAATGCTTCTAGAATTTTGCGATAAGTGGGGAACGGAGTCTCTTAACACTAGGCTCCCTTTATATGGAGGATGTTAGTAATTAGAGATAAAATAAAAAAAATACTGTTTACCTATACATCTCTTATAAATAATAAATAAAATTAAAGGGTATTTCTTTGTTATCAACATAAATGTGTTTTTTCAAGTTCATATAGTTATTAACTATCAAAACACAATTAAACAATTTTAACATTTTTGTCTTTTTGTCTCTCTGTTTACCCGGGCTAACCTCCGGACCAACTGAATCGATTATTATGAGACTAAAAGATAGAAAAGATTGTACAGCAACATAAAGGCTATTTTGATACAATAAAAAAGTTATATCAATTTTAAGTACGTATTGTTCGACAAAATTGCTAATTTCTAAAAGAGTTATTTTTTTAGTTTAACTTTATGGAATTGGCCAAATATTTAGTTTTCAGTCTTTTCTTTTTTTATATTGCTTGTAATTTATTATTTGTATGATGTCAGAAAAAACTCTAGATTATATGATTGTAAAACAGACCGAGATTTTAAGATTTAGGATTTCCAAACGTAAATTGATACCCTCTCAAGCGTCCATGTAATGCTTGAAATTTCTCAATGATAGATAAAAATTTGTGGAGCGTAGGTACTCCCAGAGGTACATCCCAGAAATTAACAAAAAAATTGTCGTGAAAAAAAAAAACAGTATCTCCACGAATATACCTGTTTCAAGCTTACGCTTAAACCCACCCAGAAAATACCTGTAGATACGCCCATGTTTACGTTGCATTATTAAATAATTTAGAACTACTTATTACATACAACGGACAGTAGGTAAATAAAGTGGCATGTCATAACAAAAGGTAAGTCTATGCAAACAAAGTTTTATAAAGGCAATTAGTAAATTAATGAATGGATAAATTAATATCACAAAAATGCAAGCTAGTCATTAAATCGTCGATAGTTTATTTAACCATAAAAACCTAATTTATTATTTATAAACTTCAGAAAGCTTGTCGTGGCGCAGCGGTACTAATATGTGACTGTAAAAGGAACTGGTAGTCGGTTCGATCCCTATTTGAAAAAATGAAATATTTAAACGTACATTTTCATTCCTTCTCTATGAATTCGCTCAGAATGCCTCTAGAATTTGGTGGAAAATGGAGTCTCCTAACACTAGGTTCCCTCTGTTATGTGTGGGATACAACGTGAAGTTGATTTTTTAAATTTAAGAGCAAGTAATGCATATATAAATGAATATCATATATGAAAAAATATAAAAGATCACTGCAGTGGCACGATTTCAATTAGGTAAATGTATGAACGTCTATCAACAAATGAATCAATGTGAACTAGTCAGCTGAAACAAGACGGCACTTTTAGAGGTATTTGAATAAAAACGGTAAATAAAACCTCCCTTACTCCGACGGACGTTGAAGCGAAACGTAACAAAAATGCATGTTAGTTTGGTTTTTATATCAACTAATGGTATTGGTGTGGTATTTTTAGAGAAATGCTCGCTGATTTTCCTTTGTGTACTATTTTTCAGGTAGCATGGATGGGTGGTGTTGGAAAGTAAAACACAAGTGTTATAGGTAAAAGTTGTCTATTCCAAGATTTACGAAGTTCTCTTCGTCGTGTTGAAGAGAACAAAGTTATAAATTACTCCGTTCTGTTTTCTAGCTTCTTAGACAAGCTTCTAGCTTTTTCTCGCATAGCAGGGTATGCAAAGGAAATTACCTAGTATTAAGACACTCCGTTCCGCACTTTCCGCACAATTTTCGAAATATTAAGTATCGTGTTAAGTGGCGGACCACGGAATCTAACAACGCGTCTTGTCTACCACAGTTAGAAAATGAGAATAATTTAAATATAAATCATTTTTCCGAGTGGGGAACGAGCCCGCAACTATCGCGTTTATGCTTTACAGACTGACGTTATCACACTGAGGCACTGCGGGATTTGCCTAAAAGTAAACCAGAGATAAACTTACGTAGGTAATAAATATAATTTAGGTAAGTTTCTACGAGTACAATTTGAAACGATTGGACTTGATTGGAGCAATTTTTTACTTATTTGAAGAGCTCCTCGTAGACTAGTAAAAAATTAACTGGTATTACGTGCTGATTGAGGATTTTATACAGTTTATGTACTATATACAGAGACAGGTCAGGATTGAGTCGCAATTTTTTTATATTTTCTTCTCTTCGTTCTGGTGTCGAGGCAAAGCGCAGCGTTGAGTTCCGCCATTCAACACGCAGAATTTGGCGGAAACTGGGGAGCAGATAGTCATAACACTAGGCCCCTTTTGCCTACTCTGTTACATGCGGTATTCAGCATGAAGTAAAAAAAAAAACGTACTGACAAAAATATAATTTATCTCTAATAAGAAACATTTTAAAGCTACAATCGATTGAATGAGGGAAGTAGGTGCTAACGTGATAAAACCAAAAAACAAACCAATAAAATAATATGCGGGATAAAATAAAAAACTGAATTTTTTCTTTTGGAAAAAAAATTAAATCAGCTTCACGCTATATCCCGCACACAGCAGGGTAGCGGAGGGAATCTAGTGTTAAGACACTGCGTTCCCCACTTTCCGCCGAGTTCTGGAGGCATTGCGTGTTGAGTGGAGGAGCTCAACGCCGCGCTATGTCCCGACACCAGAGCGATGAAATGAAAATATAAATATAAATAAATATTTCATTTCCACGAGTTTTAAAAAACATCTTATAATAGGTAAATAGAAATAATCATATCCATTATCGTACAGCTAAAATTATTGCTGGCGAATTGAGTTTATCTTTGTCAGGCAGATTACTAGGGACGGCTGTGTGGTTATGTGTTAGCCGCAAAAACAAAATTACCTACATAAAATTTGTATATTTACCGGATTATATCCACTCATGCGGCCAGCCGTGGCGCAGGGGCACAAAGTGTGATAGTAAAATCGACTGGTTGTGGGTTCGATGCCCACTCGAGAAAATGAAATATTTACTTAAATTTATATTTCCATTTCTTCGTTCTGGTGTCGAGACAAAGCGCGGCGTTGAGTTCTACCACTCAACACGCAATGCTTCCAGAATTCGGCAGAAAGTGGGGAACGGAGTGTCTTAACACTAGGTTCCCTCTGCCTACCCTGCTGCTTGGGGGATACAGCGTGAAGCTGATAAAAAAAATCCACTCATAGACTTGAAGTATTAAACAAGTACAGATGAAGATTATATTTTTTATTTAATTCCAATTTACCTTAATTTAAATTATAAGTGTAGCAATAATGATTTTTTATATCAGTTAGGCAAAAGTTTGGCTGCATACAGCCTAATGTTAAGTCACGTCGATGCGGTCTAAAATGACACACTTGCCACCATTACTGGAAGATACCATTCATTTAAATACTATTAAATCTATTATTAAAACTAATTTTAACTGCTATAGTAGATATTATGTTTAATCTATCTATAGCATTATATTTTATGATATTACTACTATGGAATATAAAGTTAATTGGGTCTTTGAGCCTTCTGAGTTGTGTTTGATAGGTAAACATAATATAATATAGTTTATATAAACATTTGTGCGCAAAAGTGGCGTAGTTGGAAATGAAGTAAGTAAATAAGTTCAAAATCTACTTGGGGAAATATTCATATTTTAATAGAAGTGATCGCTCGTTTTGTTATACTATGTACTGCGATAGCCACTTGTAACAGAATTCGATGGAAATCAGATTTGGGAGTCATAAATATTTTCGGTCTACTGACACATTTTTAGGCAGGTATTAAGTAAAAATTATATATGGAATATGTACCTTCTTTACAAAATATGGATTTATTAAAATTATTAAACACAAACTCACCAATCATTACGCCATTATACGTGTACAACATTCTTGATTTCACACTGTTTTATACACCAAATTCACTCATATCAAACTTTTATATATTAAAGAATGTTATAAGAAATAATCATTATTAAATCTAGGCGTGTATCTTTTAACAAGCCTCTCTTTGTTGCAATGATATTGTTAAACACAATATTTTCTATATGCAATATTAATATAGATATTTTTAAGCTTAACACTATATGTATACATTTATCATGTTATTTAGTGACATTTCTTTTCAAATATTAATACATTATGGAATTTCTTGTGAAGATAATGTATTCGTACATATAAGCAATAAATTTATTTTAATAATATGATATAATTAACTTAAATAATAGTTTTCCTTTCCCTCATATATTGATTATTTTTATTAGTTACTTAAAATTTTAGTATTCATCAAAACACGAAGGTTATTCGTAAAATAAAGAAATATTTATATCGATACGAAGTTGATGTCGACAAATACATCCCTCGAGGTGTTATAGACGCAGTGACGCCGGGCTCGGCAGTGGCGCGTCATCAGTGGCGGTTAACACACGTCTTGTCCCGATAAAAAATATTCAGTTTATTTTCCTTCGTCGAAAGATACGATCGATAACACAAAACCGCGTGCAAAACAAAAACGTCAACCAAATTCGTAGATTATATTTGTTTGCGCTTCTTTTATATTTCGTTACAATAAATAAATTTCAATTAAGATATCGATGTATTTGCGTGACGGCCGGTGTCAACAATGTAGCCATAGAGACGCGGTGTTGACGATTTGACAGTTAGCTATTTAACGTTGTAATTTACGATTTTTACGATGCCAATTTATTTCATTAATATTTTTATTGGTTTTGATTTTTTCAAAAGAATTAAACGCGATTTTTTATTTCACTTATCAAATATTTAATATCTGGAAGAATGGGGAATGGCATGAATAAGGTAAGTTTTTTTTTTGTTGTCACAATTGTAATATTTTGGCCAGTTCTGCGGATGCTAGCGCGTCAAGTTACGTAACGTTAATGTAGCTGCTACGATCTGTCGTAGCTCGTAGCATCGTTGCCCGTAGATCGAACTTTGAATCTAATTCTAAATCCAATGTTATGATTATATTTATTATTTACAATAAAATTACCATGTATTTGTTTTATAAAATTGTAAACAAAATTATTTTTTTAAGTTATTAAGTGGGTAATTATAATATAAACACGTTTTTATACGATGTGTCATATTTTTACAATTCTTTTATATTTAAATATTAATCATATTTTATAATATAGGTTCTAGTTTTGGTGGTGGTCAGTTATTAGTATATTAAAAACATCCAGTATATCATATTTGCGATATTTAGTAATATATATTATATAATAATCTGTATTTTTTTTAATAATCTGTAACAATTTAATATTATTTAAGTGTATTTACTGAAAATTCATTATTTTAATATTGATTATCTATAATACTATTATACACTTAATAAATTACAATTAATTATTGTTTTAGTTCGTGCTGTATCCCACACACTCACAAGAGTGTAGGCAGAGGAAACGTAGAACCTAGTGTTAAGACACTCCTTTCCCATTAAGACACTACCGTTCCCCATTTTCCGCCGCAATCAGGAAGCATTGCGTGTTGAATAGCGCAACTCAATCCGTTTGTCTCGTTACCAGATCGAAGAAATGAAAATCTAAAATATTTCATTTTTACGAGTGGGATTCGAACCCACAACCTGTCGCATGTACAGCCGCACGCTTGCCCCTCCGCTGCGACAAACCTCAAATTTACATCTTTTGGGATTTTATTTCATTTTGCTTGCAAAAAATATATTAGAAAAATAGATATTACATCTTTTGGGATTTTATTTCATTTTGCTTGCAAAAAATATATTAGATAGATAGTAGTGGGCATGCGATAGGTACGTGCGCGCACCACCGATGTGGTTTTTCTTTTGTGAATTCCGATCAACTCGCTCTAACTTTCTGTGTTAGTCACATAAAAATCAGTTCATCATCCGGAGATTAGCTCGGAGAAACAGACAAAAAAATTGTGATTGTTTGTGTTTTGGTATCGTGTAAATAGCTTGGGAAAGCACGGTTATTTTTAATTAACAGACTGACTTCAACTTTATTGGTTTGTATAGTAATAGGATTTGAAGGCAATATTAGTTCTATAATAAAAATAACTAATATTGCTTGTATATTGCGAACCCTATTATATACAAAATATAAATGTTTATATTGTGTGAGGCCGCCGTGGCCCAGGGGCACAACGATGTGACTGTAACGTGACGGATGTGGGTTCGATCCCATCCCGCGCGGGAATAAAGTATTACTTATTAATATTTTCATTTCTTCGCCATGGCACCAAGGCATAAGCCCGGCGTTGAGTTCCGCCATTTAATGTAATGCCTCGAAAAATTCGGCGGAAAATAGGGAACGGAATACTTTAACACTAGGTTTCCTCTGCCTACCTGTGTGATACAGCGTGAAGCTGATATATTTTTTTTAACGCTTTTATTGAATAAGACATATTTTTTTTATTTTTCAACTCTTCACGTGATTTACTTTCTTTCGCGTTATACCTACACATGATGATATGTAGACGAGTATTACTCAAAAATATTATATGTAATTTTTTTCTACTCTTTCTATATAACATTTGTCTATTAATTAACTATAAATACTTGTTTAGAAATTATATGAAAAGGTGCTACGTAAGAATTTTGCCAATACCAGGCTACGAGTAAAAAAGTCCGAACGTAGTCACGCGCGTGTGCTTATAAGGAAAATAAAATAATTATAAGATTATTCACCGACATAAACCCAACTAGGGTTTACTTAGAATGAATTCTTTAACATAGGTTAGTAGGTAAGCCGTTGAACTTTTCCGTTTGTACTCGTACTAGAAAAACTATCAAAAACATTCGATTTTTCCATTTAAAAATTTGATATACCTTTGATTTTTTAAAAAGGACTGTTTGAGATTCAAATTTAATTTTCATTTTATGCAATTTATAAAATAAAAAAAATAAATTTTGCTTCACACTGCATCCCGCACAAAACAGGGTAGGCAGAGGGAACCTAGTGTTGACACTCCGTTCCCCACTTTCCGCCAATTTTTTTTTCACTTAATTTCCTATTGCCTAGGTTTTTCTAAATGTTTTATCTTATTAAAGGCTTATTCACAGCACATTTTTTATTAAATGGATAGCGACTGGATTATGTTTATAATATGTACTTCAGCACAAAAAGCACTTGGCGTGATTCGTAATGTCATTAAAAATGTTTTTCTTTTATTAGCCCTTTTTAGAGTTCCGTAGCCGAACGGGAATAATCGGGATTATTTTATTCCAAATCTATTCTACAAGATCTACAAGAAATGTACAGTAGAAAACTGGTAGGTATAGGTGAATCTCCTGAACATCTTTATAATGTCTATACAAAAGAAAAAAACTCCCGGGCGCCAGGCGCTCCCCATACATTGCACTTTTATTTATAAATAGGTTTCTAAAAATTACATAGGGGTTCGTAAGTAAACCATTTTTTTACAAAGTCAATAAATTTGTAAGATCACCTCCAAAGTGGTAGAATGCGAATAATAAAAAAAAGAGAGTGAAAAAAATATGCCATAGATCTTAATGAGCACTTTCTACAAAAAAATATTTGAATGAGATAAACCAGATTTTTAAAAACCACAAATATTACCTTGTCATTTCTACGAGCAATGTGAAAGAAAAAGTTATTTTTTGCTATCTTAAAATTATATTGATATTTTACTAAATATAGCATATATTTTTAACTACACTCACTATACGTAGCATTCCATGGGCGAATTTGACTCGCAGTTCACTCCTTTTTTAGTTAGTTCCATTTGAATAGATAAAATATATTAATTGTGTAATTATTGGTTTTTACTACATGCCTAGGATTAGACCAAGCAACAACTTTAAGTAAGCTTAAGTCATATTCGTGTATCATATTTCTAGTATTCCCCAGAGACCGAGATGGATGCCCAGCTAGGGAAGAACTCAAAGTTCTGTTGCCATATAAATAATAAAATTTGTGTATGACTGACTGTATTTTCTAAAATATATTATATAACTTGAAATATATTATATAATACAGCTCGTACTATTTTTTTTTCAATTATATTTTGCATGATTAATCATGCAAAATATAATTGAAAAAACTGAATAATCGTAGATTATCGTAAAAGACATTTTACATATTCAATAGAAAAATATTTTTATTCGTTAAAAATATACATAAAAATCCAGCATAACTTGAACAATAGGCAAAGGCATTGTGCCCAACAATAAAATGGAATTAGTTTTCGTTTAACAATAGATTCTTTTCTCGTGCAAGCGTTATTGTAGACTCGTGATCGTTACTTATAGGGTAAAGTACAATAAAATGTAAATTAAAGTTTAACTTGTAATGCATAGTTATATATAGGTCAACCTCATAATCGGAACCTTTATTTATTTAGTATTCATATTATATTATACTAGAGGGCGCGCGCGGCTTCGCCCGCTTATTAGGAGTGAATTCTAAAAAAACCACGAAACACGTGTTCAATAAAATATTTTTAACAGTCTGAATTAATTTTTTTATAAAAATCGGTGGCAATTTAAAAAAATTTCCATATAAACTTTCAACCCCTTATTTGAACTTTTAGGGGGCGAATTCTTAAAAACCATGAAACACGTGTTCAATGAAATATTTTTAAGAGTCTGAATTTTTAATTTTATAAAAATCGGTACAGCTTAATTTTTTTTTCCATACAAACTTTCAACCCCTATTTCATCCCTTTAGAGTTAACATTTTTCAAATTTCCTTCTTAGTGGATGTCCAGAATATAAAAATAAACATCTGCCCAAATTTCACATTTCTACGCAAAGCGGTGACGGCTGTGCGTGTGTCTTACCTCAGTCAGTCAGCACAAGTCCTTTTACATATATAGATTGTTATTGTTATATAGGTACTAGGTATATACATACTAGCTATATTATATAGATGCTCGCTGACCTGTAGAATGAAAGGGGTGCTTTCGAAAGACAGTGAAATTGTAACAGAACAACCACACGTTTTGCAGCGATGGTCGGAATTTTACAAGGAGAAGTATGAATGTGATGACGCCTCAGTCTCAAGTAACAGCGAAACGCTGAGTCTTGATGTAGCTGATGGCGAAATCAATAGGTATAAAAAAATTGAGATTGCAATCCGAAATCTGAAATGTGGTAGGCAGCAGGAGCATATGGAGTTACTGCCGAGACCTATTGTGGTTTTTGTGCAATTTATGCTGAAAATCAGGAGTGGTCCCAGATGATTGGCGAGGTGCAGTTATCGTGCTTTTGTATAAAGCAAAGGTTCACAGATAAACTCCGCAAGCCATAGGGCTATCAGTTTCATTAGCTTGAATAGTAAAGTTTATGTTAAAGTTTTAGCGAGAAGAATGCAAGAGAGATCCGAAGGGCTGTTGTGGGTGGCCCAAGGAGGCTTTAGACCTGGAAGAGAGTGTATGGATCAGATCTTTTCTCTCCGTTTGATCCCTGAAAAGTTCTGGCCGTTAACCAAAAGGTTTTCTGTGCTTTTGTGGACTTGCATAAGGCGTTTGACAGAGTTGTGAGAACGAAATTATTGGAGATACTGACCCTGTACTGGCTGTAAAGTCATTTTTCAGAGATTACTTAGCTTGCATACGAGTAGGAGCTGACATGTCGCCCTGGTTTGACATCCAATCCGGTGTTAAACAAGGATGCGCCGTGTCAGCTTGGTTGTTCAATGTATTTGGATAGCTGTCTCCAAGAAGTAAAACAAAATGCTATGGGAGTGAAGATAGGAATGCAGTGCTCATTGCACCATCAGAATGCGAGTTGCAGGTATTAGTTACCACTCTGAAGGATGTGAAAATAATGATCTAAGCCTGAATACCGTGTTATGTATTAACACTCCGTTCGCCACTTTCCGCTGAATTCTGGAGGTATTGCGTACTATGTGGTGGAACTCAACGCCGCGCTTTGCCTCGGCACTACAGCGATGAACTGAAAATATAAATGTAAATAAATATTTCACTTCCTCTAGTGGGGATCGAACCCAAAACCAGTCGTGTTTACAGTCACACTTTAAGCCCCTGAGCCACGATCGGCCTCTTTAAAACATATTATGATATATAGTTAATATATATAGATTTTATTCCACCTATTTTTTAAAAAAAGTACCTACTAGTAGGCGGTACTTATTAGTATTTTTAAAATTTAATTGGCTATTTACAGTAAGCTCGTATAGACTTACAGTAAGCTGGCATCTCTAAAACTATTTTAAGGTTCTTACGCGTAAATATACAACAGAAGGTATTGTATTGTTGTTTCAGTCAACGAAAGAAAATCAAAGATCACTTTCGTGTCGTATCATAACCATCTTTCTTAAAAGAGCTATTTTATGACCCCTAAATATTTCTTTATAAATGTACAAAATTGCGAATAATGAAAGTATAAAGGATTCCGCGGACAGCCGATTGTCTGAAGTGTCTATTATTAAAAAAATGTATCTGTCAAGTGTATCTTTTCATTAGTATGACCAATAGTATATTTATTTAAAGAAATTTCATCGTCGTAGGACGTCTACTTGATGGTAACAGTCGGCGAACCAATTCTCGCTTGAAAAAACAAAAAAAATCTTTATATTAAAAAAATATAATAATTAAAAGTTAAAAACAAATCGGGGGTTCTTTTTAAGTTATCTATTGACACTATGCACCTCGTTATTTTTACAATATTCTTAATTCAAATGTCAAAAAAAGATTTCTTTTTCTCATTTTTCTAAAGACGTGCTTTTTAGCTTTACTTAACTATTTTTTTTTCATATTATTGTATTATTATCAGTCTTTCATAAGTTTACAAAGTCCAAATTAATAAGATTTTTTTCAAAGTCAGTGGAAATTAAAATGTTCAAAATTTCCTTTAATATTTTGTATTTACTACCGAAGTTAATAAGAGGAGTGTTAAAAATATTTTGTTTTCTCTCTTGTCTGATACAGATCATCTGGTCTTCTTTCGAAGGGCCAATGCCAGACACATTGCGTTCCTTCACAAATAAAATAATTTATAATATAGTCGGTATATTATTTGAACTGCTTTCTTCTTACAAAAGTTCTTAACAAAATTTATTACTGCAATGTAGCTTAAAAAAACTATGTACTCCGCGTAAGAATTGTCAATTTCTAAAATCAATCAGCTTCACGCTGCATCTCACAAACAACAGGTAGGCAGAGGGAACCTAGAAACCGTCGAATTATTGGAAGCATTGCGTGTCGAGTGGCGGAACTTAACGTTGCATTTTTCCTCGACACCAAAGCAAAGAAATGAAAATATAAGTTTAAATAAACTTCATCATATTTCATTTCCTCGAGTGGGGGTCGAACATACAACCAACGTTATGCCCCTGCTCTACGACTGGCCTCAATTTATGTAACAGTCCATATTAAAATAAAAAATATAAATAGATTCCAATACTTCATGCAAAAAGATAGATTGAGATAAATAATATATTTTAATATTTTCAAAATCAATTCATAGAACTATGACTACATAAACTAAACTAATCTGAAATTCCATTAAACCCTCAACACTTGTCGCTCGTTGTAAGTGGCTCGTGATTCTTGCATAGTTAGATACTCTGAATAGAGTAACTCGTGTTCACGTAACGAACTCTCATAATATGTAACATATATGCAAATTATAAGGATTTTCATAATAAAAATTAAAATTAAAAAAAATAGCTTCGCGCTGTATCCCGCACACAGCAGGGTAGGCAGAGGGAACCTAGTGTTAAAACACTCCGTTCCCCACTTTCTGCCGAATTCTGGAGGCATTGCGTGTTGAGTGGCGGAACTCAACGCCGCGCTTAACCTCGACACCAGAGCGAAGAAATGGAAATATAAATTTAAGTAAATATTTCATCTCCTCGAGTGGGGATCGAACCCACAACCAGTCGGTTTTGCAGTCACACCTCGTGCCGCTGCGCCATGACCGGCCGGCCGATTTTCATAATATTTCAACATATTTTGAATTTTGTTTAATTATTAAGTTGTATTTAGTCGTCTTACAGTTCAAAGAGAATGCAGTCACTATATACAAAGTACCATAATTGTTTTTTTTTAACAATATAACAAGGTAATTTATTAACGATTAAGAAAAAAATTTACATGATTAATACTTATCTTACTAAAAAATATATTGTTAATCATGTATGCAATTTTCTTTTATGTATTTATCTACTTTTCTTTCTTTCTTCTATCATAAGACATGACTTTGCATTTTGCAACCAACAATAAAATACCCTTCTAGATGATGAAGATGCCTAAAAATAACAAAAACATATACAAAGTTTATTTTAATTGATTGCTAAGTGTACTGCAACGATTCAAAATTGCCTATAATATACTTTATAATAATATACTTTTTAACATATATGTAGATTTAAATGTCTACGTTTACCACAATAGAAATAATTGCTTACATAAGAGATTAACTCGGCAGTGCTATCACAGCGACCATTATGGTTATTATGAAAGCATGCAATAAGTAATTTTCTTTTCCCTATTGTTCCGCAACCACTGCGTTATATATTTTCTTATAAAAAAGTTTTTTTTTCTTAAAATAAAAAGAAAAATTAATGTCAAAATTAAGAAAAAAGTAGTTGAAGTATTTAATAAGATACTAGCAGGCTTACAAAATTGTTTGTAGAATCCGCCTATCCTTATAAATAGCTATAAAAGTGTTTTAGTAGCTCTAAAATCTTTTAGACAATTATTCGTTATTTAAATTAAATATATGTATATAGTATGTTTGTGTATAATTATTTCATACATAATTTATTAGGTTCAAAACTTTCACATAAAATTACTCCAACGTAATCATCTGAAAGCGAAGAGCTTTAGAGATACTTAATTTATCACGTGGCGACAACGTTAAAACGACTTAATATTTGGTAATATTTGACTAAAATCATGAAGACTTATTATTATCTATAGAAGACTTATTATTACTTATCTAAACATATTTGGAATATATTTATTCTTATAATGAATTTATAAATATATTGATTAAAGTAAATTTTAAACAAATTCACCAAAACAATTTTGTAGATTGTACAAAACTTTTTTTAAACGATATGGCTGTATATACACACATATACATTGCTTTTAAAACACAGTAAACAACTTTTAAAATAAATGTTTTTCCAGCGTCATTAGCAAGTGCTATACGAGTACTCAACGGTTACAGCTGTTAGGTAAAATCTCGTCATCGTCGCTTTAATGGACCTATTTTTTTGCTGACATTATTTTTATATTTTTTAAATATTATACTTATTTCTCTGATATTACGAAACATTGTTATTATAGGTTAAATATTGTTGTGGAGCATCAATAAATTATTAAATTTAATACCTTTAATACACCTTAGTTTTATAACGCCATATTAACTTTTTAAATTTCGTTAGCGTCCCGTTGAGGATTAATTTCATAAAAGCTATTGCTGGCTGATAGCGTAACTTTGTAAAGAACTTAATTGTAAACATTTTTGAATGTATGTGAACGGTAAGTAGGTAATTAAGTACTTATTATAAAGAGAGAGAATGTATAGTATATATGTATATATTGTCATGTGATATAACCTAAGGGTACCTTATCTATCGGATAAATAGACATACTATGGTTCTATTCATAAAATTAATTTTAATACATATTTAAGATTTCCGCAGATTTCGTTATTCATAAGAAAAAAATCCCAATATAATACATATTAATCTTATATTATTATTATTATTTTAACAAAAAGTAATATTATATTAGTGTATATTTTCTTAAATTACTAAGTATACATCAGATTTGTATAGCTATTCATAATATACATATAAATGAAATGGAGTTTCGCTCTGTGTTTTTAAAATAACTCTCACGCAAATAGCGTGTTTTTGTCTTTGTGCCTGTTCGTCTTCTTTTTTTTTGTGCGGGTTAATCTTCGAAACAGCTGAACTGATTTTTATAGGACTCATAGTGGAGAAGAGAGGTTGTGGAGATACATTTAGGCTACTTTTTGACCGCTTATTGCCATTTAAATACAACAAAAAAATCTATTGATTTTGAGGCCAGTCGTGGCGCAGGGGCTTGTACCACTGCAGTATGACTAAAACCGATCGGTTATGGGTTCGATCCCCAATCGAGATAATGAAATATTTCTTCATATTCATGTTTTCATTTCTTCGCTCTGGTGCCGCGGCACTGAGTCCCACCATTCAACATGTAAAGCCTCTAGAACTCGGCGAAAAGTGGGGAACGGAGTGTCTTAACACTAGGTTCCCCCTCTGCCTACCTTGCTGTGTGCAGCGGCATAAAACAGGATTACCTAAATACACTTAAATAATATTAAAAAAAATATCGTAAAGTTAAAATCAGCAAAGGCGCGAGAAAGCGGGTAGTTTTGAGACAAAATTATGTATCTAAATAAAAATAAAGTAGTAAAAGTAGTAGTTATAACAGTTTTAAATAAAATATTCTGTTTCGTATTTATAAAACGAAGTTAAGAGATGAACGTTTTGCCTATTAAAGCAATTGTGACTTCCGTCGGTTAATAATTCAACAAATACGTTGTGGAAGCGCGGGCAAAAACAAAAGTGGGTCAACTTCAGTTTCATTTTTTATTTTAAGCGAATGTTTTTTTTTTAATTTCATTAGAATATCATTATTAAAAAAAAGGAGAAGATTATTTTGTTGTCCGTCTGTCTGTCTGTTTATCTGACTGTCAAGAGCCCTTATCTCAGGATCACTTGGAGATATCGAGTTAAAATTCAAATTATATACTCAAATCTACGGTCCCATAATTTCCTGAAAAAATCATATCGAAAAAAAAAACACATATTTTGACACTGTAAACGGCAAAATCAAAATGAACGGCTAGCTAGCATTTACAGATGCAGAAAAATTCTGAAACTGTATAATTGTGGTAAAATCCTATAAAATAACAGCCTTAAATTATTTTTTTGCAAATTTTGTAACAGTGTAAGTGAGGTATCAGATGTAAGGACTCTGGCTAAGCTAAGCTTGAATTTTCGAAAAAGCTCGAGGCCTCTGATTTTTATTATATTTGTTATGAATATATTAGTTATTTGATTTAGATATTTACAAAACTCACTTGTAATTATGTTATATTCGAGTTATTCATTCGATTTCCATTTAGGGGAATGAATTATTTGATTCTCTAGCTTTGGTAAAAATTCTAGATCAGAGCGTCTTAATTCTTAATAATAGAATTCTCTCGTCTTTTTTAAATATAAAAGTACTATGTGATTACCATTTATTACTAAATTGTCTATACGCCATAAAACCGGTTGTCTGTAAAATCGATTAACGGACAATAATTTTACGTGATGACGTTATTACGGACAATATTTTTATGAATTGAATTAAATTATTATCACTGAATTTTCAATATTTTGTATAATAAAAAGAAGGAGTTAATTGTTTTTTTTTCTCGATAAATTTAAATAGTGATTACATTTATTTGCACTCATATTTTTTTTTACTTAAAATGTGCAGATTAATTACAAGTAACAATGAATGCATTGATTAGTTAGCTTTCAGCTTAAGGCAATCCTGCATCTCTTTCATTTACACCGCGCTCTCGCTTGCACACTCGGCTCAAATGAAACGTGACAAAGAGCCATTGCTTTTTAGTGCGTGCAATCGGTGTTCATCGATTTGTAAGATGTTATTACATTCAAAAATATAGTAATTAAAGTAATTTATAAGACAAGATTAAACAAATTTTCATACTTATTAAAAAAAACATATTTTTTGTTACAGGTATTGCCGGGTCTTTATGTAGGCAATTACAGAGACTCGAAGGACCCTGTTCAACTAGATAAATATAAAATAACACATATACTTTCTATTCATGATGCAGCTAGAAGATTACATGCGGTGAGTAGTATATCTTGACTTTTTAGAATATTTTTTTTTATTAAATACATTTTATGAAGAAGCGAGCAACATTGGCTAAGATAGCTTGTTAAATATCAGAATCCTTTTAAAATTTAAACAACAACTAGTTATCCCCACTGTGTCTCGTAGCATTTATGCACACAGTATCACAGAATATATAATTTTAACAAATAATATATTTAATGTATTTCTTTGTAATATATGTATGATGTATATTCACATATTTAAATAATTCCTTAGATTATGGTAGGTCATAAATTGTATTTACGTCTTTTTTATTGTCTAGACGACGGTTTCACGAAAGACATGTCGTAAAATGTTCACGATTTTCCATTTGCCCTTATACGGAGAATGGAACAAAATAATATGGCCTTGTTCTTTACTTACTAAAACGGCATACATGTAAAATAAAAAATAAATCAGCTTCACGCTGTATCCTGCACACAACAGGGTAGGCAGAAGGAACCTAGTGTTAAGACACTCCGTTCCCCACTTTCTGCCGAATTCTGGAGACATTGCGTGTTGAGTGGCAGAACTCAACGCCGCGAAATGGAAATATAAATTTAAGTAAATATTTCATCTCCTCGAGTGGGATCGAACCCACAACCAGTCGATTTACAGTCACACTTTGTGCCGCTGCGCCACGACTGGCCTCGCGTACATATATTTTATAAAAAAAAAGCCAGATAGACTTATTTTGCTTCACGCTGGAACCGCCGCTGGCCCGCACATAGCTGGGTCAAGTCAGAACTCAAGGCCGCGCGCACTTTGCCTAGTTACCAAAGTAAGGAAATGAAAACATTAAATATTTTATTTTCTTGAGCGGGGATCGAAACTACAACCTGTTGCGTTTACAGTCGCATGCTTGTGCCCCTGCACCATGACTGATATGACCAGGTAGACTGTTTATTAATTATCATAATAATTAATATAAAACTTAAAATATTTTTATTTTTATAATTACAACCTGTTACAATTATTATAAAATTTAAGCTTTAAAATAAAATATTATTAGTTAACAATTTATTGATGTTTTTGTATTGAAAGCAATTAAAGATTTATATGATATCTTATAATTCACCATAAATTAAGGAACATAATATTTTGTATGAAATACGTATCTATTGATATTTTAATTTAGAATTCAATCTCGGTCAATTTACCTTAACGGCCCAATAAATGAAGGTGAACGACCAGCTTTCAGTTAACTGATCGTTATTATTTGCACGGGTTAGATTACTACGATCGAGGGGAACTTCGCCTTTGTGACTCCCTCGGGGCCGCCCTTTCGACTTTACTATTTTGCAAAAAGTGGAACCGCTGTTAGGATTCATAAATAATTTGAAATAAACATGTTAAATTGCTTATCTAAAACAACATGTATTAAATATGTTAATTTATTCTCTTTATTGGTTGATAGTTCGACTTGAGTCATCATTTACACAATGTAAATCTGCCTGTTTAAAACTTCTAAGACTTGCATTTGAATTTCAAATTTGTCATTCTCGGTAGCAAAGGGAAACATTTTAATAGAATCAAAGCGCGTCAAAGGAAATTCTAAAACTGTGTTGTGGTACCTATATGCCGTTAAAGCTGCTAACATGCACCAATTTATATATTTATTTTGACAAGACAGCATGCAGACAGACTAAATGTCTGATTTTTTTCTTTTGATTTTCGATCCTGACTACATGTTTGATTTTACTTCAAGAGCATTATTTAATATTGATTATTAGCTTACATCTGGTAGATATTTTGGTATTCATAGATTTTACTTATTTACATGACTTATATTCCTATTTTCCACACGTCTGGGCAGAATGCGCCCACAGGGACTTTCCATTTTGCACGATCTTGAGCTTCGCGTTTAATTTCGCTCCATGTCTTGCCTATCTCCTTTGCTTCACTCGCTTCGTAAACTCAGTCCGTCCAAACACATAGGCCGTCCCAAGCAAAGCTTTGTTGTGGTGTGTTTATACGGCCTTGTTTACGATTTCCTTGAGGATGCTAATCCATTGCCTTGGTCGGAACCAGACGCAGCATGTAGTCAATTCAATTCACGTTGCGACGCTTCATTTGCTTATTCGGCGTTGTTTCTTGGCAAAGATTAGAGAGATTGAGATAACTCCAGGTCCTATTTTTTGTTCTTTTTTCCGATTTTAGGCCATATTTATACAATGAGTCTTATTTTTAGACCGTCAGACTTCGAATGTATTTTGGCGTGAGTATAGCTTAATCATCGGCATAGTCCAACATAGTTCTCTAAGACAGTCAAAGTTTTTTGCATTATATAGAACCTGCCTATAATTATTTCAATAACAATTTTATGATTACTTACTATATACATAGGTAATTTTATTAAAGATTTAACATAACATTTTAAGTTGAAATAGATATGAATATACATTATTATAAAATATTTACATTGTTGGTATTTAGATTCTTTTTAAACATATTACTGTACTTGAATACAGTTTATAGATCTATAAAAATTTTATCTTTTAATGCATTGAGCGTGCCATTTGAATCACAATTCAATGTTAATCCAAACCTCGGTCTATTCGTCGTGTATAAAATTGAATCAATATTTAATTAAGTATTAAAAATTTAACATTAAATATAAAGTACACGTGTTTTATTATTTACTTTTAGCTCCGACGCCTGAATCCGTTTAGTTTGTGTGATTTCTTTTGTTTCTAAAAGCTGACCTGATGATTTTAGCTATAATTTATGAAGATCTACTTAAGCTGTTTCATTATTATCAGCTCGATTTCTATGTAACCAAAGAAAGAATCTTATCAACTTTTACAGAGACACTTAATTTGAAATTTAGTGTATTGTTTATTAAAGATTTAACTCAATTATATTAATTATCAAGACTTGCTAGTTTTGAATGAATATTGTGAAATATAATATGAGGAATGTAATTTCTCAAAAACTTATAGCTGGTAGAGCATATTCATCAGAATAGTCTCAATTATAAAGTGCCAAATAGTGAAAAAAAAATAGCCTAACCTAATTACAAGCTAGCGAAAATAACAACTTTTTTCCTACAATGTTTGAGAAAACTAACTTCATATGGCAGTAAATTAAAAGTCGAGCGGAAGCTATGACAAGGAAATGTACAACAGTGTTAGTACAATTTCTACATCAGTAATAAAGATTTATTTAGGATTTTAAAAATGCAATTTTCATAATACGTAGGTACAGATATTTTTTTTAGCTTCTCGCTAAAATATTGATATATTTGCTTTAGGAAAGTGAGATTATTAAAATGTACACATTGTTCTGTAATTGTAGTACTAATGTTTCCTCACAAGCTTAAAGAAAATTCAGGTTCACCTTAAATTTAAACATTAAATAAGACAGTGCATCCTTCATGTATGAAGTAAAATTTTTCATTCCTCACATAAGTTATAAATCTACATACTCGTATTATACAAAATTTTAAAGATGTAGCAGGTTTCTTTTTTATAATTTCTATGAATCGATTTTAAAAAATCGATATGATTTTTTTACAATATTTTTAAACGATTTTACCATTCTTTATTTATGTAACTTGGTTTGCGTGGAATTTATGACACATATTATTTTTAGTATTGTCATCCATCACTCTGAACAGCTTTTGCTAATACGCCAACTCATTATTATTTATTATTTAGCTGGCTTATTATACAAGGTCAGGTGTCTAAATAGTCTGGATTTACTACTAGTAGATTTTTTTTAAAGTTAAACTCATAAAATCTATCAAAAGCGCGTTACTGTAACACGTCTAATATGTTATAGGTAACAGGTGTTATTTTTAAATAATATTTTTTTAGTTGGTGCACATTTTCGAATGAGAATAAATGATATGATATATGTTTAAATTTCAACAAGATATTTAAAAATATATTTTAGAAAAGAATTCCCAATAAGAAACACTAATAGACTTTTTTAAAGAACAAGTTAAATAAAACTTTGTAAAGTATTTTATTCATAAAATACACATCAGCTGTACTTCATTGTGAGTTGACTTCCCAGAGATACTTAATACAACATTCGCAGTGTTTTTAACTATAATTCGATTATGACAGGATGGTGTGTGGTTGAATATATAAAGTTTAAAACCTATATTATTATAGAATGATATAAGAAATGACATTTACACCTCTCTATCACCTCTATACTTATCACAGGCGTTCTTTACAGGATAAACACTATCTATGCATAATGGCTTCTGATTCACCGGATCAAAATCTGACGCAGTATTTTAGTTTATGCAACGATTTTATACACGCAGCTAGATTGAGGGACGGCAATGTTCTGATACACTGGTAAGCATTTTTATAAGATATCGTAAGTATGTAATATGAGTTATAAAAAAAACTGCTGTTATCAAGTTTAAAGGACAACTATTTTCTGCGCTTTCCCTTTCAATGAACTAGAAACACTCCCCGACTGAGATAAATAGGTCAAGGTATGTCGATCCGTTGGCCTTAAACTTAAATTTTATATGAAAATTAAGACACAATGTGTGTTTCAGAAGGTTATCTTATATTATTTATTATTTAAATAACATTAAAATGTTTTTAAAAGTAAGGGACTTCTTGTTCTGACCTGTTTTTGATTTATCGACTAACTTTTGCTATCGATTAAGAAGGTTAAGTTTTGAACTTTGGAACATATCGAGAATTCTATAAAAAACTTTGGACCCCTTTTTACGAAAATTACGCGGACGAAGCAGTATGAAATTTTATTTTATTTTACTTAAAGTTTATAATATGTAGAAATTCAGAACGCTTATATTTTTCAATAATAATACTTATAAAGTACCTATATTAAATTGTTAAATAAAACATTTCAGAAGTTTCCATGCATTTGACAATACGTACAGCACTTTTTTATTTTTAAAGTGACATACACGTTGCTATGGCAACGCGTATTATTATAAACCTCAACGGGTCCTCTAGTAATAATAATAACGTCTTCTTATTTTATTATTCGTGCAGAACGTGCTGGCTGTTACGTCAGTACCAAGCACGCGAAGTCGTAATATCTCACATTAGAATTCTGAGTATTCAATGTAAAGCTAAATTATTTCCTAATTATTTTATACTTGATAATATAATATTTATTGTACATAACAACATTAAACGTATATCATTCGTAAAAACTATATAGTAAGTAAAAATTACCAGAATTGTGTAAAGTTTATGTATATTTTTTCAGGATCTCGTTTTCTTATTTTTATATTAAAATATGCTACCTCAACATCTGTCATATTTACATACACGAGCTTAGGCTAATCCAGTACGAATAGGGGTATTTTGTAAGACTGATTTGGCTACCAACCAAGTCGATGTTTTTATTCAGTTAAATCTACATCTACGTCAATGCCGTCGTAGCAAAATTAAGATATGTGTTCAAATCTGACTGTGAAGATAGTAGTTCTCAATTATTTTCAATATTGATACATCCAACTTGTTGGAGTCTAGGATAGTATCTGAAGCAATTTGACAATTTGATTAGAATGAGGTGCATAAGCGTTGATTATTGCACAATATGGGAAACCATGTTATATATTGTAAAAAACATGAAAACATTTAAAATAAATAGCAGTCGCTATAAACAAAAAAAAAGAATTTTGTAAAAAAAGTTTCGTAAAATTAAAGAAAATAAATAAAAATAAATATTTACCTTATTTAGTATATGTAGTAATTAAAAAAAAAAGTATACATATATGTATGAAAAAATTAAAAAAACTCATGAAAGTTAACTAAAAAATATTTTAAATGCTTGAAAAATATCACGCAAAACTCTTAAAAGACCTTATTATAAGCATGCAAACAATTTAATGCCCTAGTTCCAACAGAAATGCGGAAAAAGCTACTTTTACGTTTTAATTAGTTTCCGTATAACCGACCTCGACCCGTTGAGTTGTGATGAGTGCAATGGACAATGCAGATTCGTCTTTGTTTTTCGCAATCTCTTCAAAATTTTAATATATTTGTGGTATTAAAATTTGTCAAAAATGCTTTGTGTACCAAATACACAGACTTATGTTCAAGTTTTTCGCCAAGCTGTACACGTAATAATAGAATAGCAAAATAATTATTTGTTTATTCTAATTGGACCATTACTTAACTGTTACCATTTTATATTCAGCCCGCGAGATCTAAGCTGAGCTTTGCATTTGTGTGTGTATTCATATGTATGTAGTGTAAACGAGTCTGCTGTCGCGCACGTTGCATCTATTGCTTGATCTAAATCGATTTAACCTTCTTTTTGACAACCGGCCTATACCTCTTGTACTGATAGCGGCATCACATATTGCATTCTTAATATTTTATTTTTGTGTTTGATTAACTTAAAGTGAATGGTAATAAAGTTGACACTATGACTGTACAACAATAGATACATGGTATGCGATTAAGCACTAAAAAAAGAAAAAACATCGTGAATACAACGCTGTTATTGGAAATATAACAGAACAATTCATTATTAATTCACACATCGCATCACTTTAAAATATAAATATACAAAATATTGTTTATATTAGTATATAAAGTGTATATTAGAATGTTTCTTTATATCTTTTTTTAATTTTATTTTTCAATGTTTTTTTCTGGATTTTTTTTTGATCACTCACACAAATGCAAAACTCAACGTAAGCCCCGCGAACTCTACCTATTTTTGTTTCTTTTAATTTACATAGTACATACTTAAATATATTTAAAAAATATGACATTTAAAATATTAAATATTTTAAATCACATCGAGAGAAAATACTAAGAAAATAATTATCTTAAGAAAAATGAAAAGGCTACTCTTGCATTGTATCGTTGAGCAACAAGGGTATGCTTGAGGCATTCTTAACACGCTGTTGTGCGCGACCTTTTGTACCTCTGAAGCTATACAGAGCGGTAGATCTTATTGTTTAAAATATTCTTGGCAAAGTATTTTATGCTTCTAGTTTCTACAAAAAAAAAATGTTTATAGTAGATTCGTTTGAGCTATCTTGGTTTATAGGTAGGGTACCTAATGACACCGTAAAGATCCAATTATCATTTTTTTTTAATATCCGAAAAACAGAGTATATAAATGAAATCTAATGATGATATTTATAAAAATATTTTTTTTTCCGCTATTATTTTAATTATTTAACATGATGAGTTAAAAGGTTCATAACTTTTCAATTCGTCATGTTTGGCGAAATATTTTACATTCAGCGAAATATTTGCATTTTTTTAACTAATTGTTAAGAAGTAATTGCTTATAGTGTATTGCTTATAATTTTTTTAGTGTGATAGCTATTTTTTTTAATTAAAAATTGAAAAAGATATCTTTTATCTAATTTTGTTATTAAACTATTCGACCTTATTTCAAAAATATTGAAATATGCTACTTATCTATTTAACACACGACACAAGGCACAAAAGTAATATTTTTGGCGAAACTGAATTATAATCATATATAATATGTCGGGATTTTAACAATTCGGGGACGTATATAAAAAAGTGACGATAAAAAGACGGTGCTGTATATGATGGGCCCACAGTGAAATAATATCCAATAAATAGTAATTAGAAGTAATAATTTATTAATATTATAACCTTTTTGTTCCACTGTATCCTTTAAACTCTTTATTCTTGTAGTTTGGCGGGTATGTCTCGGAGTGTGACCGTAGCTGTGGCATATATTATGTCAGTGACGCCGCTGACGTGGCGTGAGGCCTTAAAAGTAGTTCGCGCTGGGCGTGCCGTTGCCAATCCCAATCTAGGATTTCAACGACAATTGCAAGACTTCGAAACGTACAAGCTGGTAGAAGTAAGTCATTTTGTTATATATATACTTACACCAAAATGTACGTAAAACTCTTTGATGCCTTAAAATACCGTCGTGGCGCAGTGATACAACGTGTGAATGTAAAACCAACGATGATAGATTCCCACTAGGGGTAATGAATTATTTGTTTTTTTCATTTCCTCTACTCCTTCCAACGTTTCCCGACTGTTCTGTAAACAAGGCAAAGCACGGCGTTGAGTTCGGTGAATATTAGACAGAAAATGGACAATGGAATGTCTTAACACTAATTTGGATCTCTTTAAACTACAGCATACGGCGTGCCGCAAAATAAAGAGTAGGCTAAAAAAGAGTCTTTAAATATTTTGCAAAGAATCCAGTTGTAAAATGACGCTTTGATACTGGCCAAAATGATTTAAGCGAAAATTCAATAGTCGAGCAAGTTTAAATTTAGCACATAGGTAGATTTTTATATAAGAATATGTCAGAACGATTGTAGCATATCTAAATCGACACGTCGAGTCGCAGCTTCCAGAGTGTAAGCTTAAAAATTTTACAAACGGCATTACCAATGCCAACTCACATGGAAGACTCTGATTAAAAATATGCGGGAAAATAAATAAGCAAATGTAGTCCCCCATAACGTGTCAGAAAAGTAGGGACGGATATTATAAGTGCTATAGAATTTACAAAATTTGTTGAAAATGTGAATAAATGAACTAAGTAAAATCATAAATTTGAGTACGAAAAAATATATTTCTCAAATTTTTCGAAATTACTCAAGATGCGCGGCAATGAGCAATGCATTCATTGATGTTTTCGATGACACATGAACAAATGCTAACCAAACAAAAGAGATCCGTCTAATAATGAGAATATTATCGTAAAAGAACTCTATTGAACGCCAGAATGGATAAATCACATATACTGTATGTAAAAATAAATCTTATCCTAAAAGAAAATATATTTTTACTATACTAATCCAAACAGCTCTATTGCGTATGGAATCTAATATTTATAATCTAGTATTATATACCTACTTCGTGATTTAAATCTTACGTATTAATTTTTTCGATAGATAAATAGTGGTACTTAAAAAGTATTCGAATATGGCAGGCTGTAATCGATTCTCATGTAGTCGATACTCACACGAGAAATGAAATATTTATTTAAATATATAGTTTCATTTCATCGGTGTCGAGGTAAAGCGCGGCGTTGAGTCCCGCCACTCATCATAGAATACATCCAGAATTCTGCGGAAAGTGGGGAGCGTAGAGTGTTAGGACTGTGTGCTTCCTTTATGAGGGATGGGATTTATATCCAATGAGAAAAAATTAAACTTTGGTAATAAACATGCTTGACTCAGTCAGTAGGCAATGCGCAATAAAGGGAATATTAGTGTTAAAATCACAAAGTAGGTGCAGGGAGCTTAATTAATTAAGTCGCCGCGTTTAATCGGCAAAGTGATGCTACAATCAGTGCGCCATTCGTTTCATTCTAATTACATCACTATTATGTAATACTGCGGTTTTGTAGCACACTCTATGGGAAGTGCTTCTGGTGGAATTAAATTTTCCAATATGTATAAGCACTGTAGCTTTTTGTTAGAACCAAATAAATATTTAAATTTTTCCCGACTGCTAAGGAAGGGTTATGTTTTTCGCGCGTATCTTGTATGTATGTAATATTCTTTATTACCTCGTATCTCTAGAACCGCTGAACGGATTTACATATTTGAGGTATCGTTAGATTCGTATTAGCAGCCCAAGTGTTCTTAGATAGGTGACGTTAATAAAAAATAATCATAGTGGCTGTGGTACGCCATTGGACTTTAAAAACCATTGACTTGGAAAATATTTTTTTTCGTTTCGAAAACTACAATATGGGTATCAAATTCAAGAGCTCAATTTCAGGATTTCAAAAAGGTATATCATGATTATGATTACCATAATAAATTCTAACAAGAAAATGTAAAATAAAAAAAATATTTGTAAAAACAAAAACCCCGACTGCATCAAACTAAAAGAAAATAAACAAGCCCATTAGTTTATTAGGATTAACAGTCGGGGCCTATAAGTAATTCTTCAATCAATAAAATCATTACCAGGAACCCCGCATAATTTAAAGAGGTGCCGGCTGTTAATCCTAATAAACTATTGGGTTTGTTTATTTTCTTTTAGTTTGATGCAGTCGGGGTTTTTGTTTTTACAAATATTTTTTTAAATTTGTGATACCTTATTTAAACTATTTGTCGTTAATATTTTTCATTAGTTATTACATTTTGGGTTGTAATCCTAACCTGAAAGAATTAAAATTATTTTTATACTTCCAGTCAGGTTTAAAATTTTATCTTTAAAATAAAAGTCCTTTATGACTATAATCAATTCTCTATAATAGGTCAAAAGTGGAGAAGTCGGTAAACAAATAACGAACACATAAAAAAAGGCTTTAAGAGAAGGCTGTCAAAAAATCGTTATCAAACGAAGAATGAATCCACATTGCCATTCTTATCATATCATATAAAACCTAACTTTTTCAAAATAAAACGAAACCTAACCAGATGTTACCGTAGCAGAGGGCCAGAAAATAGTTTAGATAACCCACATAAACTATCCGATAAAACAGCAATTCAACTTTCATAAAAGTGATATTATTACGCATAGATAAAATTATAGACTATTCCCCTATAGTTTATTGCCACTAAAATTTTATTAGATGTGTACACGCACTTTAATCTAGTATTCTTATATTTCGATTTTTCGAATCTATTTTATGCGTGCATCGGTGTTGTTTGTGGTTCAGTAACATTCTGTCACAAAATTGTTAAAATAGTTCAAAACGAATCGATCAATAGTGAGATTTTTGTTCAAATTTAATTGGAACGAGATACCGATCCGTTATTAAATTCCAATAATTTTTTTCTCAGTTTCGCGTTGAATTCCCTATGTATACAGATGTCTCAACAGACATACCGCTACCCACTTTCCGCAAAATTCAGGAGGTATTGCGTCTTAGTAGTGAAACTCAATGCCGCGCTGTCTTCGATATCAGAACAAAGAAATGAAAATATTAACTGTTTCATTTATTTCGTCATCGTTTGGGAATCGAATCCACAACCTGTTGCATTTACAGTCCATGCTTTTACACTTTAGCCTCAAATTTGAAATATTAAAAATAAAGACATTTATTTACTCAGTAACTTAGAGAACGTGTCGCTATAGGTCCTTTGCTCTTCCCGTGAAAACTAGTTAAATTTAAATGTGAATAGAAAATGATTAATAAAGATACTTATCATTAATTTTTATCATTTTGTATAGGAACGGAGACGTCTTAAAGAACGTTACCCCTCCTTGGCACTGGCAGACAGCGATGTTGCCGAATGTCGGGTGATGCTTGACTCCTACCAAACCATGCTCAACCAGCGAACCATATGCGAAGGGAAATGCTCTATGGGCAGACAATGTCCCACTGGTACGTAATGTATTAGGCGGATGTTAGCATTTAGATAACCCGTATCGCAGTTTTAATTTTCTTTGATTTGCATTTTGTTTACTTTTATCTTCCAATAAACCAATGACAATCTTTTAATATAGGGGAAAGGTGAACGATATGATCACCTTAAGGGAAATTACTTGTAGTTTACATGACATTGAAATTATTATTGATTTGACCATCTTTTGGCATATCAGAAAGGTCGAGTTTATAGATCTAACGTTATTTTACATTCAAAGATCATCAGGACACTGGGTGTCCCTGATGATCTCTAGTGTATGTATGGATATGAGATGATCCAGGATCTTCCTACCTACGGACATGACCATCAAGGGTTTTATTTTCGTGATTATCCGTCAATGCTAACGTGACATGGAAAATGTCTTATTAAAGTTAATAAATAATTAAGTATGCCCATAATTAATATGAAAAGAGCTACAAACATATCTATATATTTCCATTTTTTGGTCTTCTTCTGGAATTGTAGGTCCACAAGAAGTACTTCTATAGGTTTTGCATTTTATTTAATATCATCTTGTACACCTTTCCTCTATATACTTTAATGTTTATTATGATGTATGCATAATTATTATCTTTCATGTTAATGTTTTTGTTGAACCGACAGTATATTCTGGATGAAACACCAGAATTATGATATTATTCGAGGTTAGTAGTGGCGCAGGGGCACATATTGTGACTGTAAACGCGACTGGTTTTGGGGTCAATCTCCACTCGAAGAAATGAAATATTTATTAAAATATGAATAGGGAATTTATTTAAATTTATATTTCTATTCGCTTCGCTTTGGTATCGAGGCAAAACGCGGCGTTGAGCCATTCAACGCGCAATGCCTCCAAAATTCGGCGGAAAATGGGGAACGGAGTGTTTTAACATTAAGTTCCCTCTGCCTACTCTGCTGTGTGCGGGATACAACGTGAAACTAATCTATATATAGCAATAGGAAAAAGCGTGATAAATAGATAAATATGAAGTGTTAAAATTTAGCTGATTTAATACGATTTACTGAGATAGCTTCAGCTTTCTACTTGTATACCTAGGTGTAATATGTCATAAGTCAACTTTATATTTATCTTGTGTTTAGAATCTAAATTTGTGGATTTGAATAAGTCATCTATTTAGAAAAAGTTTTATGACATTTCAACATTTAAATAAAAAATATTTTAATACATTTCATTAATAATCAGCGATTGGATTTTGTTATTATGATTATACATATTTATCAAAGAATGTCTTGTTAATTTATAAAATTATAAATAATAAGAAATATTATAGCAATAACATGTTAATTTTTTTTATAATAAGTGCTGTTACTGGTAGGTATGTTTAAAAAATTGGTCTTGATTTGAAATATTATTTCTAATTTATTTTTCTAATATACTGATAGATATTATCTAATATCTAATGTAATACCTGATTATTTACTGTAAAAATTAAATTTATTTCATAGACACACACAAAATATTACCTAACACATAAAAAATATTACCTAATTTTTTTATCGTATTATTGATCTTAACCAATATTTTCAACAGCTCTTCTAAAACTTGTGAATTTTCGTCATTAAATAACATAAAGCAACATACTCATATAAATTATATTATTATATACCTCCTAGATTGGTTCTATTAGTAACGTTACTATAACTATTGTCTTTCGTAGGTTGTTAACAGTTTTCTAGAATTATAAATAAATTATAACTACGCACATTTTATTTCTTCTTTGAAAACCCTTTTAAAACAAAAATATATGTAGATTTGGTAACATTTATAGAAAATATTTGACAAGATTTTACAGTCTTGTCCTGACAATTTACTACAATGTAATAAAATATATAAATTAAATATTTCTTGTCTATGAGATTTGCAAAAATAATTTCGATTTATTAAAATCTTGATAAACTCTATGTGCATAAATTTGACATTTTCATTTAAGATCTAAAGGCAAACTTGAATCAGATTAGCGTTCCTCGGAAACTCTTAACACAGTTGCAGGAACTACTTCCCTAAGATCTCCAAATAATAATGTAATTTATCTCCAACATAAATGGTAATTATGGTTTACAAAAATTTTATTTTTATTAAATCGTTTTAAGCACTTTACACGTTTGGTGGTCGAAATCAAATATTTTCGTACTATTTTCTGTATTATTTAAAATTTTGCACATCATTTGTGAGCAATGAATAATTAGATCATTAAGAACAAGACTTTTACAGTAGATTTAAAGTTTAGTTTGTATTGAGGCCAGTTGTGGCGTAGCGGCACGAAGAGTGACTGTAAAACCGACTGGTTGTGGATTCAATCCCCACTCGAGGAGATGAAATATTTACTTAAATTTATAGTTCCATTTCTTAGCTCTGGTGTCGAGGTTAAGCGCGACGTTGAGTTCTGGCACTCAACACGCAATGCCTCTAGAATTCGGCAGAAAGTGAGGAACGGAGTGTCTTAACACTAGGTTCCCTCTGCCTACCCTGCTGTGTGCGGGATACAGCGTGAAGCTGATTTAATTTCATTTAATTTGTATTGATATAAAGTGTAAGATAAACACACATAGGGCTTTAGCCATATTGTACACCTGCTGTGTACATATATTTTTAAATATTTACAAATTTGGTTTAATTTATTTTATATATAGGATTTAGCTTTTTCAGATATTTATTTCTGCTTTATACGCTATATCATATCGTCCTTTGTAAATATTGGTTTGCACTTTTATAGACACACATTACACGGCTAAACAAAAAGTCATTTAGGATAAGCAGCTTTGTAATTAAACACGAAAGTCGAGTTTTCTAGTTTTTGGTTTTCTCACTGTTTGCAATGACTTTTCTAATATTTTTTATTTCGTATGATATAACAGTACTCGTTCATAGGAGTGTGCAGAACGAGTTCGAAACGTCAGCCGCGACCGCGAAGGCCGTCCACAGCGTCTAACGCCGGTGACTCTACCGGAATGAAGAGATCACCGTCCACCCTGTCTACCACGTCTACTGCGTCCGGCTACCGGCCACGGTCCTCGCCTGCGGGCCTTTATAGTTATACTGGAGGTAAATGTCAAACAATATTTGAGCGAATTGGGTTTTTTTTGATAATTTGTTGAATGTCGTTTATTTTCAATTTCCTATATCTAATTTGGATTTACAATTATTAAATATGAAAATAAGTTAGCAATTTCATAGAGTATGTGCTGATTGCGCTAGTTCCATCGCGGCCAACGCGTTCGGCGTCAGGGTTATCGGTGACTCGGGTGACTGATCCTGGTGGCGGAGGGTCAGCGATGGCGGTGGGAGGGTCCGAGTATTCTAGGAGACGAGCTGCTTCAGCCCCAGCGACTCCAGCACTGTCCCCCGCGTCCTCACCCCCCGGGTCGCCACACCGCGCATCTCACAGGTGGTTTCAATTTACTAATCATGTATTTAAATTATTCTATATAATTTGTTAAAGAATTTGTACGTACATTAGATTTGATTACAAATTCTTTAATCGGTTTAACTATAAAGCCAATGTAATTGCAAGGCAAAGGTGATTAACTTAATTGTGATTAGCCCGCATTGAAGACAATACACTATTGAAGGAACACATTGAAGGACGTGTGACAGTTTTTAATTTTAGTATGTTGAAAAAAAGAAAAAATATACATTTTTGTATATTAACAATGTATGGTGCAGAGATAGAAGGGTGAAACTCTAAAACGACGGTTGTAGGTTCTATTTCTGCTCGGGGGAATGAAATATTAAATATTTTCATTTTTTCACTCGTGTCACCGGATAAATGAGCTGAGTTCCGCCGCCATTTTTTTTAATTAAATGAATATGTTGCTTAAATATTTTATGTTATTTTAATTTAAATTTCACTTTAAAAATTATGCAATATCACATAAAAAATGCCATACAATGATTCGTTTTTATTTATCTACTCACTTCTACCTCAGCTTTATAAAACATCCAGATATAATACACATCCAAGAAACTTATCATCTGGTCTGGTGTACCGAGATCGAGTAACATTTTACTCGAGCTGTAGAAACAGCACAAATATACATTACAGAGCGAAGACAATGGGCACACTCCCATCCAACTTACTTCAAAAACAAAAAGTCCATTGTGCTAAATCATTTCATATCTGTTTTATGTTGCTTTTATTTCAAGAGGCAGTTGTGCATGGGTCATACCTACAGTGAACTGGGAGCCCGACCCGTTGTGATCACGTCACGGGTCTGTCTGTCATGTCTCCAGTGTCACCCCCGCAAGGTTACCGTCGTTTTCTTTTGTTTATTGTTTCTTTACACCCCGGAGCTTGCTCGATTAAATTTTTGTATTGTTCTTATTTTATATACGTACATATATATTTTAATCGTAGATCTCAGTTTTGTATCGCATCCAATAAATCATAGTTTGTTTTATTTTTTTCATATTATTCTGACATTTTAATATAGTCACTAAACTAAATATTATATATTATTTTATTATATTGTGTGGAGTTTTTAAGAGTTTGTAAGAGTTAATACGGTAGGTATTTGATTTTGCTATCGACGGTGTTCTTCATGTAAATAATAAATGAGCATTGTTATAGTAAAGAGTCTCGCTTTAAAAGGCGGCTTCTCTTGGCTTCGAGGTGAGAGTCTTAGTGGAGTGCCTGGTTCGAGTGTAACCCCATTTATTATACAAAGTTATTTTATCTTATTTATCGAAGCCGTGTAGGTGTTAGATATCTAAAAGATAGATGAATGTTTATAGTCAGATTTTTTTATTAATTTTTTTACAATCTTATAGATATTTTCAATTTTTACCTAATATTTTTTCTAAAATTTTATCTTTTAAGAAATCCTTTTTCAATTACTCTGATGTCACGGTGTTCGTGATTCGTCCATAGGCATGATGTTTTTATTAAAAATTTTTTTTCGTAGCTTCGAAATTAACACAATATATGTACCTACTAAATTTTTTTGCTACTCTAGTATGGATTTAAAATTAATATTTAATAAACATTTTCACCTTTAAGAAATTTATTAATATGCTGTTTAAAATTTCGATTTACTTTTTTATAAAAAATAATAAAGTAGCTTAGTCTTTAGTGAAATTGGCTCTTATTTATCAAGTGAGTTTGCTGTTTTAGATTAGTGACCTAGTAACAATATTCTTTTAAATAGGCTTAAAATATTTTTTAATATTTTTTATTGAGGCAAGTCGTGGCGCAGCGGCGCAAAGTGTGACTAAAACCGACTGGTCGTAGGTTCGATCCCTACTCGAGGAGATGAAATATTTACTTAAATTTATATTTTCATTTCTTCGCTCTGATGTCGAGGCTAAGCACGGCGTTAAGTTCTGCAACACAACACGCAGTGCCTCTAGAATTCGGCAGAAAGTGGGGAACGGAGTGTCTTAACACTAGGTTCCCTCTGCCTACCCTGCGGTGTGCGAGATACAGCTTGAAGCTGATTTTTTTTTTATATTTTTTATAACTTTGTAAATTATAATTTTTGTATAATCTTCTTATAAAATAATACTTTTCAGGTCTCGAGCGTTACAGCGATGTTCGTAGCACACGCCCCAGCGAGGCGCGCCCGCGCACTGCGCCAAACGAATTTGACGTCCGCTTTACTTTATAATAGATTTGGGCGATTCAACGATCATACGAAACGAAATACTAATGAAATATTCGAATTATTAATTAATATACGAACATTTGATACTAATATTCAGTAAAATATTCAAATAATGGTGTCCACGTATTGTAGAAACTATATTTTCAAATTACTTTATAGATATTTTTAACATTTTTTTAAAGTGTTAATCCACACTTAGAAAAGAAAAATACTTATTTAGAAAACGTATAAAAATTTGAATGTAGGGACTCGAACCACTCCAGGAGGCGCGGGTTCGACTCCCGCTACGTTCAAATTTTTATACGTTTTCTAAATAAGTACTTTATCGATTTTTTTTTCTTTTGGTTTCATCTATAATTGGCTGTTGATTTTATAAATTATTGTAGCGGCTATATATATAAGTAAATGTATTATATATAATTACAACATTTTAATGTATATTAGTAGTTAATAACTGAAGGCTGTGGTACAATGTATATTTTCATTTTCGAATGATTCATTAGTTTTGTAAGCAATCGCCCACAGTGTTAACATCTCACTGAGTCCCGATACGATGCTGTGTTCAGAGTAAACTAAGCGTACCTTCTATAATAATTATAGCCTATTAGAAATCGATTATACTTTCAGCAGCCGAAGGTCGGCATTTTCTAAAAGTTATTTAACGTGAAATGTTCCCGAGATATTCTAATTTGATAGGAAAATGTAATTATTTACGTAAAGTTGTTATTTTGGGCAGTAGGTATGTAAATGCCTTACCTTCGGCTTTGTTAAATTTCTATACGAACGAGATCGATGAACTCTTGTATTAGGGTCGCAATAATGTGATTGAAAATACATCGAAACATTCTTAATGAAAAGCTGTTATAAGAATTCAAAGCTTTCAAATTATAAGTCGATCACAGTTAATAATCTGTTGTTGCATAATTTTGTACCAGATCTAAAAAAAATACTTAAAACAAAATATTACATTTACAAAATATTAAACATGCCAAAGAATTATGTTTATTAAACATAATTATTTCTAATCTTGGAACATGTAGAGACTATGACCAAAATACCATTGATATAAAACCATTTTAAATGATATTTTTAAAACACAAATCTATAAAAGAGGAGAATAAATAATATATTTACCTATTGTATATTTTGTCACTGAAAATATTCTACGTCTAAATTAAAATTGATTAAGGTAGAGGTACCTATATAAATAAACATACGGAATTCTACGTTACTGTAGCGTCATGCTGTACCCCGAACATAGCAGGATATGTTGAGGGAACCTAGAGTTAAGACACTCCGTTCCCATTAAAACATTTCCGTTCCCCACTTTCTATTTGAATTCTGGAGGCATTGCGTATTGAATGGTGGAAATGAGAACAGAGCGAGGAAATTATAATATTAAATATTTTATTTGCACGAGTGGGAATCGAACCCACGCCCTGTCATGAATACTAGCCGCACGATTATGCACACTACGACTGGCCTCAACGTTACTTACGCTAAAACATAAAAGGTCTTAACGTAAGCCTATTCTAAATATTTATTGAGGTATAGGTAAACCTATAGATATATGTAGTGTTACTAAATGAGGAACGGAATATCTTAAAACTAAAATAGCTCTGCCTATCCTGCTTTATGCGACAAAACAGGGAGCTGGAAAATATTATTATGCAGATCAATTGGTGTAAGTGATCATTGTACCTTTGTATAATATGTATTTTATGCTCAAAAAATCTAACATAACCTATACGCTTAAAGCTTTTTTGTGCAATTGTGATGCACCGTATCATTAAAAAGGGCATTATTTATAATGTCCGGACATGACCAAAAATATTTGGTATAAAATAATAGTTATGTAAAAAATATATATAAATTATTTAATATTTACTAATAATTTATTATTGTAAAAAAGATGGAGACTAGCTTGAGCTATTCATATTTGGTATTATATGCCCCGACCATTTAATTAATTGAATAGTTATTATCAAATTGCCATCCCCATTATCTCATTATATACATATAATGCCCGGTCATTATGAAAAATAACCCATATTTTTTATCCACTCGGTCCATAATATATAGTAGAGGCGCCGAGAGGCGAATTGGATCAATTTTTTTTGAGAATATAAAAGAACGTAGTAAGTAACTATAGAATACTATATGGAACTTTTATTAGTGAAATACAAATCATTAATAATCTAGCTCCGTATAAAACTTTAAATTATTCATAAATTCTCCACATTTATGTCAATCATAAGGAACCAATCTTGACCAACCATTCCAATTTCTCTATTGAATTTGTGCTCAATGTATTGACGTTCCGCGAATTCCAACGCATATAAGTTACTTTAGGTGTAATTCCGAAGCCACGACTCGCTAAGTACAGTAAACCTTGTGCTAAAATCTCGTGTTGTGCTATTGTGCTCATGATGGCTGCTCACTACGAGTTTTAATGAAATCCCTGGAAATAGTGAATCTTTGTAAGATTTTGTGTATGGGGATTTTAAAATATCAGCAGCTTGACGTAGGGTATTTTTTTTTCAAGACTTTATTTGCGGCATCTTTAATTTTTTCTTGGGACCACTGTTCCGCATTTGTCTTTCTTTTGTACGTACGGTCTATCTACAATGAAATAAAAAATGTATATTAACCTTAAATATACTATAATATCACGTGTTATTTCATAACATATTTTAAAAACGTGAAACTTCGCCCTCGATATCTGAATAACCCCATATTAAAGATTTTAAATGAAAATTTTGCGCTTTTACCTATCACATTATTGTTAAAAACTTATATATTTTTTAAAATAGGCTCTTTTCCAATAAATATAAAAAAATATAACTCAAAGTTAACATAAGTCCTTAGAATAAAATGCAAAGAAAGTTCTTTTGTAATAAAATTGTAAGTACTTACCTTAGATGATTGCCAAAAATGTAACCAATAACCTGAATCGTTGTCGAGCTCACAGATGTAATTAACAAATCAAAAAACTATCGTTGATGAATGATAAGGGTAGAAGAGGGGAGTAGAGAGGAAGTAAGCCGCTATACGTTTTTGTTATTTGTCTCATGTTATTTAAAATATCGACGAATTTCTTATATTGATCCGATTCACCTCCATCTATTCTATATAATTAAAACTTGGAAATTTGAGTCTATTTTATTATAATATTTGCAAAACTGCGCATTAGTTATTACAAATCTATATTATATGCTAGTGTAGGTACGCAATAATTCTAAATTAATTTATACTGTACAGATTTCTGTGAAAAATTGACGGTTGTATATTGCGTCTGGCTGGTTCAGACTAAAGGTGTTAATGCTGTGCTCTTAAAATCTTATTCCTAATATAAGTATGTACATATTACCTATCTCTTTCTCTCTTTTAAATATCTTCTAAAATTAAACACTATACACATAGACAAAAAGTAGCCTTTTTAAATCTTCTCTAATATATCTAAATACCAAATTTGTAACTTTCTAAAATATTAGGTCTTATAATATTATTTTAGGTAGTATTATATTTTAATTTATTTTATAATTTTAAATATTGCTTATAATTATTATGATTTTTTATTTATAATATAAGGTTAATGAGCGAAGCGGCACTAACGCTTAACTGTAAACTCACATTCTTTGTGCGAGGTCGGAATTAAAACGGCGTAGTGTAATTAGTTTGGCCGAGTGTAATTTTATATAACACTAGCGGCCCACTCGCGGCTTCGCCCACACACCACATATAATACTTTTATTATGCTGCATTTGCCATAAGATAATCTATATAATTATATACACATGACTGCTTGCGAGGACAAAATCGGCGGCAAGGGCGCCACCCGCGGGACTCTTGCCTAGGCTTGCGGCCGAAACAGAGCGTTGAATTATTTTAATTTACATTTTATCGACAAATATACGCCCAAATTATATACTACAAAAACTAAAGATTATCTTCATTAAATTTCTTTGATGATGAAATAACATTCGCTCGTAAGTTTCAATATACATGCGAAATAAAAATCGATGAAATATAATCTTACAATTTTCAATTATTTTTTGTCACAAAATGCCTTATAGTCACTTATTTATAAGAGATAGATATATGTCGCGGAATTTTTTTTTGGAAGTAATAACATGTAATATTTTTGCCATACAACGTATGGACATATCTATAATTAACTGTTTTTGCAGCGCACGCGTATAAAAAAAATAAAAAACTAAGACTTACACCGTAATGTTATATAGCCTACAGCACTTCTGAAGAATGCAGCTCTCATACAAAATAAAAAGAAAGTAAATCAGACCAGTAGATCCAGAGATCTTAGCGTTTAATCAAACAAACAAACTCTTCCGCCTTATTATATTAGTATAAATATAAATATCAACTAATTACACTCACACGTTTTAATTTCAGTAATATAATATTAATTCTATATTTCGGCCCCAGCTAAACTACTGTTCTCTTGCATCTACGTTTCACCTACGTATGTTCTGGAATAATACTCAGAAATCATCAAAATCAAAAGGAGGCAGATACATGCCTTTCAAGATTTATAAAAAAATTGCCTTGAATTTCGCGATATATATATATATATATATATATATATATATATATATATTTGTTAATTATTATTTGGAATTATATTGAATATATGTTACATTATTTGTGATACAAAATTTTCAAATCGAGTAATATCATGAAAAATTCAGATATTATATTTAAATAGGTGTAGGTACTCGCTTCGCTCAAAATGCTTCTGATCATCGTACGCAGGGCATTCCCCTGCGATCGCTCACCCTCCACGAGTGTCTATCAAAGCTGGTACTTTTTCTTCAGGGTCAAGCTACTCTCGCCCCTCCTCGCCCGGTGACGCTGTCACGGCCAGTTCCGTTTAACAGAAATAAAGTCCATTCGAAATAAAAAACGCTCAAAATGCCTCCGTCTCTCCGAGGCCTTCGTGAAGGACGGTGTTCGCGATCCTAAGTACACATTTCAAATATTTTAAACAGGTTGTGCTAATTTCAATGAACTAATTATAACACGATTTTTATATTTTATCTTCTGTGCTTAAAAGGTAAAATAATCCAATTAATTTTTGTTTTCTTTAATCCTAAGATGATGCACTTTTTTAGTAAATAACTACGAATATTCTACATCTCCTAGTGATTAACAAATAAGTTGTGAATTTTTGCATATCTCTTCTCTCTTTAGGGCTTAGCCATTTAGACATTGTGATTTAGATGCCTTTATGACGCGCGGTGGCGACGTAGTGTAACTAGAAATATTTCATTTTATGAAACGGCCACTGTTGGTTCTTTATAGCGAGACTTATTATAACTAATTATCTATATATTTCACGTCATGAACAATTAAAACGATGCAAAGTTAATTATTGATATTATTATTTAATTATGTTAATATAAACAGTTTTTATTTTTATTTTTGAAAAAAATTGTAGTAGACATAATATTAGATATCTACGTTTGTATTAGATACCTACATAATATTGTTTTTTTTTTTTTTGGAATTTGAGAAATATTCAACTTCTTTACAAAATATTATTTTTAAGTTATTTGATTTATATTTGTATCAGAAGCGACAATATTTTTTTAAATATTTAAGAGCACTATTTTTGCCCATTTATAGATTATACAACTAAGTACCCGCTATAAGGCCGGGGTTGTTACATATTTTGTTTCTGTTAAAACAGCAATAGTTGATATATTATAAAAAAAAAATAAGTAGGTACTTAAAAAGTAAAAAATCTTTTAAGTGGAAATAATGTTAAAGAATAAAATGATGAAGTATGTTGTATCGTCATTTATGGCATGGAAGCAATAATAAGTACCTATTCGGAAAAAAGAATAAATTGTACCTGTATATATTTTTAATAAAATATTTTAATATTATTCTGTTTTTATTTAACCTGCGTACCCCTGTAACGAATTAATTATTTATTGCTACGAGTAGCGATTCATAACTAATGCTCTTTCTGTTTGACTATCAAACATTTATCGAAATAGTACCCATTATTCAGGCCAGTCCGGGCGCAGTGGCACAAAATGTAACTGTAAAACCGACTGGTTGTGGGTTCGATCACCACTCGAGGAGATGAAATATTTACTTAAATTTATATTTTCATTTCTTCGCTCTGGTGTCGAGGCAAAGCGCGGCGTTCTGCCACTCGACACGCAATGTCTCCAGAATCCGGCAGAAAGTCGGGAACTGAGTGTCTTTACACTAGGTTCCCTCTGCCTACCAAAAAAACAGCGTGACGCTGATTTTCTTTTCTTCTTTTTTTATTTAAGTATGACTATGTTATTCAAATAAAACAACATTTTATTTCAATGTTATTATGTATTTATAATCTTAAAAACTGGAGCTAAAACATTTCAATTTATATATCTAATATTAATTTGTTTATATCCTCTTTCAACAATGTTCTGGTCTATTTCTTTTTTTACTATTTTGTTATAAAAATAATTTTATTTAAAATTTGAAAGTAAACAAATGAATAAATTCTTAATTTCTAAAAATTTTTGGTTTTTATGCAAAAATGTTATATTAACTGTCGAATAAGCTCCCTTATGGTGTTACAGTCAAGGGTGGTAATTGACAATTATACAATGGCTTTAAAGGACCTACAGTAGGTATAAATGCTCTACATACGTTTTCTACTTCAACTTAATTTCTATACACAAAACAAAACAATAGTAACACTACAAAGCAACATATTCCTCGTAATAAACAACAAATAAAAACTATTTACATATTAGTATATTTTTCTTTTGATAAAACATTTTTTTTTATTTTAAAATATACATAGGTACATTAGACACTTATTTTAATTGCATTTATAATTAGAATAAAAATATAGTGATTTATAGAAAATAAAGGCATACAAATTTATTAAAAAATCATGCCTGAAATTGCACGCTTCTCGTTTTAGAAAATATTTAAAAAGAAATTATTATACTTTGGTGTTTCGATAATAATAACAGTTTTATTGATTTAAGTCATATTGATTTTGATTCATGCACATTCACTTTCACATATCAATTTTACGCCACAGAATATATATTTAAATGTTTAAAAATATAACATTTTACGAAAATATTAATAAATTCAACATTTCTCGTTACCCATTTATTTAATTTATCATTATTAAAAGAAAACAGATGATTTAGGTTGGCTACTAAATACATATTTTAAACCTATTTAAATTTATTGAATTAAGTGCATACAATTTTTATTGGACGGCGAAGCAATGCAGTTTTGTTATTAAAGCGGGCCTCATGTCGAGACATGTATCGTAAATTGGCTATCTATAAAATGTAAGTGCAGAAATGGTCCTATAAATTTATCGAAGTTCTAGATATTAATTATATACAACACTTTTTGCTTTACTAAGCACGTTTCAAAATTGTACTTTTACTTGTTATACTTCTATTTGATCGTAAGTAAGGAATGCACAACGACGACCCTTGTAACTGAATACTACGTTATAATATTCTATCTAAAATTTTAAGATATTCAATTAGAAGATTTCCGACTTAAGGCAGTGGCTATTGTTACACAGTTTACTTTAAGCAATAGGTATAAATGCTATCTTTCGACTGACTTTACAAATTAAAAAAATAGTATACAGTATTAAATAAATTAATATTATATAATCATTTTATTAACTCACTTTAACAACATATGTTAAGTTATTAAAATCGTACGAAATAACCGACACAGCAATGGTAATAATATTTAAATGATCACTTATTATATTTAAATACGTAGGTACATTAAAGATACATTCAATATTTCATCATTGTAAATACGCTATGAAACTATATTATCAAACTATTTATATAATCAAGTGCAAGACGAAAAAGAGAAATATTTTTTCCTTCACTTACCACTATCTATTTTATTTATATCTGTATACAGCTTTTTTAGTTTAGGTGACATAATTTACTTGCTGTGTATTCGTCTTATATAACAACTATACATAATATTTCCATAGCGCGCCGTAGTCGTCGTATGAAAGTCGATAATTTCGGAAAAAAAATATTTGTTTAAAAAAAATATTTAAGTTAACATAACTTTTTTTAGATCTAGATTTTCGGTCATTATAGGAACGTTTAAAATGTGACCAGCGTTGCCAGATGTCCCGACTTTGGCGGGACGTCCCGATTTTTTGCCTAAAAATTTTATGTATTGGGACAGGTATAGTCTAGTAAGAATTTAAATTAGTTACTAAAGATTTCATAGAAATACAAATAAATATGTTCGTAAGTTACATATAATTATTCTGAAGACTTACATATGGCAAACCAAAAGAATATCGTTTCAGTATAGTGACATTTTTCCATTAAAAAACATTTTACATTGACATCTATCTTTTATTTTCATTATTATTATTTTTTGTCCCGCTTTTGGCTAAAGAATCCTGCTTTTTAACCTTAAATGTAAAAAAATCCCGCTTTTTACCGAGAGGAAATCTGGCAACACTGAATGCGACCGTCTATTGCCAGGTATTTCCCACAACTGATAATTAATTGTAAGAATATCAAAAGTTTTTGATTACTAATTATATTATTAAACATATTATTCAGTACATGCAAGACAGTTTGGAATGTTATTATTACACCAAAAACTAAGTTTTATTGGTACAACTGTAACAACATATTGGCGCCAAAATGTGATGTCATGCGACAAGTGGGTAAAACTGCTAACTAATATATTCAATTTCTTCATTGGAATTCGTCGTCGGAGCTGAGGAGTGTTGTTTTTTCATGATAATTAGTAGCGTGGCTGATAGTGGCCACTCGTTGCGGCGGCGGCCGAGGGGCCAGCGCAGCTCCTTCCTCTGAACCACGGTTCCCGATTCCCGCACCACGCATCACTATAGTACAAAACATTTCAAATAGATGTAAATACAACTGGTGTCGTATATTATTAATAATGAAAACATATGTGCATTATATATTATATTAATAATAATAAATTAATGTAATTAATGATAAATATCCAAATGTATGCAAATTTGTGTATTTTTCTAGATTCGTTTGTAGATACAATGTAATATGAAGTGTTGCATTTGTGTTCAAATTTCATAAATAGCTGTGACTGTGCATATTCTCATAGTAAAAAAGTATATAAGAAAAAATTGAAAACTTCGTAAGCTTAGTGTTACAAAATTTCTAATAAGTATATATTTAATTTTTTACAAACAATTAACTTTTTAATTTCATTATTTTATATGGTAAGAAATGTGAAAAGTGATAAAAGCTGCTTTATTTTTTTATATTGTATACGAATGCACGTAGTCTATTCTAATGCAAATTATTCACTATGAAGAGAATAAAAACAATGTTCTACAAAAATATTTTGTAACTAAGGGGCCATTCATAAATTACTTCACACGTCTAAGAGGATAGAAAGGGCCTGCTGAGTGTAACATCGTGTGACCAGAGGTGGGAGGGGTCCTAAATTTCGTGACATTATATATATATTATATCTAAGTAATAAAACAGGGTTGTTTAAACATCAAAAATAACTTTTGAACTGCTGCTTTAATTTAATGGTTTCTATCTGTAAAATTGCAAAATATCCAACCAGTGCAGCTGTGGCCGGGCCAGGGTGTGCCAAAATATCGATTTGTGCCTTAATTTACGGATGGCCCCTAACTGAAATGACGTGACTTAAGGGCTGGTACGGGCAGTTGTCCACCCCTTTAGAGGGGATAAAATAAAAAACCTTCACTTCATTTAGTAAAACTATAAATATCATCACAAAATTAAATGGGGGTAAATTAAAAATTCGTTTACTAACACCACACTACATGTTTACCTACTTTGTACCTACGTTTCATATTGTTAAACCTCTATATGTTAATTGAAACTAGAACGCAGCACTTAATGTTTGTTACTAGTAATGATAAATAACAGTCATTTTCATGCATATTCTTATGTTACATTTTAATCATAATATGAAACTAAAGCAATGAATCTTTTTCTACTAAAAATATTACCTATATATGCGTTAACTATGCGTTTGTAAAAAAACACAGGTAGCAACATGCAAGCAACGAAAAAAAAACCGAAATATTTCCACATAACATCTAATTTACTCACCATCTTCAGTGAAGTTTCCTAAAATTCAATATCAATGTTTAAATAAAATCTACATAATTAGGTGGAATCGTTTATTAATGAGACGCCAAATACAAATATATTTTTTTTAATATTCTACAGATGTTATTAAAAGTGAATCGTAGCTTATATCTAGACAATATCATTAACATGTTTTTAGAGCAAATCTCAAAACGTTCATAAAATGTATGAAAAATCTTAAACTTTTAAATTCATAAAACAGAACATTTACAAGGCATATAGATACAAAAGCTTATTAAAATATTCACAAGTTTCGAAAAGAAAGTTTGCCTGGCTGGTTTTTTTATCTTTTTTTTTTGTATATTAAATCTTTGGTCAGGCAAAACTAAAATGGATATTTTTAACTTACCTGTTTCATTATCAGAGTAAAAATAATATTCTTTTTACGTTTAAGAGCAAACCTAGATCTTTCTACTGGATTTTATACTCTAAATAAAGGATAATTAACAGATATAATAATAAAAAAGAAAAAAAATCACAGAAAAATAAACATTTACACGCTAACACAATAATAATATATAGTAAGCTTTAAGTACAAATTAAAAGGTACGACTGAATTAAAAAAATGGCAATGATTAGTCCGAACTTATTGACTATATTATTTCTATCTACATATGAATCAATGAGTAATTTTTAATGATATAATTTATAAAAGTTAGGTCTCACATGATATATATTTTTTTCATACTCAAATCTGCGCTTTGTTTTGTTACCAGATTGGGCAAATTAATGGGAATTCATTCCCACGTGTGAGAATCGAACCCGCAACCGTCATGTTAATCGGAGAGCAGAAACGCTGTATCGCTGCGCTACGACCGGCCTCAAATATAATTATTTATGTGTCAATTTATAAAAGATAGACCTCACTTATAAAATATATTTTCATGCATATTAATAAACATGAGATATTATGTACATGTGAGACCTAATGTTGCAACATATCGGACTAGCCAAATACCTCAACAAGAAATATAAAAAAAAATGTAATTACAACTAAAATTAAAAAACTTATTCAAGGGACTTCTACCGAGCACCGAAATCACAAAACTTACAAAATGCAAATGTGACGAAGATAAAAATGTTTTTTTTTTTCACTTACGACATACATTTAATTTTTTGAAGGCCACTTTTTTAAAAGCTTTTAAATGCAAAGCGATTATTGACTTTAATTTTGCTATTTGCCTGAATTCTTTTTTTTTTTATTGTATATAAAAATATAATAATATATACTTTAATCCTTGATGATAAATTGAGGTCATTACAATGAATGTTAATAAATTTCCATGCTCAGTATGAAACATAACATGTCACCACAAACAACTTTTTTCTTTTAATTGTTTTTTTTTGCCGATGTCGTGACATGTCACATTATTATGTAATGGGGATTAAATTATTATATGTATACAAATGGACAGACAGCAATGCACTTCATGCAGAGCACAGCTATGGCAGAGCTTATAGTTTCTCATAAGGCAGGTGAGAAGTGACATCTGAAAGAAAATAAAACCAAAAAAATAACAACACCTGTCACTAATCATTTAAAAAAAATAATATAATATAAATATTCGATTAAAATCATTCTATCTATAAAGAATAGCTGGTTACCATTCAAATATAATTATAGTCGATATTCTAATTAGCTAGCGATACGACGTATATCAAAATAGATCTAAATCACGAACCTGTACTAGATAATTTCTATGCATTCGTTACATGATCAATATATAATTAGACGACAAGCCATACAAATTTTAAGTATTAAACCATTCAACATAAACGCGTCAGACATATGTGAATATACCAGTTTTGATCATTAAAAAAGCGATGTTAAATATATTGTATTTGTAAATTATAAATTATACAATACAAAAAAATTAAATGTAGTTTTCAGAGTTAAAACGACATTATTTTGGTAAAATTTTAAATATTTAAAACAATTATATATTTCTTAATATTTAATTATTTTACTACAACCAATATAATGTTAACTTTACTATCATTGTTATGCTTCTTGTTTTTTTTAATAAAAGTTAATAATAATATTTAAAAAAAAAAAAACAAAATATATAAATAAAAATCAGGCCTATACATATATGTCTGTCATTATAGCACTGTTGTACGGTCGTCGTGGCTGTCCGGAAGTTAGTTGTAGATGGCTGCGCAGATTTGATAATAGATATTTCCTTACATTTGACTATATAATTGCTGAGTGAACAATGCGCAAAAGTTCAGAAAGACTAACTTCAAAACGGCCACGACTCGCCGACCGCACTGTACACGTCAAATGCAAACAATAGTGAGCAGGCAGGTGTCATGCACTGTGGCGCACTAAGCGGGTCACTCACCGGAGCTGTACTGCGTGTACTGCTGGTACTGGGGGTGGAAGTTGTGGAACGCGTCCGTCATTATGTCCTTGGGGTTCATTGTCTCCTGTAATTTATGATTCGAAATTAAAATATTATAATATATTTGATTCAAATACTAGCTACTAATAAAAGCACTTTTAAATCGTCAAGTTACATAGAAATGTCAGTAATGTCAGTAGTGTCAGTGCACAACGTTATCCCACACACGCCTGACACCAGAGCGAAAAAATGAAAATATTAAATATTTCATTTCCTCGTCTGGGAAACGAACCCACAACCTGTCGCGTTTACAAACACACTTTGTGCCCTTGCCCCACGAATGACGTTTATTTATAGTAAACAGTTATTATTTTAAACTGTAGCGTCGAGTATCACTGTATATCACGCAATGTCTCAAAAGTTAAGCGTTAAGTGTTTGAACATGAGGTTCCCTGGGCCTTCCTACCTGTATGCAGGTTACAGCATACCCGCCCATACATTGTGAGTGGCATTTATTACTAGAGCGAGGGAATGTCGACAACTGTCGCGTCTACAGCACTCGCTGTGTCTGCACTACGACGGCGTCAATCATATTCATTGTATTTTATATTGACTTATTCAATAATATATTGGTATAGCGTGAAACTAAAAAGAAAAATGTTTTAATATTAATAACTTTTTTATCTTTTTCTATTTTCGAGTATTTTACATTTTAGGAAATCCGAACTGTAGCTGAAATATGGATGTATAATCCAGTTAAAGGATTCATTTAAAATTTTGAGGCCGTCATGGCACGGTATCCCAAGGGTGCGACTGTAAAAGCGACAGTTGTGGGTTCGATGCCCACTCGAGGAATGAAATATTCAATATTTGTATATCTTCGCTCTGGTAACGAGGCAACGCAAGCAAGTAAAACCCCAAGAATTCAGCGGAAAGGGGGGAACGGTAGTGTATTGCGTGCGTATCCCGTGCGTATCCCTTGCGTGAAATTGTAAAAAAAATACGAAAATCAAAGACTTGGAAAAAAAATTTAAAAAATGGTTGTACCTTAAGGCTGGACGAGATGGACTGCATAGTGACAGAGCGGTGCGGGTCGCGGTGCGCGTGCGCGTACACCGCCGCCGGGAACGCGTAGCGCAGTGCGATGGCGGCGGCCAACATCTCGATGCATATTAGGAAGTTCTGGTAGCCCGCCGACACCGTACCGGCTGTGGTGGGTATTCCGTTCGAATCCACTATCGGGGATATCACGTCCGCTTTTTCTAGGATCGCGAGGGCTACGCCTGTTGAAATAACAAATTCTAATCAAAAACCTACGACGCAAAAACTCTAAAAAGTAAATAAGCAACTATATTTTCGTGAATCATGACCTCTCGATTGTCACCTTTCAATCAAAACAAATTAAAACTTATTAAGTTTGGTTGGTTTTAACAAAACAAATTAAGTTTGGGTGCTAAGATGCCACAAACAGACATACAGATACACACATACACTCTTCTCTTCTCTTCACATGTCAAATTAAATAACACTTCGGTTTTCGTTGGGTTGGTTTAAAAAAAATCAGAAAATAGATTAATAAATAGTTCAGTGAAATTCAAAAAGGTTTCGTTTCATCATAATAATATAATATATTTAGTTCTATTTATTTGTTATAATGTTTAAATATTATTTATTTCATTGTTTCTTCATACAACAAAAGGAAAAAGTACGTTCACACATTTTACTGTCGTAATTTAAATAATAAAAGAGTATATATCAATATTTACCTTGCCAGAAAGACAAAAAGATGACAGATTTCACCGTGAAGAACTTAAGCACCGGGTCGAAGGGCTTGAGCATTTCACGAGTCGCGCCGAGGAACAAAAAGAGACCGTAGAGCGCTAAACTGACGGAGAAATTGTACACTATCGTTATGTAGATGTAACCGCCGTCAGGACTCCAGTCACCGTCGTGGTAGTGACCCGCCGCCTGGAAACAACAATTACTCACAATAAATATTTAGTCAAATTTAGGTAAAAAAAAATTTGCTGTCCGATAGTCACGTAAAAAACTTAATAATTGCTGGACGGTTTTGTATTTGAATGAAATATATTTCAATGGGACTTTCCCGCACATAGAGGGAGGACAAAGCGCGGTGTTGAGGCCCTCCTGCCTGTCAAAACGCCCGAAAATTCGGTAGTAAGTGGGAAAACGAGCGTCTTTATACTTTTCCAGGTAGGGATAACGTCTGTCGGGATAGCTAGTGCTTAATAAATAAATATTTTGTAAACATATCTTTCTTATTTAATAAAATCTGTAAGATCTTGTAATATCCTAAGAATTTCTCGAACTTGTCCTGACGTCTAAAAAAGTCTTCAATTTAAATAACATATTACGTATGTATGTAGTAAAATAAATTATATTAATTATATTCATTAGCTATCGTTGTAACATTGAAAGATACTACATGGATTTTTAAAAAGGAAACAAATAAATGTATTGAGGCCAGATAAATGTGTCGTAGCGCAAGGGCACAAGCGTGCGCTTCTAAATGCGACAAATTGAGATTTCGATCACCACTCGAGGAAATGAAATATTTAACATTTTAATTTCTTCACTAGTAACTATAATAATGCGCGGCGTTGAGTTCCGCCACTCAACACCCAATACCTCCAGAATTTGGCAGATCGTGGGGAACAGAAGTATCTTAATGGGAACGGAGTGTCTTAATACTGCCTACCCTGCTCTGTGCGGGATACGCATATGACATAAATGAGTTATCTATAAGATAGAAACCGCAACTAAGACTGTGATAAAAAAATCATACTTTCCTTCTAAAAGGGAATAAACAATGTGAAAAGTCTACATATTTTTTTATTTTAAAAATAATATAATAATACAATGAAATAAAACGTCGCCATTCATATAGTATGTGATTATCGTGTTAACAATGCAGTATCTAAATATATGAATAGATAATACCGAATGTTAACGTCTCGATAATAATAACTTAAATTTTAAGTAGAGTCCAGTAGTGGCGCAACCGATTGGTTGTGGGTTTGATCCCCACTCGAGGAGTTAAAATATTTACTTAAATGTATATTTCCTTTTCTTCGCTCTGGTGTCGAGGCAAAGCGCGGCGTTGAGTTCTGCCACTCAACACCACAAAAAGTGGGGAACGGAGTCTCAACACTAGGTTTTCTCTGCTTGCCCTGCTGTATGCGGGATACAGCGTGTGTGAAAAAAAATTAAGTAACAATAAAGTTACTTTTTAATTAAGTTATATGAGCATACACCTTTTACAAGGCGTCGTACTAAGTGAGGTAATCTGTACTTACGATGCAAACGTTCCATAGTTTCGCGTGTTTATGTAACCGGATGTCAAACGACGCAAAGTATTAGTCAATAATGATTTATTTACGTAATGAACACATAATTAAAATTAAATAAAAACATTAACGATTTTCTTTAAATAAATTAATATTAATAGTAATGACAAATTTGTTTTCGTAATTATTCATTATTATAATAAAAACCAAAATATATTTATTTTAAACTTCAACCTGTATCGGCCATTGAGCAGGGTAGGCAGAAGAAGTCTAATGTTAAGACACTCTGCTTCCCACTTTCCGCCGAATTCTGGGAGCGGAACTCAACGCCGCCCTTTACCTCGACACCAGAGCGAAGAAATGAAAATTCAAGTGAAAATTCAAGTGAAATTGATTAAATGGAAGTGAAAATATTAAATATTTTATTTTCCCGAATGGGAATCGAACCCACGCCCCGTCGCGTTTACAGTCACACAAACACTTATGCTCCTGCGCCACGACTGGCCTACTCTATACTATACTATATATATCAACCTTGCTATCACGCAATCTCCTCACAATCCATTTGGAATTTGAACTGAAAATAACTAATAATAATTTTATATACTTACTTTAACAGACAGACTAAGCGATTACACCACACTTCTTCTAGTGCACTAGGTTAGGTCCCTAAAGTAGTAGTCCCGGTTTGCTCACTTACAAATTAGGGTTCTACATCCGTACATTCACTTACACTAATATAAATCTAGGACTCTATAGAATGTAGTGCACTAGGAGTGTGTGGTGTAATCGCTGCGTCAATTATAGGAAGTATACAATAGGCCAGTCGTGGCGCAGGGGCACAAAGTGTGACTGCAAAATTGACTGGTTGGTGGTTCGATCCCCACTCGAAGAGATGAAATATACATTTAGATTTATATTTTCATTTCTTCGCTCTGGTGTCGTGGCAAAGCGCGGCGTTGAGTTCCGCCACTCAACCCTCCAAGGCCTCCAAAACTTGGTGGAAAATGGGGAACGGAGTGTTTTATATATTAGATAAAATAATCGAGACTAAGCATTTACCAAAATACACCTTTTACTGTAAACGGCACGAGGGAGAATCGATGCTATAAATAAATGAACTTTACTACTTGAATTTGGGCGGTAATGAATACTTCACTTTACTTAAGGGAATACGTAAAACTCGAGGGAGTGGCAAGATTCTTCCATTATAAATCCTTTTTTCGTGATCACATTACTTTGTTATGTATAAGGATTATAAATGCACATTTTTTTTTTATAATAATATTTATGTGCTTTATTTGAAATTATTGAACGTGTTATATAGCGCTCGGTGTCACAGGCGGAAAACTTATTTAATATTATAATGTGTCCGTCTGATAGGCAGCCGAGCGCCCGAAAACGCTGACAAAGGAGAAGATCGGGTGAACAGCGCCGGTGGGAAAGGAATTTCTTCCGTTCCCACACTTATTATTCCATCGTGGAGTAATTAAGTCGTAGGTTAAGTTAGATTTAGTTAGGTTTAGGTTCAATATTATATAACAATTATATATAAGTTAGATTAATTTAGGTTTAAACAGATTACTGTTCTTCCAACATTGAAGGCAGTAGTCTTAGATATAGTTTAGTTTTAGATAAAATTAATGTACTTTAATTAATAATTTTATTAATATAATTTTTAGATGTAAAAATCGTATTTTCTTAACCCTCCAATTGCAGCCTACGTAACTGGCGCAGTCGGTAGGATAGCCGAAATATAAGTCACTGATTTGCTCAAGGACGTCGGCTATCTCGGATCTACATCGTGGTGCAGCGGGAGGCGTATCAAGACATAGATACAAAGAGGTACGATTTTTTTTTTTAAAGTACTTTAGAATTTTTCTGGAGTTGATTTCCTTTTATCTTTAAGTAAATCCTTTTAGAAGTTTTAAATCAGTACTTTCAATTTTAATTTAATTAGTAGTAATTATTAAGTTAGTTTAAATTAATTATTCCACGTTTCCCATCTATTCCAATCTTACAACTATACTTTACTTTGGTTAAAATTCGGTAACAGAATGAGAGAACATATAACTAAGTATGTTAACGATTGCAATATGGCTATCAGGTTAAATATCATTGAAATTAGCTAGGCCACATTTTCAAATTGTACTTCCATTTATTAAACCTAAAATTACATTTATATTTGCTTAACAATAAAGAAATGTATAAATTCTTAATTTTAACTGGAACACTCGCTAAATATGCGCAAGCATATTTTTTTGAGATGTAATAGAAATTAATGTCGTGTGCAGCTTGTTATTGTTCTCTAAAAAAATTAAATAATGTTCATTTTAAAGGTAATATCGCCGTTCTCCTGTCCTTAATCCTTTGACCACTATAATTTTCTCGTAATAAATTCCAAATCATCCCTTTAAGCAATATCTAGTAAGAATTCTCTGTACATAGAGGCTGAATGCCCGAAGATATTATATTTATACCTCTGTACATCATTCAAGATAAACCAGACTAAAGAGAGTTAAAAACATCAGCAATACTCTTAAACTCTATCAACCTCCGGAAACTTCACTCAATGAATTAATTCAAGATTGGCCCTACAGACACCAGTTGAATTAAATAAAGTCAACGACAATATACCTAATATATCATACCACGAATCAAATTTACTTAGTACTAATTATTGCAAGTGTACTTGGTATTGGAATTGCTTATAAACGATTTCGGCTCCAAATCTCAAAAAATACCACACCACACGAAGCAACAGACAAAAATAATGAACACGAAATGGATACTGCAATTAACCCCCATGAAGTTATAGTTGATATCAAGAAAATCTCAGCAACTTTTCCCTCTCAAGAATAGTTGCTGATCTGCGGAGGGAGATGTTATATAGCGCTCGGTGTCACAGGCGGAAAACTTATTTAATATTATAATGTGTCCGTCTGATAGGCAGCCGAGCGCCCGAAAACGCTGACAAAGGAGAAGATCGGGTGAACAGCGCCGGTGGGAAAGGAATTTCTTCCGTTCCCACACTTATTATTCCATCGTGGAGTAATTAAGTCGTAGGTTAAGTTAGATTTAGTTAGGTTTAGGTTCAATATTATATAACAATTATATATAAGTTAGATTAATTTAGGTTTAAACAGATTACTGTTCTTCCAACATTGAAGGCAGTAGTCTTAGATATAGTTTAGTTTTAGATAAAATTAATGTACTTTAATTAATAATTTTATTAATATAATTTTTAGATGTAAAAATCGTATTTTCTTAACCCTCCAATTGCAGCCTACGTAACTAACGATGATTTCAAATTACAAATATTACCACCAATTACAAATAAACACAAATTATATTTTTTTCTTTAATGAATTTACAAAATTAAAGATTGTATTTCTGACATTAACTCCCCAATCTGGTTAAAGAAAGTGCCAAACAGTAATTCATATCTCTAAAGAACTCGAAAGTTGACAGCGCAGTGAAGTGTTCTTAAATTTGAATGAATAGTTTTAAACTATACACCTCACAAGATTCGAATAGTACGAGGCCTGATAAAAAAATAATCGTTATTTTCAAATTTCGTGTGTTACGTATGTTCGATTTTCGCATTTTTTTTTTCTGTTATGTTGGTACACATGCCTATTATATATGTTGGTAAATGGTAATATCAGCCATTTTGGTTTGTCAGTTTGTTTTTGACAGATAAAAAAGTTGTGTTTTGGTGTGCTCTTCGATTTTTTACTATTCGAAAAAATGGATCAAAGAAACTATATAAAGTTTTGTGTAAAAAATTAAATTAAATGCGCAACGACATTTGAAATGTTGACTGTGGCGCTTGGCGAGTCTACTATGAGGACTACACAAGTTCAATTGTGGTATAACTGGTTTAAGGAAGGCCGAGAAGATAGATGGCAATGACAATGCTCGTCCTGGTCGCCCGAGCACGACAACAACCGATGAAAATATTGAAGCAGAGAAGAAATGATTTTGGATAATCGTCGAATCACTATCAGAGAGGTTACTGATGATGTTAGCATATATTTTAAGCATAAAACGTGCGGCAGCGAAGATTGTTCCAAAATTTCAGCTCACACATCAATGCTTGTGCGTGAGTTTTTGGGCAAAAACAACCGTTAGCATGCCTCAACCACCTTATTGGCGATTGAGGAGATAAAAGAAAAATCGAAACAGGAGCTGTTGGTGATACCAAAAAACGCGGTTCAGGAGTGTTTCGAGGATTGGAAAAAATTAAAAATAACGGTTATTTTTTGATCTTGTATAATCCCAAATGAAGAACAGGAAACTGTCCTGGAACAAGGGCACAAGCGTGTGAATGTAGCGTGACTGTTGCGGGTTTGACTTCCGCTCGGGGAAATTAATTATTATTTATTACTATTTTCACTTCTCCGCTATGTTAACAAGGCAAAACGCGGCGTTAAGTTCCGCCGCTCAACACAATACCTCAAAATTTAGTGAAAAGTGAGGAACGGAGTATCTTAACACTAGGTGCCATCTGCCTACCCTGCGAAATACAGCGTGAAGCTAAAAAAAATACGAGACGACGAACGTAATTCCAAATTCTGTTAGAATTGAAGATTTTTGGGTCACTTGTATTTTATATTCAGTTATTACTTACGCATATTTACGCGTTATAATTGAATGCAACAAATAATTGTTAAATCAGAGTAATTATTCAGAATGAGTATATAATGACTCAACGAACGGTAAATACGTATTATACAAACAATAGGCTGCTCTGTCTTTGAATCATTCTTACAATTATAATAGGCTGTTAAGAAATCTTTATATTCATTTTGCATGTCCAGTATTATCTTAGCATTATTATTTTATGCAGTGTTCATTTTTAATTCTGGGACGTTTGATATCTATATAAACATACAGTACGATCGACGAGTCGTGGCCCTCCTGAAGTAAGGATTTCTATACTTATGCACATTACTCGAGAAGTAAGAAAAATCTTTATATTAAATCTGCGCAAAGATCTACAGCTAACTTCAGGGTGGCCACGACTCGACATCCATACTGTCCGTCACGTACCTGCAAGAATATGATGATGAAGGCGCACACTGGTTTGATGAGACAGAACTGCAATGTCGCTTGTTTGCAGAATCTCAAAAATCCGATAGTGTACGTGGCCCCTGACAGGCAACAAGTCCCGTTGACGCAGGAGGCGCGCACCGGCCGCCCTCGCAGCTCCGACATTATGTTCCCTTCCCCGCCCAAATATTCGTAGCATAGCGACAGAAAGCTGTATATCACGAAGGCTGTTGGAAATGTAGTTTATATTAGTGCCTAAAATACCCTTTAGTTCAGGAAGAGTATGTATGTAAACTTATTCAATAAAATCAGAAATTATGAGGAGTTATTATCCCTTTAAGAAATTTCAATTTTATCATAACCAAAACATGTGGCTGGATGAAAATAATGTCACTCTTAATAATCTTTACAATGACATTTAATTCTATATAATAATACGAGTAGTTGGAATAAATATTTAAAAAATACATATAAAACCTGTTTAATCAGATTCTGATTGGTATCTCGAGTTCGTTATTATGCTTAAAGTTAAAAATAGACTCGCCTGATTAATTCTGGTACACAGATAGACAAAATATTTTAAAGTCCATATCTTTTCAAACTATTTGAATGCCAATAAAAAATGCATAATATAAGAAAACACTATGTTTTCTCTTAATCTCTTTATGTTTTATTCTTAAATAATGAAAACTATAATGCTGGTTTACCTTCATAGCAGTCCCTTACTGTGAAGAAGTAAACATAATAAGAATTTCCATTGAAAAACAAGAGCGAGATCCAACTGTAGCATCCATAGATGGGCACGATAAACAATATGCGCACTATCCAACGCTGCTCCGACGGGTTCGTGTACCAGCGGAGGTGCTGGTAAATCTGCAATGTAAGCGTCAGAATATTAAATAATACACTATATATATAAATTTCTATTCATCATAGCCATCATCTCGATTGATAGCAATTGTAAACATTGACACACGTACTGTATGAGATACAATAATAACTTTATTGAAGCCTTGTATGAACACCACTACGGTGTTTATAATCCTCTCGTTACGTTACGTTTTTTTTATTAATTTACGATGCGCCATTCTCTCTCTATCCAGGGATGGATAGTAAAAAGTAGAGATTAAATATAATTTAATAAAACAATTATTTTTTTATAGAAGTCCGCCACTCAACACGCTACATCTCCAGAATTTTACAGGAAGTGGAAAGCGGAGAGTCTTATCACTACGTTATCTCTGCTTATTCTACTATCTGCGAGATACGGCGTAAAGGAAAAAATATATATTATATTGCTTATTTAAGTAATAAATGTGGAAACTGTCGTATACAACATACAAAATTCTCAAAAAATAGTCATAATTTTTTGGTTTCATAAAATTAACATGATATATTATTGTTTATACACGTATTTGACCTAAAGAACATAGCTTATCACATTATCACAGGTACACCTAGAACAATACGGAAAGCTATTCGATAACGTAGCATTCTAGGTATAATTGCGCCATATCAGGCAAACACTCAGATAGTGCGAGTCTAGAACTTTGTGAGAATAAATCAATATAAGTGAATCGCGAAACTGGGGTGTTTTTTTTTAGTAAAACATATGCGAATATACGATGCGATCGTGCGTGTCCTTGGCACGTTTCCTATACTATTATGTCTTCCATGTTTACGTCAACACGGATCTGTATTCTACTTTTTTAAAAGAAATAAAAGTGTATCCAATATATGTATTATATTAATAATGTATAAGTTTTTAACATATTTAAAGTGTTATTCCACATTTAAGAAAGAAAAATATTTATTTAGAAAACGTATAAAAATTTAAACGTAACGAGACTCGAACACGCGCCTCTTAGAAACCGACCAGGCGCTCTGAGCACCAAGCCATACGTTCTCTGAGCGCCTGTTCGGTTTCCAGGAGGCGCAGGTTCGAGTCCCGCTACGTTCAAATTTTTATACGTTTTCTAAATAAGTATAAGTATAAGTTATACGTAATGTTGAATATTTTTGATTTATTGATTTAATACAATGCAAAAAGCTGCACTTTCTGTACTGTATTTTCGTCAAGGCTATCGCCGATACCCAATCTATGTGGTGAACTACATGTGGCAATAACGATACGCGGTATAATTATGTTTTTCCTTGAAAATTCATAATTTAATATTAATATGTAAGTTTAATTTTATATTAATAAGTAAGATAGTGTATTAAGAATCATGTGCGATACACATACTGATTTCAGGTAGAACCTACTAGGTACTTATTAGTAACTATTTAGTTCTTAATCTCTCTTGATAATCAATTTTTTTATTAAATATACCAGACATTTTTAATAGGCATATTAAATAAATTTTAATTGAAACTATTTTAACCGGATTTTAAACTATTTGAACCCGTGACCACGGACTACTGCATAGTATTCGAAACGTCGGGTTTCCAAAAAATGTATAATCCTAAATATACGCGATTAATCGGATTATATTAGTTTTATTTAAAATGTGTAATAATCGTGAAAATCAAAGAACTTATTCTTTTAAATAAAAATAATGTGTTGCTCTGAATTTGCTTTTATATTATAACTTAAATTTTCTGGCCCGCTATGATTATTGTAAGAATCAATAAGCTAATAATGAAAATTAATTACATTTAAATAACATAATTCCTAGGTGATCTAACCCATCAAAATATGACGTAAACCCTTACGACGTTTTATAATATCTACCTATAATTGTTTTGTACGTCTGCTGATTCATACGCGGAGTTTAAATTTGCATCTTTAGAAAGAAAGTGACTTTACACAAAAAGTTACTTAATATTATGGGAAATCATAGGATAGCCACTTTATTTTTGTTGTTTTTCGAGAGATTTTTGTTTTTTTTTTTTGTATTCTTTACTATGACAGAAATGTAGAATTAGGCCAATCAAAAATCGTAATAAAACGAATAATGTTTAAAAAATTTACGACCACGCTATTTATTTCATACTAAACATAATATTAACGTTATCTTTCTATTACTTGCCTTCATTAAATCAGATAAGTTGATAAAATGTTTGATCGTATTTCTCATCATATAGTGGTATCGGCTAGGTTTAATTTACGCAATAATTTATTCGAGGCTTTGAACGACCTTCACTGGTCGCCGGTTTCGAAGTGGTTGTCGCGACAGCTGGCATTAAGGATATCATGGCAACAAGTGCAAAATATAAACATATGGTCTCGAATGTTCGCTAAGAAATGATTGACTTTAGATCATAATAATATATTTATTAATTGGACTATAGTACTGAGGCCGTCGTGGCGCAGGGGTATAAGAGTGTGACTGTAACGCGACAGATGTGGGTTCGATCCCCACACGAGGGAATGAATAATTATTTCTTAATATTTTCATTTCTTCGCTCTGGCACCGAAGCAAAAACCCGGCGATACGTTCTCTAAAAATGTGAATGTAGCGGGACGAACGTATGGCTTAGGGGTCAGAGCTCCTGGTCGGTTTCCAGAAGGCGTGGGTTCGAGTCCTGCTACGTTCAAATGTTTATACGTTTTCTAAATAAGTAGGTTAACCTTAGGTTCCTTCTGCCTACCCTGCTGTGTGCGGGATACAGCTTGAAGTTGATTTGATTTGATTTGACTATAGTACAGTAGTGGTATAACACGTATATCATTATAAATAAACACGGCTAATGCGCTCGCCAGCGTTAATATAAACATTGAGCTCACAGTTTTCTCTACTGTATAAATTATATATGGAAAGAAATCACCCGTGCATACTAGCGAGCATAGTAAAAACAGTAATTGGACACACAGCTTTATGCTAAAAGTTTATTCGATAAAAAACAAACCACATTTAAAGGCCAGTCGTGGCGCAGCGGCACGAAGTGTGACTGTAAAACCGACTGGTTGTGGGTTCGATCCCCACTCGAGGAGATGAAATATTTACTTAAATTTATATTTCCATTTCTTCGCTCTGGTGTCGAGGTTAAGCGCGGCGTTGAGTTCTGCCACTCAACACGCAATGCCTCCAGAATTCCGCAGAAAATGGGGAACGGAGTGTCTTAACACTAGGTTCCCTCTGCCTACTCTCTGGTGTGTGCGGGATACAGCGTGAAGCTGATTTAATTATTTTTTTTCACATTTAAAGTTAATTTTAAGCATTTTAGTATAATTTAGTTGATGAAAATATATAATTATACTTATATATGAGCCAGTACGGTATATGTATTTTATAAATATGATGAGTAAATACAAGAAATGTGAAAAAATACATACAAATGTGTCATGAAATCGTCGTCATTATCTCGTCTTATCTAGTGAGATCACCTTCTTTGGTAGAATCGCTTTCACCAACTATGGTGAAACTTCGTAACATTCAACCCGCCGCGCGTTAGTTAAAGTATTTCAACAACACAAAGTATCTTCTCAAAGCAAATACATTACTATTGAAACGAATGGAACTACTAATTTTGACATATCTACTAGATAGAAGAGGCCAGTCGTGGCGCAGGGGCACAAAGTGTCACTGTAAAACCGACTGGTTGTGGGTTCGATCCCCACTCGAGAAGATGAAATATTTACTTAAATATATATCTCCATTTCTTCACTCTGGTGTCGAGGCAAAGCTCAGCGTTGAGTTCTGCCACTCAACACGCAATGCCTCCAGAATTCGGCAGAAAGTGGGGAACGGAGTGTCTTAACACTAGATTCCCAATGCTACCTTGCTGTTTGCGGATGCAGCGTGAAGCTGATTTATTTATTTATTTTTACTAGATAGTTCAACAATTAATAAACTTAACGTTATCAATTATAAGTACTACGTTAAACCTTCATTCACCAAAGATTAAAAGACGCACTTATTTTAAACACGATTCATTCTTAATTTTTTTCTTTAAAACAAACACAATTTCTAACTAAAATAGTTTCAGTAATCATTTATTTAAACTCGAACAGGATATCTGGTAAATATCCATTTAATTTCATTTTAGTATAATAAACAAATTTCCGAGCAACCACGGCCGGACGATTTTATAACTGTATGGGTAATAATATTTTACGTTTGTATTTCCTACATTGCGGTCCATTACCGTCTCCAAGATATGACCTTAATATACCGTTAGTAGGCAATTGTTAACAGTATACATCATATAAAGCTAGTGACTTACGATGCACAAACAATAGTAATAATAGTTCTTTATGGTAAATGTATCAATCTATGAAATCCAAGGTCAAGATACTAAATTTGTATTGTACGCAAAATTATATTATTTTCCTTCGAATTTCACCTCACATATCGAATCCATATTGCTCTCATTATTAATAATTGACGTGCTTTTTTTAAACTGTTATACAGAAACGTATCCCGCACATAGCAGGGTAGGCAGGGGGAACCTAGAAGCCTAGTGTTAAGGCATTTCGCACCCATTAAGACATTTTCGTTCCCCACTTTCTGAATAAGAATTCTGGAGGATTGCATGTTGTGTGGTGTAACTCAACATCGCGTTGTGCTTTGTTACCAGAGTGAATAAATTAAAATATTACATATTTCATATCCCCAAGTGGGAATCTCAACCCACAACCTGTCACTGTTTACCCTGCACCACAACTATACTAAATATTGTTTTTTATATATTTAATTATATTACTATTGACATATACAATTAACATCAATAATATATTATGTTTATCTTACGTACATTTATTTTATAAAACATAAAAAAATCAATGTGGGCTTTGAACCTATGCCTCTTGGAAACTGTCTAAGCACTCTGACCACTATGTCACATGTTCTACATCGAATTTCTTACACATTTGTTACAATTTACTGTTCTGTTAGCTTATATGTTGTTAGTTTAGTTAAGGATTTTTTTACAAATTTATTTGCTACCTTAAGATAATTACTTAGATTTTATATTTGGCAAGAAAAAAAATTAATTATTAAATATTCTAAATATTTTTAAGATAGTGTTAAAATACTGACACATCTATCTTCATATACAAAAAAAATATTTAAGTACCTGTTGGCAAGTAATAAATAATGCTGTCCATACAAATATGCCCGCAATGACCTGCGCAGAGCGGGTCTCCAAAAACACAGATGTCAACATCTCGTGAGTTATATCCGAGATTGGTTGTGCTGTTACATTAATTGTATCAGTAGAACTCATCCTGAAAAGAAATAAAATTCTTTAATATATAGCATGGTGTATCTAGAAATGTTTATGTGGGAGAGGGTGCTCCTGGCTATAAGACTGATTTAATAATGTAATCAAGAATACAAAATTTAAATATTAGATGTAACACTAAATATTGTCTGAAATTTTGTTTAGTTGGATTTTAAGATTTAAAATGGAAACTCTTGATTTTCTATTTCCTTAGGAATTTTGACAAATTCTCTATTACACTCCCCTACACTCCCTAACCTACATAACAAATTTCAACTTCCTAAGTCCAATAGTTTCATCTGTGCATCTTCTGTCATTCACTCAATAAAGGAAGATTTTTAAATACATGTATTTAAAGTAACTAATCCACATATTAAGATGTAAACTTTTAATGAAAAAAATGGTACATATAAAGAAAGTGCCATTTTTCCCAATTTCATAAGAATTTCAAGAAATCCTCTTTTAGTACTTCTATACTTCCTACAATTACCTAGGAACCTACATGCTAAATTTCTAAGGCCACACAAAGTTCATTGTCTATGAATATAAAGATTATATAAATAATTTATAAATTTGTTTACATTAGTTACTTATTTATGGTATTCATATATTATCAATTTGAAAGTTAGATACAATAATCATTAGGAAAAATTACTAGAAAACAATTAGGAAACATTAATAAGTACTGGTCATAATAGATTGCTTAAAACAAATTCAATTTCATACAATGTCTGATACATAGAAAGATTATAATTACAACTATTCTTCTAATCTATTAGTATGTGAACAGCTGAATAAACAATTATTATGGTACCCATATGAGACTGATGTAGTCTTTTAAAGTATTAAATATATTTTTGTAGGAATTGTTTTTATAAATTTTGTGGCATATATTAACCAAAATTGTGCATACACCATTAAAATTCACCTACTTAACAAGTAGAATAATTCAAGTAACATTTAAATGCTCATGGCTATAAGTACAATGCATGTCTATTTAAAAATATGTATTTGTAAAAACTTGAAAATAAGACGGACGCGTTAAATTGGAGGTCACATTAATAATATCATGATATTATGTTGTTTGTATGATTTTTAAGGCTGAGTGAAGGGACCTGATACCTTCGTATGGAGGATATTATCTGTGTGACTAACTGATTTTTCCAGAATTAGAATGACAACATCAGCTTGCAAAATCATTAAAATTTACCTTAATCCTCTAAGTAGTTCTTCAACTTCGTTTTCCTTTTGTTTTACGTCAGATGTCAATCGCAATCAACACTGCACATATTGTCTGGAATTACTGAACACACGATTTCATCGATTTTGTTCACATCAAAGGCCACACAGTTATTTGGTAAACATTAAACATAAACAATCACTATATAAACAAACAATATCAGGATTAAATTAGTTTAAGTATTTATTTTCGTATCTTTTTGATTTTATTTTCTTTTCACTTTAGTCGTATAGTGGTGACGATTCGTTCGCTATTGCCAATCCAAAATACAGATGATATATGAAGGATAAACAAATAATAATTTAATAAGCTTACAGATGTCATATTGAGAAACAATAGACAATTTTGAAAAATTTTTTTTAGAGACACATTATTATTGAATCATTACAATATTTAGTCGTAGAGTGAAGATAATTATAATAATATCTGAATATTATTTACATAATGTACAAATTTTTTTTTATAAAACAGTCTGTTGTCTCTAAAATTATTCTTTATATAACAGTAAGAAGTTACAAAATTGTCATCATTTAACAATAGAAGAAAAACGCATATATAAAATAACCATGTTCGACTGTTAAGTTAATCGATTAATTTAGCTATAAACAATATAAATGCCTGGCAACAATTTTAAATAAATTACTTATTGAGCGAACCATCGCTTTCGTAACAACAATCATCTGCCCATAGACAATCAACAAACTGAAATGAAAATGTCCGTCGTAAAAGAAACGTTTTTATTTTACTTTGTGACTGTGTAATGCTTGTGGTTAGATATGTGTAGTATTTTATAACATTTAATTCCCGTAAAGTGTAAACATAATAAAAAAATGATTGTTCAAGAGCCGACACAGGTGGGTGTTTAAAAATATTTTCTATTTCTGTCAAGGTATATTTGCATTGTAAGTAATTTCTCATATGAAACCATTTGAATTTGTACAGGTTATCGTTTGGGATTGTCTAAATAACTATGCATATGATAATGCTATATTTCTGGCAGAGAGATTACATGCTGAAGGTAAGCAATTTAGTTAGATATATTGGAATAAATCTTACCCTCCGACGAATTAATATTGATTCAATTTGTTTCATGAAATTTTAATTTGGTGCTTGGCAACTTAATCAATAATGAGTTTGTATGTTTTAGTTTCCTCAGAGGAGACAGCATTTCTATTAGGTACATGTTACTATAGAGCTGGACGTGTGAATGAAACTCATCATTTACTACAAAATATGTCTCTTACTTTACCTCAAGCAAGATTTCTTTTAGCAAAATGCTCAGTAGAACTTAAATCGTAAGTATATTTTTTACATTTCATATACAAGTTCCAGTTAGAACTATTTTTGCTAAAGTTAATTTAAACTTGCTTAGTGTAAAGAAACAACAATATCAACTTATTGGTTTTAGGGAAATCTATGTCTAAGTTGTGTATTAAAAAACCTAGCTTGGTAAATCAAAATTGGTTTTATTAGGTGTGGCACAGTGTTACAATAATTTTTAATAATCATTGTTTCAATGTTTCTCAATAGAATGATTAGACACTATTAATATTCAAAAATATGCCATTATCATACCTAATTACTATGCAATAATTTATTAAAAAATTACATCAACATTAAATTATAGCATATTGTATATTATATTATTATTTCCTATTATTTAAGTTTTTTTTAATGTATTATTTTTTATTATTATACTTAATACTTCAACTTCACTTCACTTCAAATCAATTAAATTATAGCTCTTAAAATGTCATAATTTATAATATTTTTTATTGGGTTTTCAGTTACAAAGATGCAGAAATTGCATTGGGAACCAATTTAGATATTGTAGCATCAGAATTTGGAGAACAAGCTCCTTATGCATTACAATTGCTTGCTAAAATTTATATAATTACTGAGAGAAGAAGTAAAGCTGCGGACGCACTCCGGAAAGCATTATCAATAAATCCATTTATGTGGATATCATTTGCAATACTTTGTAATATGGGTGAAAAAGTAGACCCACATAGCATATTTCAAATAAATAATACCGAATTCACTTTTGGTGTTTCTACTTTAGTCAATCTAGTCAGCAATTCTGAAAATATATCATTTGTTAATAGTAAATATCCTGTCAATACTATTAATGCGAATGTGACACCTAATAATGTTGCCAGAACGCCCATGAGTATGTCCACTAGCATCACACCTGATACTCAAGCACCTGTTAAGAGAATGCATAGTGTTTTTAGTGGAGTTGCCCCCATACCCTTTTCTCCATCATTTGGAATGCTGCCCATGGAAGAATCACCTGTTTTATATACTCCAACTCTTACGGACGCTAATGAACAAAAAGCTTTGCCAAATATAGTAAACTCATTGAGAGCGCATGTCAGTCAACTTAAAGAAGCTGTGTTTAGTCCAGGGCAAAGGTGTACACTTGGACCTGCACCTAGAAGATCATCTAGATTGTTTAGTAATAACAATAGTAGTTATTCCGTTAAAGAAAATAATAAATCACCCAGTCGTAAGTTTGTCGCTCCGAAGAGTCCATCTAGGAAAAATAAGCAACGCACTGCCAAAAACATGAAAACTAACTCTGAAACAAATGATAGAAATAAAAGTATAGAAACAGTTACTCCTGCAATGACGCCAAAGAACACCACTGGTGTAGCATTATTAAATTTACTTAAGGAATTGGGTGAGGCATATAAGTCATTAGCGTTCTTAGACTGTAAAAATGCTATTAAATTATTTCAAGAAATACCTCCAAAGCAGCTGGCATCGCCGTGGGTGCAAACTATGATCGCTCGGGCTCATTACGAATTGGCGCAGTACGATGCTGCAACTAAAATATTTTCAGAAATTAGAAAAAATTATCCCAATCGCACAGAAGCCATGGACATCTACAGCACTTGTCTGTGGCACTTACAGAAAGAAGCCCAACTGTCTGCGTTAGCTCAAGAATTAGTAGAACTAAACAGAAACGATTCTATAGCATGGTTAGCAGCTGGTAACTGTTTTTCTTTACACAAAGAGCGGGAGACTGCCTTAAAGTTTTTCAAACGAGCAGTCCAAATAGATCCGGATGCAGCTTACGCGCACGCACTACTCGGTCACGAGTACGCCGTCGCCGAAGAGACTGAAAAAGCACTTAATAGTTTTAGAACTGCGGTTAGTATCGATCCCAGGAATTATGTGGCCTGGTTTGGAATAGCAACAGTGTATGCGCGTCAAGAACGCTGGAAAGCTTCGGAAGTTCACATTCGTAGGGCGTTGGCAATACATCCTCATTCAGGTGTTTTGCGCTGTCAACTAGGCCTGGCACAAGCAGCTTTGGGCAAAATGGATCGTGCAATTGCAACCTTGGAGAGAGCAGTGGCTTTAGACACAGAAAATCCTCTCTGCCGCTTTCATAGAGCATCTCTGTTACTCCGAGCTGGACGACCACAAGACGCCCTCACTGACCTACATCATTTAAAAGATATTGCGCCTAGAGAATCCTTAGTATATTACTTACTCGGAAAGGTCCACAACAAACTGGGTAATTCACACTTAGCCCTGATGCACTTTAGCTGGGCCACAGACTTGGATCCCAAAGGTACAGGTGGTCATATAAAAGAAGGCTTTGACCCTTCAAAACAAGAGGACACCCCTGAGAGATCATCCTAGTGATTTTAAGGATTTAAACTGATTTGCCTGCTGTAGTAGGTAGGTGTTAAGGTCTCGTGACTGATTTCCTTTGTAAATAAAGCGATCACCTTTCGAACTCCAAATTGACACCAAATCTTCCAAATATAGCTTTATGGAGGTCGACTGGTGTGTGAACGCATTTAGTTGCTATAGGTAAGGGCGTATGTGGACTTGTTTATATAGAGTAAGTAGTTTTAAATATATATCTTGTATAGAAATAACTCCTAGAGAATAACTAAAAAAATATGCTTTCGAAAGACCTAAAACACACAGGGCCTTGATCTCATTGTGGTGTTTTTGAACTATTTAAATACATATTATATGCAATTGGATGATATAAACTGCGATTTACCCATCTGACTTCTTTATTTGTGATATGAAAGGTACATTGTTTGTTTCTTATATTGTAAATGTAAATTTTCCATTTTGATCGAAAATACAGACAAGAGAACCGCTGGCGGTGTTTCATTATCATAGTTTGTAGTAATCAATTTTGTATTATAAAAAATTAAATATATATATATATGTGTTTACATTCAATATTCGAATGAAAATCGATTTTATGTATGCAAAACTTATTTGTAATATCGATATAACAGGTTGTAAAAAGTTAAATATTTGATGTTCCACTGAAAAGTCGAATTTCATTATAACATATGCGTGATTAAAAATATCGATAGACAAATGTGTACAGATAACAAATCTTAGTTCATAGTATGTTTATGAAATTATTTGTGGCGTTTATGTAATAATAAAATACAATTGTTTGTCTTTGAATCACCAAGCTCTGTAAAGACCTACACCACTCTGATTATATGTGAACTTATAAAAAAATATATTAAACTATAATGTGTTTTATTTTAAAAAGTAAAAAGCAATAAGAATTTTTACTCTGAGAGATTCTGTCGTGGCACCACGGCACATCAACTGACCGTAACGCAACAATTGCGGATTTGACTCACACTTAGCCCCCTAAGTTATTTTCTATTGATTGTATCTAGTAATATGATAGAATGCAGCGTTGAGTTTTGCCGCTCAGGGGTACAAAGCATCTTACCACTAGGTCCCTCTATTTACACAGATATGCGAGATTTAACATCTTTATCACTAGACGAGAATAACAGTCTTCCAGGTCTATATCATCTTTGTATACAGATTGAATGTAGACGAGTAGAGGCTATTTATTTACTCATTTTCATTTTCACTATTTTTAACATTTTTAAAGTGCTAATCCACACTTAGGAAAAAAAAACTTATTTAGAAAACATAGAAATTTTGTACGTAGTTGAACTCGAACCCGCGCCTCCTGGAAACTGACCAGGTGCTTTGACCAATAAACAATACGTTCTCATCAAGCTACGTCAAACTTTTTATACGCTTGTTACATATTATCTATGTTGTTAGCATCTTTGTAGGGAGATTTTTACAAACTTCCGCTACCCAAAGACAATTACTAAAAATTATTGTCTGGCAAGAGAGAATGCTATTTATTAAATATTTTTAACATTTATAAAGTGTTAATCCACACTTAGGAAAGAAAAATACTTATTTGGAAAACGTATAAAAATTTTTTTACGTCATGAGACTCGAACCCGCGCCTCCTGGAAATCGACCAGGCTCTCTGACCACTAAGCCATAGGATCTCATCAAGCTACGTCGAGATTTTTATACGGTTGTTACAACTTGTTAGCATACTATATTTTTTTGTATTATAAGTTATTCCCATACGGTTATTTATAATACAAAAAAAAAACTTAAAATAATTTTAAATATTCAATACTCAACTTGACATAGTATGGCGTTTTTTTTTCTTTTGGCACAATGGTGTCTTGGTAGCTATAGTAAATTTTGATTATTATCATATCTTTAGTGACACTCGCAAAATTAAATCAAATCACGTTAAAGATCGTACAAAATATAATAGGTTAAGCCAGAAGGCAGACCCTGGCAAACTCGTTTTGTGTCGACTTGTTTAATTTCTACAACACCACAGGAACAAACATGCAAACATACACTGATAAACACTTTAGCCTCCTTTCCTTTGCAGTTGGGTAAAAACACTGTGGCTTAAATTTATTAATAAAATAAAACAATAATAAGTGAGAAAATATTTATTATGGAATTATATAAACTTTTGTAAAATAGAGTCCAACGCTTTTCTAACTGTTGGGTCATTCAGTAGTTTGCTCTGAGGTTCCTTTGCCGGTGGATTGACTGGAGCAGGTGGAGGTTCATTTGTTGTAGGTTTTTTATCGTTCAGAATACTTAAAATTCTTTGCTGTAGATCTACTTGAGTTTTATTTTCAGCTGGTTTTTGTAATGGTTCACCTAATTCTAGCTTGACTTGTTGTTCTCTGCGTTCCTGTAATTGAATATCGTTAGAGATTAGGAAAAAGAATTATTATTTTAGCTCCACGCTGTATCCCGCATATAGCAGGGTAAGCGGAGGAAACCTTGTGTGTTTAGCGGCAGAGTTAACGCTGCCCTTTCTCTTGTTGGACAAGAGCTTACTTCCAGAGAACGACCCCTGAGTGCGAACCTTGCTTTGCCACTACGCCACGACGACTATTTATCTATCTATCTATAAATGTAGTGTTATAACCCAATCCCACTAGGTTAGGTCAATACACTGAGTGACCTAACTTCGTCCGACCTAACTTAGACGTAACCGAATATGGTGTAGTGACTTAACATTTCATATCAAATAACGCTAAATAAAATAATACAAACAAAAAGCACTCAAACAAGTTATCTGAACTTATTATCCTGTCGTCTGTACCAAATTGCGGAGGAAAGTGTATAAAAAAGAAAAAATATATTTATAGTACGATCTACGAGTCGTGGCCGAACTAAAGTTAGGATTTTCAACGACTCAAAAGTTATAACGACTTAAAAGGTAATAATCAAAAGTAAGCAGAATCCGAAATAGATTTTCGGATTTTGCTTACTTTTGGTTATCTGCGCAACTATCTACAGCAAACTTCAGGGCGGCCACGACTCGTCAGCTGTACTGTAATACACACCTGCAAGTACTCAATGACCTTATCATATTGTAACACAGTGAGGCTACGGCCATCTGCCAATTGTCCAAGTAAGGCGTAAACCGCTTCACGACCAGATGGCCCTCCTCTTTGGACCTCTTGGAAATTACGGGATAACAATTGTAGAGCATCCTCTAACGGCATGTTGCGGTGTTCTGAAATATTTATACATATACAGGATGGAAGCGTCTGCGCCAGCGCCTTTTTAAGGGGGCAGCATATAGGGTAAAATAATTCAAACCCATACCTAACGAAATGAATCATGATAACTCAACAATTTAGGCCTAGGATTTTTTTTTCATTTCACGATGTTTATCCATACTGTTTTTAGTGTGACGCAGTTACGAGTAAATACCAATAACATAAAAACCTACTACTATAAAAATACTACTAAGCATTGCCGATCTGCCGCTTGTCATTCTCAAAAAACATACTAGGACGAGAAAGGGATATCTCTTGTTCTATTTTACACAATGCTACACCGCCATTACCCACGATTCGATTTCGTGAATGAGGTGTGTGCGGCGTTATCGCTTTGATAGATTTGTGTCTGTGTGGGTCATTCTCGATAAATGGCGTTTTATTTTACAATGATAATTTTATTAATTATTGTTTGAAAATTTTTTTTTTTGTTTTTTTTTAAAAAGCTCTTGTTTTAATTGTATTAGGTTTTTATAGAGTAGTTACAACTGTTTCATTTAAAGTAGTGATGACAAAAACACTGTATATTTAGCTTCACGTTGTAAACCACATATTGTAGGGAAAGCAAAGAACCTAGTGTAAGAAACTGCGGGCCCCACACACGGGGACAGGACAGTGTGAGGTTGAATTCCGCGATGTATAAAAAAATTTTAAGTGAAAGTATATCAATATTACCCTTATTTTAGGTACCCTTTACCTATAAGAGGGATACAGCCTGAAACTAAATATAACATTTTGTTTGGAATAGAATTTCTGAATTTACATCACTATAAATTTACCTTGTGGTAGTCCATGGAGTATAGTCAGGGTCAACGACCTGTGTTCCAAATTCAAAGGCATCACCAATATGGCGTACAGACAGCCACGTGACGCTATATTACCTAACACTTTTCCTATAGGCACGTCTTCCATAGGAAATAGTAAATCGACTACTATACCTAATCTCTTTAGTCTACCTTCTATATATTCTGCGTACTCACTGAAAGTTTAAAATTAAAAACAAATCAGCTTCTTGCTGTATCCCGCACACAGCAGGGTAAGCAGAGGGAACCTAGTGTTAAGACTCTCCGTTCCCCAATTTCTGCCGAATTCTGGAGGCATTGCGTATTGAGTGCCAGAACTCAACGCTGCGCTTTGCCTCGAGACCAGAGCGAAGAAATGAAAATATAAATTTTAGTTAATATTTTATCTCCTCAAGTGGGGATAGAATCCACAACCAGGTTTACCTCGGTTTTACAGTCACACTTTGTGCCCCTGCGCCACGACTGGCCTCCACAATTTAAAATTAATTATAAAATTTTAAAATAATAACAAGTATAAAGGGTGTATAGCGATGGACGGATCAACGGCTGCCTATGAGTAGAGGACGTCAGAACCTCATTTCACTCCCATGTATGTTCATCGATTTTCAGTGGTTCAGCAGGTATTTGAGAAGTTGTGATTTTTTTGGAAAAAATCGGAGTCTTGAAGAAAATTGGTAAATGCAGCCCAAAAATTTTTTGGCGCTCATGATTATTTTCTCAATATAACCCAATAGTAAGCCTTTTGTATCATATAATAATTTTAAATTATCGGTTTATTAATCGTGGAAATAACATTGAAAAGAAATCGTTTTAAAATAAGCTATATACCGCAACCACACCACCCCTGATATGTCCAAATTTTTATACGTTTTCTAAAAATTATATTTAAAAATAATAAAAAATTATGAAGTAGACACCTACGTGAGAGCTTTAGAAACAACAATTATTTCACAATCGTTTCTTTCTGGTACCGGCAATGTCCTGGGATAGTCAGGTTGTGGATACCGATCATAATTTCTCTCTTGCCAATCTCCACCTAAAAAGATATTCACATATGTTAATTTTATAATTAATTTTAAACTGTGGAGGCCAGTCGTGGCTCAGGGGCACAAAGTGTGACTGTAAAACCGACTGGTTGTGGATTCTATCTAAATGATAAAAAAATTAAGCATGAAAAAAACAGTATATATAGTAACGCTGTTAATGCTCGAATTCCAGCTAGAAACAGTAAGTAGTGTCTTACCTAGGCCAGAGAAAGCGCAATTATAAATACAATATTCATAAAACACATCATGGTTTAACATTTCATATTATTTATTAATTAGCAAATACACAAAATACATTACAATATGTATGTGTAGTATAGTTGGTGAGTTGTGTCCGCCATGAAGTTAGGCTCTCCGAACTATTGAGCATTGTACAATCATACAGAAAATAATAATAAGTGAGAAAAAATTTAAAGATGACATCTGCACAGCCATTTAACTTTAGGGCCGCCAAGACTCGTCGACCGTAGTGTATTCGTATATAGATTTAAATAAGACATAATTTTAATAGAAAAAAATAAATAACCACTAAAATACCTCTACCTCTTCCAGGCGACCGCTCTCTGAACAAACCTCGTCCCCGGCCGCGACCACGCGCCCTCCCCCGGGGGCCCCCGCGACCCTCCCACGACTTGTTACTGTATGATTCATCATAATCATCTTCTCTGAAATCTATTGACAAATGTCTATATAGATGTAGAAGATTGCACAAATATTATTTTATTTATGATTGTTTTAAATAACAACTTTATTATTTAAAATAATCATTTGTGAGCATGCAAAGTGTTTAATATGTGTCATTAATTAAATTGAGAACAGTCGTGGCGCAGGGGCACAACTTGTGACTGTAAAACTGGCTGGTTCTGAGTTCGATCCCCACTCGAGGAGATGAAATATTTATTTAAATTTATGTTTCCGTTTCTTGGCTCGCAACACAATGCATCCAGACCTCAGCAGAAAGTGGGGAACGGAGTTTCTTAACACAAGGTTCCCTCTGCCTACCCTGCTGTGTGCGGGATACAACATGAAGCTGATTTATTTTAATTTATTAATTAAATTGCTAAATTTATAGATTTCCACTTAAGTGAATGTGTTTTTTTTCATTTTCCAGCTCTGGTAACTAAACAAAGCAATGCATCGAGTTTCGCCACTCATTACACAATGACTTTCCACTAGATTACCTCTCACTTTGTTGTGGCAATGTGAGTATTGACCACTATTAGACTATAGAGTACTCTACATACTACCAGCAAGTGTTTAGCTGTTCCTATTGCCTCTTTACAGATATAGCAGGATTTTGAGGTATCTGTACAACCATTTTGCCAGTTACTTTGATCTCAGAGGATTGTTTGGAATGCATTAAGATTAAATTTTGAGTTGTGACAATTGTGAATAAAGGTGTGTCATTTTAAAGCTAATAAATAGGACAACATTCTCCTAGACCTAGTAAGGCACTCATTTTGCACTTCAAAGAATGCATGCAATTTATATTTATCATTATCATCTTGTTGAATAGAAGATTTTATATTTATATTGAACTTTCCTATTTGATCATAATCATATTCTATTCAACTGTTCTCTTATTATAAATTGTTTGTGAAATTGATTCATATTATAGACATAAATGTAGAACAATCAAAGGAACATAATCATAAATTAAAATTCCCTGTAACAGATATATTAAGGTATAATCAATTTGTTTCTTAACTTTAAGCCATATCTCACCATAGTAAATTCATTTAATAATAAATAAATGTAACTAATCAATAAATTACAAGTATCTTACTTTCTCTTTCTCCATAATTGCCATAGTTATCATATTGGTCTTCAACAGTTTCCTCATTAATATTTTCTGTAAGTGCAACTGCAGGAGGGATTTCTGGCTGTATAGTAACTACCTCTGTTTCTCGTCTAAAAACAAATTATATAATATATAGTAGAAAATGATTACTCTACTTAAACATCAGGCTGTAGGCATCACATTAACCATTAAGCTTGATCCCAGGGCATAGCAGCCTCCATCTAAAATACTGATGACTATAATTTATATATAATAAACCATACAAATCACACTATTCAAAAACAGTAAACTTTACAGTATTAAAAGATTAATAACTAGACAATACACTAAAAGATTAAAATAATTTACTTTGGTCCATGTCTCTGAGCAGTTCTCACAGTAATTTTTTTTCCTTGCAGCACACTTCCATTAGCTTTCTTTATAGCTTCCTGGGCACTTGTTTCTTGTTGAAATTGTACGAAACCAAAAATTCTATTTATTACAATTCCAGTAATGGGTCCATACTCAATAAAATGATTGTATAATTCTTCAATTTCTGCATCGTCAGTAAGGCCACCAACATATATACGAAGATGAGCTGTAAACGGGTCTTTCAAATCCTGTTTATCAAGGGTTAATTTTTCTGAAATATAAATATATTTAGCTGTTGCTGTACTGTTTTCATTAACCTCTGTAAGTTTAGATATATTAGGCAAAATATATGTAATGTATTACATTAATGTACATCATTATTTACCTGCCATTTTTATAAATTAATTATATTTTTTTTTTATATTATTAAATAAGGAATTATTTAATAACATTTAAAACTTTACAATTTTAAATTGATATCGTAATTTGTATCTTCTAAACACATAACAAAAAGTCAATAGACAGATACAGAATATATTTACCGAAACTATATGTATACAAAGCTTATTTTAGACAGATTATAAACTTAGAAATATAAAAATCACTGGTTGAAGAATATACACCAAATCAGAAGTTTGTTTTTTTTTTATTATAAATATTGTGATTGACGATTAAACAATGCTTTTATTCTGAAAATAATAAGGGATTTCTAGTGACTTGTAGTTGACTGTACAGGTAACCTCTGCGGTAAACCGTAGCTGGCTTAATACAGAGCAATGAAAACTGTTCTCAATTGTATTGTTTTATTGTTCTTTATTTTATGGCTTTCAGGCCTGTTAGTGGAGCATAATTTACTTTGCCAATGTCACGTAAAATGAAGAATACTGTCAATTATGATTTGGGAGCTATGATAACGTGTTATCAGTGTCACTGTCTGACAGTAGCTGTCATTAGGCTATGTGTACCTTTTAGGTTATATATTTAAAAAAAATAATTATAATCATGATTATATATTCAATATTTATTGCGTTTTACTAAAACCTCACTTAGTTATACAGTTTTCAATGCAAGAATATTTTATGTATTGAAATATATTACAAACACTACATCTAATCTTAAAAATGTAAGTATATAAAAATGTAAGTATATAAAAATGTAAGTATATAAAAATGTAAGTATATAAAAATGTAAGTATAAATCAATGTTGTAATAGGAACAAAATATGGAAGTACCTAATTTCAATATTTAAATAATGTCGTTTTAGTTCAATGTTATTTTGTTCTTCTTCTTAACTATTTTTTATTATTATTTGCTTATATTAAATCCTGATATGATAATGTCGATCTCAAGGCTATAAAATGATAAAAATATATATTTTATAATGTCACGTTTTACCATTTTTTTTATTATATAAGTTTTAATTAACTTAAAAAAATACTATAAATATATATTTATTTTGTAGATGGGCACTATGATTGCATACATGTAATCATAGTACCCATCCACTTGTCACTTCATTCACACTTGGAAAAATACCTACGTCCAGGCATATCAATCTCTTATCATACAAAATCTTATAATTTATTTTAACAAAAAAAAATCCAAGCCAGCAAGATAAATTTATAGAAATTTAAGCAATATATTAAAATATATAACATCTCAATATCATATATATTGGAAAATATAAAATAAAAACAAATGAAAAAACATCATTAAATTTATTTAAATATTAAAATAACATATTGTACATAATATTATTCCATTGCAGATTTGTACAAAATGCAAGCTTTAGGTATAACATGGCGGCGGATGGCCAGGAATATCCGTACTTCTGGTGCTGTAACTAGTCTAAGAAAAGTAGTGAAAGTGGCTTTTAGTGATAAGTATTTGTTATACACAAATGTTACTATTTCAGTTAGTTTGTCATCTTTAGGTGACCTAATGGAACAAACATACGAAATTTACACAAAGGAACAAGACAAATACGATAGTAAAAGAACTTTACACATGGCATTCTCTGGGGCCGCGGTTGGAGTTTTGTGTCATCACTGGTACAAAGTATTAGATAAGTTTATAATAGGAAAAACATTTGATATGGTAGCAAAGAAATTGGTTCTTGACCAAATGATTTTTTCTCCAATCATGATTATAACATTTTTTGGAAGTTTAGCATTATTTGAAAAGGATCCTTTACAAAATTTTAAAGAAGAAGTTAGAGACAAATTTGTTACTTTATATCAAGCAGAGTGGATGGTCTGGCCGCCTGCTCAAATAATAAATTTTTATTTCTTACCAACCAGATTTAGAGTTTTGTATGATAATACTATTTCTCTAGGATATGATGTTTATACTTCTCAAGTAAAACATAACAAATCTCTAAAAAGTTTACCTTCAGATGTAAAGTTATTGTGACATAGCATGTACTATTTTATTTTTAATATATTTTGTTTTAATTTTACAAATATTTGTGACTTTAGATGTACAAGAAACTGTGGTAATAAATTAAATATCTTTTTGTACTTAAAATACAATACAATAGTATAAATATACAGTAAATGTAATTTGAATAGTAAAAGCTGTTCTGTGATTGTGTATACTCATTTGTAATGACTATATTTTTAAGTATACAAAAAAAATTTTACTGTATAATAATTATAAATTATTATATAATGTTATCTCTCTTTTATTTGTTACTAGTATTAATAAAATTCGTAAGCACACAAGGAATTTAAAATCGCTTGGGCATTAAGTAGTGGGTTCCTTTATCTTTTAGACTTTTACTTTTCTTAAAAATGAATAATGTTTATAATATGTCTTATAATTTATAGTTCCCTACCTCGAAAGAAAAAACGAAATCCTTATAGGGTCACTGTATTGTCCGTCCGTCAGTCCGTCTGTTACGACCTTTTTTCTCAAGAACTCGTGGAGTTATCAAGCTGAAATTTATATCAAATATTATCCCTTGGAGCTGTGAAAAAATCAAACTTCTACACCAACGCAATCAAAAAATTCAGCCGTTAATGCCGCAAATTTTCGAAACTCGGGGAATTCAAACCTATATGGTACTTCCCGTGAACTCAGAGTCTTGAAATTGATTTTTTTTGAAATTTGAAGCAGAGTCTTATAGCACAGATAAAGGGAAATTTCCGTAAACCGTAAATTTATAGACATTTCATAGAAAAAAATAATTACAATGTTGTAATTATAGTTTTATACAAAATGATTTCTTCATACAAAATGAATGCATATGCCCGAAAATTATTTAATTAGTTTGTCAATTTTTATAAAAGGTACTTCCTGGTGACCTACAATCCTGATACGGAAACCGGTGGGCGATTCTCGCACTCAACTGGATTTTTTTTAAATAACTTATATTTATTATGTATTGCTCTCTAGTAGGTAGGTAGCTCAGCCCCCCTTGGTGGCTTGCAGTAGAATAAAATAAATAAGAAATTCGCCGCCGCAACGATATTCGTCCGATTTTTATTTGTTTTTAAATAAATAAACGCCCAGACAATGTTATATCGTATACTTAAAAAAAATCACCCGCGACTTCGAGACTTTTTTATACACATTTTTATATAATAGCTCTTTATTGAAGGAAATACAAAAGTTTAAAACTCAATCAAATAGTGGTGGTTAATAAGTTTATGTAATATAACTTGTAATAACTACTATTAATTTAATAAAAACAATATTTATTACTTAGGCCATCTGAAAATATTTTAAAGTGATTATAATATTTTAATAATGATCAAAATATATTCTATTATTTGGGTGTTAAAAACGGTTCTTCGGCGGCTGAACTTCTCTTGCTTGCCTTTAAGTTGCTTATTACGTTTCTAGCAATGGAGTCTTGGAATATTCTATCGGGCCACGATTCAGATCGTCTGTTTCTTTGTAATTCCTCCAGAGGAGGTAACCGGCTTGCTCTTGGTGTTCCGATATGAGATCGAAATGATCTAGTTCGTTTATTCTGTAAACCGAGTAGTGACGTCAGCAGTTTGTCCAACGCCGCGATATCGTTAATATTTGATCCTTTATTAAGTGGGGTGGCTGCACCCGGCGTTATTACGTTTGAGCATACCAACGGAGGTGACCGTTGCAGACCAATTGTACGAATTACCTGCGAGATTAGATCTTGTTATTTGTTTTGTTCTATTATTTATTAAAATTAAATCAGCTTCACACTGTATCCCGAGGGAACCTAGTGTTAAGAGACACTCTGTTCTCCATTTTCCTCTGCATTCTCGAGGCATTGTGTGTTTAGTGGCGGAGCTGGACACCGCGCTTTGCCTCGACACCAGAGCGGAGAAATGAAAATATAAATTTAAATAATTATTCAATTTCTTCGAGTGGGGATGTAACCCACAACCGTCGCGTTACAGTCACATCTTTGTGCCTCTGGGCCAAAGCGGCCTCAATCGTTCTATTATTTATTTTTCCTTTAATTTATCATGCCTAATATAACATACCTGCGTAAAAGAGGAGAAGGAGGAAGAATAAGAGGCTAAGTGGCTTGGTTAGTGTTAGATAAACATAAGTGCAAGTACCTCATCAGCGTTATGACTTTGATAGCTCATTCTTTTGACTTTTCTGTAAGTCTCGTCATCGAGTGCTTCTTGAACGGCTGTTTCTAATTTTTCGTTTAAATCTTCGTCATTGTTTTGGTTCATGTCCTCTAAAACCAATCTAACACAAAATGATTATGCTGCAACCTTTTATTTTAGATTTTTAAAATTCCGTTTCTTTTAATTTACTATCATTACATTAATGCCTTAATAATAACTAGGAACTGGACAAAACTAGAATTTCAAAAAGCCACGTAGGTTTATCTTGATTGCCGAATTCGTCTTATTTTACTACTGTGCGGTTAAATAATATTTTTGTTAATAATCTTTATTTAATTAATTTCCTGGTGAGATATTCAAATTAACTAATTAAAATAAAAAAATATACATTAAACTTATAATTTCTTTTAGTAGCTATATTAGTATTTAGTAGCTAAAGAAATTATAAGTAGCTAGTAAACTTATAATTTCTTTTTAGAAAATATGTAAGGAGTTTGCACTTATCTATATTTATATATCTTTATGAGTTTATCTTATCAAACTGCATTATATACAAACTGCATTATATGATTGCAACAAAATAATATTAAAAAGTTATTTAATGTTAATAGAAAAAATAGAAAAAAATATATTTTTTTTACTAATATTTTATGATAATAATAAAAATCAAATCCACGTACTCAGCCCTTTCATCCTCTTCAGCTTTATATAAGTTAGCGCGGTTCGCTTCTCTAGCTACTTTAATGTCCTTCTCCCAGAATCTTCTCAAATCCGGAGTGGAGGTGTACGGCGCGGCAACCTCTTTTATTTTCAAGAACATTATTGCAGTTATAAATATACATATAACGTTCACGATTGTTAAACAGCAGCTAACAATGCCTGTTCACAAAGTAAAAAAAAATAGTTTTAGTAAAGAAAATTAAAAATTTTCACACTGTATCCCGCTTACAGAGGGAACCTAGTGTTAAGACACTACAATCCCCACTTCCCGCCGAGATCTGATTTTTGTTTTAATTTGTCGACTGTAAACGTAAATCACAGAAAAAAATCACTTAAACACACATTACATATAATTATAAGTTTAACTATTAAGTAGTGACATATGCTTACCATTAACAGCAAATTCTATAGGCATATAATCGTGGTAGAGCGGCACGTAAGACGAATTACCGTAATACGGTTCTCCTTTAATGTGGGGTACTTTCACGCCTGGATACAACAGCCATATACACGCCAAAGCCCAGAATAAGCCCTGGGACAAACATCACACGAGCTTAAGTGACGTTGTGAATTTTTTATTTCTACTTAAGTTAATGTTCTTGAACGTTCCTCTTACGACTAATCTGTTTTGTAGTTAAATAAATATCCGATCGTGTTAACAAGTAGATGTTACTTTAAAATTAAAATTAAATCAGCTTCGCGCTGTATCCCGCACACAGCAGGGTAGGCAGAGGGAACCTAGTGTTAAGACACTCCGTTCCCCACTTTCCGCCGAATTCTGGAGGCATTGTGTGGTGAGTGGCGGAACTCAACGCCGCGCTTTGCCTCGACATCAGCGAAGAAGTGAAAAAATAAATGTAAATAAATATTTGACAACCAGTAGATTTTATAATCACACTTTGTGCCCCTGCGCCACGACCGGCCTCAATAATGTTACTGGTTTTCGTTTTTTTTTTCTATTTAAATAGAAAATTTGTGATTTTTTTATAGGTAAGTACGTTTTCTATTAAATATGTATTCAAATTACACAGTGCAGAGACACAACGTAGGTGCAGTCCGCGAGGTCTAAGCTGAGTTTTGCATTTGTGTGAGTGTTCATATATTATAGTGTTGGTGTAACGTCTCATGCTTGTTTTAGCGTGTGATTAAATTTGCAACTTAAAAGTGAAAAATAAAAGTTAAAGTTAAGGTTATTATTATAGATGTTTAATAATATGAAAGCTTACACAATTTACTACGGGGGGTAGCAATGAGGCAGATATAGCGATCCCTATTAGAGGGCCGGCGCTGCCCTGCAATAACGCTAGGGCCACGCCCGTTCCAGACGTTAGAGCCCAAAGCACACCCATCCATAGTGAGCGGACGTTACCTCTGAAACCATAAATTGTATAAGAAAGAATATTACGCTATATCATTATTAGTGTAGAATATGAAAAAATAATTATTAAAATAAAGTTTTAATAAAATGAAAAAGTCATTAAAAGGAATTAGAACGTATAAATGTCCTGGTTGGTCGTCACCGGGACGTATAAATGTCCTGGTTTTTCGGAATGGCATGTAAATTCGGTCGGTCGAAACAAGATTATCGCAGTATGCTATTTTTTTGTAAAAAAAACGGAAGTATTCAATTTTTTATTAAAGTGTCAATTTCACCTAAAAAAAAACATATCGGATGTTGAGAAAAATTAAAGCTCTCCTAAGAAAACGAAAGCACACCTTTTAAAACGTAAGCCACCCTACAATATTCCGTTTTGAGCTGATCGTAGAATGTTCACTTAAATTATAAGTATCATAAATCCCTATACTATAAAGTATGACATATTTAACGTAAATATAGCATTAATTTAAACTTTTGCTGACAGTTTTGACCCAAAAAACAGATATCGATCTAAAAATCGATATCAATAACCGTACGTTGGAGCGGAAAATCGGATTTTACAATTGATTCCAGCTAAAACCAACATCGCGTGTTGAAGTAATACGATTGTATCATATAACTTGCGAAGTCATAATAATATATTTTATTAAAATAAACAAAAAATACATTAATATAGTTCTTATTACAAATTAAATTGCTTCTAGTTTCTTTACGTACCGTGATTTCATTTCCTCAGTAGGCCAGTCACCAAATCCCCATGGCATTTCTGTGGTTCCCAAAATTAATCCGAATACAAATCCAAATAATAAAGACAGGAGCATTCCAAGAATAAGGCTCTCGAAGCCACTTCTGACAAGATTTCTATCGGAAATAATGGTTCCAAATGTAATTGACATCACTGGTCCCATGAGCGGTGACACCAACATTGCTGCTACGATATTTGATGCATTATTTTCTACTAACCCTAAAGCCGCTAAGGAACTGTAAATGTACAATGTTATTATCAACTTAATTTGAAAGTAACGCCGTCATAGCGCAGTGGCACGAACGTGGGACTGTGAAAATAATGGTTGTTACTTAGATTCCCTCTCGGGATAATGTATTATTTAATATTTTTCTTTCCTCGCTTTGATAACAAGGCAAACCGGGACGTTGAGTTCCGTCACTCACCACGTACTTAGTACCTCGTAAGTTGGACAGAAAGTGGAGAACGGAGTGTTAACACTCGTACTTCCTTGTGCCTACTCCTCCTTATACGGAATACCATACGTGAAGCTAAAAATTAAAATAAAAAAGTGCCGTAAACTACTTCTACAAAGAAAGTTTGGTTCATTGATTTTTTTTCAAATAACGTAAATTTAAAAGCTTATTAGGCAGCTTTCATATAACAATGCTTATTATGCTATTGATATCAAAATCTCTACCGAAGCTACTGTGAACTTACTCAGCTGTTATTATTAAAGTAAGATAGTCAAAGGAGAGCTCCCCGCCTCCCCGGACGCCGTCGACGACTTGCTTCACTGTCAGCTTTGACCTAATTGACTCAACAAAATTCCTCCATCGTTTCGCTTCTTCACTCTTCTTTCTGATTAAAATGTTCAATTTTATAATTAAATGTAGAAATTAAAGTTTTACTGATTAAAATAATTCTTGTCTCTTTATTGTAATAAACATATTTATGAAATAAACTTACAATATAGCGTCGTCGTCATCATCAGGATAGTCAATAGCTGTGTGTACCACGTTACATGGTAGAACGCTGAAAAAACATTGAATATTTGGTAAGCACCTACTTATTTACACGTATTTGAGTATATCTATGTATAATTCTCTATAAGAGAATTCTATGTTTCTTATTTTTAATCCGCTTTCTTTTTTATGAAAAAGACAAGACAAACGAGTGTACGGGTCCCCATTGTAACTGATAACCGCCGCCCACAGCCAGTGCTACACAAGTGGTGCTTAGGTACTGTTGCGTTGCCGGCCTTTAAGGTAGAGATTGACGCGCTTTTTGAAGGTACCTACATTGTATCGACTTGGAAACACTATCACAAGTAGGCTACTCCGCAGTTACATGGCGTGTGGAACGAAGTTCCTATGAAACCACAAAGAAGTGGAGTGCAGTCGAGTGTAGAGTTGTATCGAGATGGTATGGATGATATTTGAGCTTTTTTTCGACATTCCCCATGATAAATGCGGTAGAGGACAACGACGAGAGATGATGGTACGCAATGCCAAAGTGTCAAGCCTTTCTCAGATCATTAAGTCCTCAATGAGCCGAACGACTCTACATTGTAAGCGATCAAACGGTTCCTACAGACAACATATAACCATGAATAATAGTCACATATGGGATTTGAACTAGTTACTTTAATATTTTACAAGGTAGCAGTAAAAAATGTTATTAAGTAAGTACTTAGGTAAAACGTAGATCTAATTATAAATAGTAATTATTCCCTAAAGACCCTTATTCACTTAGTTCTAAGTGGATAGAAAGGACTTTTAATATTTGCGTGACTCACCTGTATATGTGTATTCATTTAATATAAACATGCAAGAATCTACTTATAGAGTGCTACGAAGGTCATTTTTACAGTAAACTTGCGTGTTAAATTACCTGACGATGGACTTGTAGCGGACACCGATCCCCAGCTGTGTCAGGCAATGGAGCATGGTCTCACAGGGGTCTCCGGTGGCAAGGGGGAACACTACCTCGTGGTAATTGCCCAATTTGTCGCTCGTCCACACGGCGTGGTCAACGTTTAATTTACGTAGTAATTCTTGTAAAATCTGTTTTGTAAATATTATTTACACATGTAAGTAGGTGCGAAGTCAGTTCCACTTAGCTAAGCAGTAAGAGCATATTTTAATATGCAAACATATTTCTTTTATATTAAAATAAAGTAAAGTTCATAAAGTGTTTACTAGTTTAGTAGATATTAGATATAAAATGAAAATCAAATATATTTTTTATTTAAACTTATTAATTTACGTCGTGAACGATAATAATAGTGTCAGTGTTTTAAAAATTAGAAATTGCTCGTGGTTAAAGCACAAGTAGATGTTAGTAATGATTGCATTGACCCAGATCTTTATTGTTTTACCGTTTACCTACTGAATGAAACTCTTCTACGACACGTGCATAACGGGTCTGTCTACAAGAGTAGGCAATATTTTTCTCTAATATTTCCTATTTTGTAACATACTTATAACTAAATTTTATAATAAAAACAGATCAACATTTTTGATTTTATTTTAATGTATTTTTTTAGCTTCACGTTGTATCCCGCACATAGAAGGGCAGGCAGAGGGAACCTGTTTCATGTTGAATGTGAGTTGTTAGAGCAAGGAGCAAATGAAAATATTAAATATTTAATTTCCCCTGAGTAGGAATCAAACCCACGACCTCTCGCGTTTACAGTGGCAAGCTTGCGTACCAGCTCCACGACTGACCGTGCCAGGCCACTGGCACGTAAATCATTATAAGAAATTATAATACTTAAAAATAAATTAAAATCTTTGCTTTAAAGAATAAACGTACGTAAATCTACAACTAAGGTAAAACCTAATAATACTCACACTCTCCATTGTAATGAATTCGTCATCCTCTTTAATATTCTCTAATTCATTATTAAAACTTTCACGGTAACAATTCTGTGTCAAATGTATCGGAATGCTTGCCGCCTTTTTACTGCGTAATTCCACTTTTAAATTATATTCTTCTATCAATGGCTTCTCTTCTATGGGCAGTAGTTCTTTTGGTTTACCGAATTTAAGTATGTGTTCATAATTGCTGGATGGGATGTAAATAATAAAGATAACTCCTGAAGGCATTGTTGCTCTTCTACTTGGTTGTTGTAAACTGTACACTTCAATGTCTCGGTCTTCTAGCAAATTGTAGCTAATTTGTAAAAAAAGTTATAGCAATGCTAATTGTGATTAGTGTGGGATTCTTAATAGGAGATATTATGTGTCGTGTTAAATGTATACGATTTACTGTCTGTAAAAGATAAATAGACGTATAGATTTTTTTGTAAATATACCGAAATATTATTGACTTTATTACTTAGTCTAATTATGATTTTAAAAAAATGTATAAACACATTATACAAAGTATTAAAAAAAATCGATTGCGAGTCGGACTCGCCCACCTAGGCTTTCTTATAAATTTCAAAATTGTAGTTTAACGAGAAGTACCTACAACTTTAAATAAGAAAAAGAAAAAGTTTATATATTTAAGTTTGCGGGTGTATACATTCATTTTGTAAGCAATCTATAATTACAAATTTGTTATAGTTTTTATCTGTTATATAAACCTATATTTCCTATTTTCCGATTTTTTCCTTGATTTATATTGTAAGTTTTCATTTCGTGCCAAATTTCATAAATATACGAGCAGATCCACGGAAAGTACCCTATAGATTAGATTACGCGGTGAATTTCATACAAAATACAGTAAAAACGATGTATAAATGCTTGTCGTATCTTTTGATTCCGATGACATAGAAGCTTGACTATTTCTGTGCTACAAGAGACCATAGACCTGAATATTTGATATTAATTTCAGTTTCATGAACACCTCCACGTGATTTCAAGATAAATGGTTTTGACAGACGGTCAACAAAGTCCTATAAGGGTTTCTTTTTTTCCTTTTGAAACAAAATTCTAAAAATACATCGTGATATTTGATCCACGATGTGCTGAAGATATTGCAATGAACTAATTCCTTCTTTGTCTCCATTGACGTCACTCAACATTTTCAATGACGTCCGTAAAAAAAATTCTTTCACAAGTTTGATCTTTATCTTGCGTCAACACTTCATCAGCAAGATGTTAGTGCTTAATTAAAATGAAAGGAAAAGACAACACTTACTTTTTAATTGATAATATTATTATATTTATGTATCTAAGCATATAGTAGTATATCAATTGAAAATATAACATAATAATATCTAATTTGATATCTAACAACATTAAAAAAAATACAAAAAATTAGATAAGCTAAAGATGTCGGTAACAATTTTGAAATTTATAATTTTCATATAATTAAGATATTTTTAATTATGTGTGGGTCTTACATGAATTTTCTTTTTTTATTAATTGAAGCTAATAAAAGAAAAGCATCTCCAACTAGCAAAAAAGCTTTTAAATTAATCGATTGAGTAAAATATCTATTCCGTGCACATGAGGTATGAAAAATACAACCTTAGAATAGAATGGCAAAAAATTATTACTTAATTTAATTCTTTCTCCATGCCTTTAATATCTATCTCTTTATATTTTGTTTTGTCTTTTTTTTAATCGATCTGTCTATTATAATGAAGGCTCAACTTTAATGCGAAAGCTAATCATTATTATTTTCTAGAACAAGGACCAAAACTAGGTTTTTGGTAGAGAAATTGGCTTAATTAAATATTTAAGCCAATTTCTTTGCCTTTATCAATAAATAGTTCCAATGGGTGTTATTGTCCTTTAAAAAATAGTTTTCGTTTAGCATTAAAAGTGAGAATAATAGTAGTCGATATAGAAATAGAATCACAGGACTACTGTAACATATTTTTTTTATTTAATTGCAATTGTATTAAATTAAACATCAAAACAGTTTCTTGTTGGCTTTTTCGCCAGATATCTGTTGTTAAAGTCTGTACACCTTCAGACTTAGATTTATCATTCATTTTCAGTTTGACCGATATTTTTAATGAGGTCGTGGCGCAGAGGCAGGAGTGTGTGACTGTTAACGCGACTGGTTGTGGGTTCGATCCCTCGAGGAAAGGCAAAACGCGGCGTTGAGTTTCGCCACTGAACATGCAATGTCTCTAGAATTCAGTGAAAAATGGGGAACAGAGATAGGCAGAAGGAACTTAGTGTTAAGATATTAATTATTTCCCTCTGTCACCCTGCTGGGTTCGGGATACAGCGTGAAGCTGATTTACGTAGAAAAAGAATCAGAACATGTAAGGAAACTTGGTATATTACCCTAATAAATGAACAGAAATATATGTAAGAGCTGTTAGCTTGTTAAAAGTTTAAACTACTTTAAATATTACGATGTTCTCAATCAGTTGCAGTAATTGGATTTGTTCAACACGCTGAAGGAAATCGGTGTCATGAAAGAATTTTGAAAATGGACCTTCTTTCTATAAGAAAGTTTACATACATTCATACATACATAAGTATCTACCACCTCGCAAAACAAATTGCGAATTTAGGTGGTTAAAATCTATAATTTGAGTATAATAGTTTGAATCGATTTAAATATACTTATATGAAAGCTTATAGACAACATACACACACATAAACATTCTTCTCATCCTAAGCGCATATATCATTTCAGTTCCGTTGTTGGTAAAAAGCTCTTTTGGTTTTTATGGGTTCACATATCCCGCAAACAGCAGGGTAGGCAGAGGGAACCTAGTGTTACGACACTCATATAAGAATTCTGGAGGCATTGCGTGTTGAATGGCAGAACTCAACGGCGCGCTTTGCCCCGACACCAAAGCGAAGAAATAGAAAAATAAATTAAAGTAAATATTTCATGTCCTCGAGTGAGGATCGAACCCACAACCAGTCGGCTTACAGTCACACTTTGGGCCCCTGCGCCACGACTGGCCTCAGGTCTTATAATTTTAATTAATAGATATAAATATAGAATAAAATATGTTTAATGTTTAGCGATATAAACATTAAAAACTCATTTTCTAAATATATGTAGATCAGATTTTCATTGCACACAATTACAATATCGATTTTTCTTTGATAGTGACATTCATTTGATGGATTACCTTGCACTGGGTCATTGAAAATTGTAAAACATCTAACATGACATTTATAACTTTTTAAAAAAAATATACTACGGTTTAAAAAAAAATAACTAGTCGAGAGTCGTTTTATATGTGATACTCTTTTAGGTTTAAAATTTGAATAAAGTAAATTTTGTATGAAAGTAATTACAATTATATATCTATTTTCCTCCGCCTATTTTCAAAAGCTCAAGTAAAGCATGAAAAAAAGTACTTTGAATAAAAATATGTTGTAACGTGTGGTTGTTGGTAGGAGTAAATATGTTTTATATTATATCTCTATCAAGTATAGATACTACTATATTTCGTATTAGATTTGCCTTTTTCGAGACATTTCACGATAAATTGATAATGAAACCCTCAGAATTGATATAGGGGAGAAACGAAAAATAAAATATGCATGCATAATTATGTTAATCAAAATAACGATAAATTAAAGTAAGTATAATATAAAAATAAGAAATACTATCGAAAAATATACAGAAATTTATACATATATCTATTAACCCCGACCGCGATTTATTATATAATAATAATATTCCGATCGTTTTAATATTTTCCTATTAATCACGAAACTCGTGGGAAACGAACCATCTGCTGTGCACGGCCGTAAGAGGAAAAGCAAAATACATAGATAAAACCATAACTTATATTGAATTCTTGTCCATTAAATGTCCAAGAATATTGCTATCTCGTTGAAATAGATATAATGTTACATTTAGAAGGTATATTGACAATGTTATTCACGTGGCTCTGAATCCAAGAACCCCTATGTGGGGAGAAGGGGGGGCAAAACACAACACCGAGCGCGCAGCCGTGGAGGGCGCGCTTTGCGACGGGCGGGCGGCTTAGTCGCGGCGCTACCTGCCGCCAGCGCGATCCACGCGTCCTGACGCGATCAATAACTGTACTTATAGCAAATAATATCTAGAACTAAATAACAAACAAATAGTAAAACAAAGTTAGTAAATGATTCCTGTGTTAAGCTTCAGTGTTCCCGTTCCCGGCATTCGCTTTGCTGACACTGCGTACACCATAAACATGGCCACCGTAGCGAACACATGATCACCGAGAATCACGAATGAACTGCGGTTGTGAGTTATTCTCGATTTGGATAATTTATGCTTGTGCGTCCGTACGTAACTGTGTTTTATTGTTGGGTTACGTAAATGGACAGCCGGCTAGCTATATCGAAATCAATAAATATATTCTTATGGCGTGGTGTGAGAACACTACACAAATAAATAAACATCCTTTTTTATGTTAATAACACATATTTAAATGAAGAGTAAAATCTAATTTATACAAACATTCAATTATAATTGGTGTTATTTGTTAGATTTTCTGAGATCCAACGATTTTGTAGCCGTCGTCGCAATAATGGCTCACGTTTTTCTAAACGGCTATATTTGAAAGCTGCAGACCTAAAATGCTTCTCCTCTTATATAACGCTATCCTTGTTGTGACGTAACCGAAGGGCTGTTAACGTGTTTCCATTTAAGGGTAATTTGTTGTCCAATGATCCTGTACCAAAATTTTGTTACTTTTGGTCACAAAATTAACAAAAATGCCTTAATAGTAAAATAGATAATAGGAGTAAATAATATGTATATCGTGGTAATAGAATATGTGAATGAAGTGTTACGTATGTAACCTAAAGTCGTATAGACGAGGTTGAGATTATCCTGCGGCAAATTTAACCTTCAACTGGTAAATCTGTCTCAATATAAGTTTACCAGACAGGCATTTGCCGCATTTTAAGTCATAAATCGTTGCACTAGGCACAGTAGTAGTGACTGTAAGTTTCCTTTTTTTTCTCAGCTTCACGCTGTATCTCGCATGTAGCAAGTAGGCAGAGGGAACTCAGTGTTAAGACACTCCGCTTCCTACTTATCGTTGAATTCTGGAAGCTTTACGTGTTGAAACTATAGCGAAGAATTGAAAATATTAAATAGTTAATTTCCTTGAGTGAGAATCGAACCCACAAACTGTGGCGTTCATAATCATACATTTGTGCCCTTGCGGCACGACTAGCCTCAAAGTGTGGAAATTTAAGGAATATAAAAATACGCTGCATGCAAGTTCACAATTTTTCATGGTCACCATTTTAATATGTAATGTTGACACGGTCAGGGCTACAAAGTTACATGTATTTTGGCTTATATTTATTGGAATCTTTCTGGATTGCCAAGTTTTTCCAACTGCTTATATGTATATTTAACAACCTATATATTTGCTACATTTAAAAAAAAACGATGGTATATTATATATCATTGGAACATAAAATTTACGTAACTTTAAAAAACAAAGGCAAAATCTTATGCTTTTATGTTAATGTGCAAAAAGAAAAGTGCCTTTGGAAATGTTTAATAAGAATAGAATACTGCGCTTTATATCAAGACGAACCAAGACTTACATTTTTAATAGCTAAAGTTTATAGTTTTTGACGAAGAAATATAGTGAATTGGTTTTTTAATATTAATATTATTATGTTTTTTATTCCTAAGTACAAAATAAATATATAATATAATTCATTTGCCAAAAATTACCTATTTTTAATATTAACATTTTTAAGTGTAAGTCTTTATTATATGACAAGTCCTTTTATATATATAGATTATATAATTAAAGTAAGTATACGCGAGATAAATTATAAAAAAAAATATGATAAAGTGTACCATTGATATTGTAAAACGTTCCTAAAACAAATAAGCTAAAGAGTACCCACTAGAACTATTTTATTGCCTTCTGTATTTCATGGCCGATGCTAAAGTTTATAGACTGCGCCATAGTTGGTATAGACTTTATTTACATACTATTTATCATTTAAAATATTCCATAAAATTATGGTATAATATCACTAAGTTTATGCGTTTTTTAAGTTGTGGTCAAAGTTTAAAAAGTAAAGAATAATTTTCGGCCCGCACACTACACTTCAGATAAAAACTATTTAATCTATGGGAAATAAAAAAAATACTCTAAATTATAAAAAAAGGCTGTAACCTGCACACAGCAGGGTAGACAGAGGGAACCTAGTGTTAAGGCACTCCGTTTCCCACTTTCTGCCGAATTCTGGAGGCATGGCGTGTTGAGTGGCAGATCTCAACGCCGGGCTTTGCCTCGACACCAGAGCAAAGAAATTGACATATAAATTTAAGTAAATATTCCATCTCCTCGAGTGGGGATCGAACCCACAACCAGTCGGTTTTACAGTCACACTTTGTGCCCCTGCGCCACGACTGGCCTCAACTTATAAAAAAATACCAACATTATATAGGACTATATAATAATATTATGATTCGTATCGTAACGTGTAACGATTGAACTTGTTTATCGTTCTACAATCTATAGTTAATGCAAACTCTATGAAGGTCGCGTAAGAAAATAAACAAAATCGTTGGAAATCGCCACATCATTAAACGTAACAGCTGTGGATGTTATGCAGTCAAATGCGCATTATATGGGTTCTCCATTTAATTTCTGATTTGTGCCAGTGAAAATTATTATGAATTTTGTTTATGAAATATAACTAGAATTAATATGAGGTTTTTAGAAATATTCTTAGTTGTTACTGTTTTATCGTTACATTTTTCGTTGTTAGGTATATAACATTTTGGCGTTAGATTTTACTAATTCAGTACTAGTAGTAGCAACATAGGAGATTCCTATACCTCTAAGTACTAGTAAGAAAATTCATAGTAAATAAAAAAATATATAATGTTTATTACATTTTTAATAATCGAGTGTTAGGTGATTAGATATTTTTTATACTTACTAAGCTTATAAGTTACGTAGCAAATTATAAAAAAATATTACAGATTTGACCTGATTCATTTGAATTAATTTCTACGCTATAATAGATGGGCAAAATTATATCGTAATATGATAAATTGTCCTATTTTGATAATACAATGAAGCGCATATTTACAAAATAGTTATTATAATTTTTAAACATACTCGTATGTTTCAAAATAAAAATAATTGCTCTGTTTTTATTATATTCAAATATAATGCGACGCTATTTTCTCTGAATAATAAACGTCACATCTCATTAAAGCCAAACCATCTCGTCTAGTGTTTTGTAAAATGTCTGGACAACTTTGGGTCAACGTACTGAAGTTTAAGGCACAAGAGCTTTTATTAATGTCTGAAATTGAGAATATTTCTTTTTCTTTTTTTATTTATTATTTATTATATGATAAAGGGAAGCAAAAGCATGTTCCTAATTTTCAAAACCGTAAATAGTAATATCTACATTAGACTACTGCGGTTGAGAAATATTTCTTATTCTTTTTTCAGTCATGATAAATTTTCTGATGGTAAAAAGTAACCTACGATCTCTAAATATAAAAAAAAAACTATTGTGTATTTTTTACCACGATTTCAAATTTCTAATTATGTGTTTTCGTCTCTGTTTAATCACAGTTTTATTAATATAGTAAAAAATCAGCCCCCCTATATTATCAGATTAAAATAAATAAATAAATTAAACAAACAGCCTGTCCGCGGCTTCGCCCGCTTGAACTATGTCATTATTCATTTAAGAAATAGAATTGACTGATAACTATAATGACTATAATATGTTTTTTTTATCACTTTAATCTGTAATCGTCTAATATATTTTTTATAACCTTATCGTAATTTCTATAAAGATTTTTGATTGTTTAGAATTACGAAATGTAACCAATATTGTTACCTGATATTTGTAATAATGTACTTTGAGCATTGATAGATATACCTAGATAATTATTTATTATACATGTATATTTTTTAATATTACATTCTTTTTACCTGTGTTATGTACCAAAAAGCTATTTTTATTTACATATATATTAATTTTTGTTAGAAATATTTTCAATGTACAGAAACGACTTTTCTACAAATTTATTATAAGCACAGATTAACTAAACATTGTGTGTACTCTAAGAATAAAAATTATTTCGTAGTATAGTATAAAAGTAAGTTCCTATGAACAAAATTTTTAAATACAACATAAATGCCTACAATATAAGTCCTATATATTATTGTCTTTGATAAATGAATCAATTTTCTCTACTCGATATATTTGTATGTTAGCTATATACAAATGAAGGGTTGCAATCTGCAACAGTCGGTTGAGCAAATGGAAAACACAAGCTTATGCATTGGAATCTATTTTTAAACTGAAACGAGTTCCACTCATTGTGAATAATTTTTTCTTTTGTAGTAGGTACTGCGGATTCTCTTAAATAAAACGAACCTTTCGTAATGACACAAAGTATGCAGAAATGTTTTACTGAACTCCCAGACACCGCGACTATCGAGGGTTCCGTATTTCAGGATTGTATACCAACGGGAAGTTTAGTTTATAAAAGTTGACAAACTTGAGTTTGCGGACCTGTGCACTCATTTCGTATGACACGAACTACAACTATAAATTTGTGATGATTTTTTTCTATAAAATGTGTAACTTTGCACTTTTTAAATATTTTTCTATATTTGTACTGCAAGTTTTACTTCTTGAAAAATTTCATAAATGTAGGTCCACGGAAAGTAGGTTATCCGGTGAATTTCATACAAAATTCAGCAAAAAAACTACGCATAAACGACATTATTATTGACATAGATGCATGAATTTTTCAGTGCAGGATCTATTTACGACTGCAAAGTAATCGTAGAAGGGTTCCGTTTTATCCTTTTGAGGAATGGAACTCTAAAACCTCGTGTAATCGACAACATAAACGTATAGGTAGTTTTCTTTTTTTTGTTTCACGCTGTATCCCGCACATAACAGGGTAGACAGAGAGAATGTCGGAACTAGTGTTGAAAGATTCCGTTTTTTATTAAGACACTTGTTTTTCACACTTTCCGCCGATTTCTGAAGATATTGCGTGTTGAGTGGCGGGTTTAACGCCACGCTTTTAGCTCGTTACCAATGGGAGGAAATGAAAATATAAAATGTTTTATTTTTCGAATTAGAATTGAATGTACAACCTGTCACGTTTACAGTTGTACGCTTGTGCCCCTCCACGCCTAACTTCAGGTAGGTATAGGTAACGTGACCAGACGTCCCGTTTTCACTGTCCCGTTTTTAGATTCATAGACATAGTAAATTTCCCGTTTTAAACAAAAACCTCTCTCTAAAAAACCGAAAGCCACCCTACAATGTCCCGTTTTGAGCCGACCGAAAAATGGTCACGTAAATTTTTAGTAATAGCTTATTTTAAGTAAACTTATTGTGGACAAAACATGTATTGATGTTTGTTTAAATATTTTCTTTTAGTAAATCAAAATTTACAATAGTAAAATTATATTTTTATAAAGATTTAACAAAATTAATATATTAATATTATTTGATAACTTAAAGTAAAAAAGAAACATTTTATTTACGATATTTTTTTAATCTCCGTCTATTTGTTGTTGAATCAAAAACAGACAATTTGCAGTAAAATTAAAATAATGAGAGTGAGAGCAATTTTGCAGTCTGCTACACAGACCTCTTCATTTGTCTTTGACCTGTAGTAAACAAACAAAATACATTTTCATTACATTTATATAGTTTTTTAAATCGTTTCATACAATTTAGAAAAGAATATAAATTATATTAGTTTAAAGTAAACTAATGTCTATGACAGAAATTTTAAGTGTTCATTTTTTTAGGATAAATGTTTACAATTACCACATTTTAGGTCTTCTGTTGTAGAGCGCAGAGTTTTTCTTTCTTTTTTGTTTTCTTTTTTTTTCTTTTATTTGTGATATTCTTTTATATTTCATTAACTAAAATGGCCACAAGAATTAGAGACCTTGTACTACTTATCTGTATGATACGGTACAATATACGTATAGATTAGACACAGTACCGATGTGTTTTCATCCCTCGGCAAGCCGCACTCACATTTAATTATCACATTACTTAAATGAGCTGCATAACAGCTTTCATCTCTTACTACGCTCGGTGTCAGAATTAAACAAGAACAAATACAAAATAATTAAATCAATTTTCACTATCTAAATTTCGGTATGCTGTAGGCTATAAAAATAAATATTTAAAATTGAAACAATAAATTATTGTACATATACATAGGTATGCTTATAAATATATGGTTAATCTAATTTTACATAAAAAAATATTATTATTAAAAGATTGAATGAACGAAGGATTAAACAATTTAAATGGTCGATTCGCATCGAGGCCAGTCGTGGCGCAGCGGCACGAGGTGTGACTGTAAAACCGACTGGTTGTGGGTTCGAACCCCACTCGAGGAGATGAAATATTTACGTAAATTTATATTTCCATTTCTTCGCTCTGGTGTCGAGGTTAAGCGCAGCGTTGAGTTCTGCCACTCAACACGCAATGCCTCCAGAATTCTGCAGAAAGTGGGGAACGGAGTGTCTTAACACAAGGTTCCCTCTGCCTACCCTACTGTGTGCGGGATACAGCGTGAAGCTGATTTTTTAATTTAAATGGATTTAGTGCGTGCAATATGGTATTTTTCCATTTTTAAGATACTTTATAAGTTATATTAAAGGTAAGCAAAGTTGAGATTGAGGGGGCATGGAAGTGGTGGCGGTTAGTTGTAATAACTATGTTATTAAGCCACCACCATTGCTTTCGTGATTGACGTACGTTTGGGATTTCAAAGATTTTTTCTTAGATTTAAACTAAACGACTCTAATCATTGTCCTTATAAAAAGTAGAAATAGAAATATACAATAGATATAGATATATCAGATCATCTCCAGTATTCATCGGTCTCTCCTAGTAAAGATTTCGGGTTTATTAAGCCTGTTATAGCGTTTGAGTTAATCCGCTTATGTTTCTGACTTCTGTTTACGCTTATTCTCCACATAGGTTACATAGATAGTTTCTTCACCATAATACCGATATTTCTATTTACCTGAAAAAAAATTACAACCTAGTTTTAACAGATTAAAGAAGAATTAATGTCTTCTAAGACTAATTAATGTCTTCACTAATCTTAAAAATTCTTTTAAATGATGTCTGTATCTTTCTACTCCCATGATAGAAGTGTTGGTTGTTTTTCCAAAGTTAAATGTTTGTTTGACGTCTTGCGTTGGTGAGAGACTCGAAGTCGGGCGAAGTTCTTCGTCTATTTGTTTAATAATAAGATAGTGAGCCATTTGAGGGACCCGCAGATTTTCAAACTGTAACAAAAATAAAAAAAAGATATTATGTTGAACACACAAACTAGCGTACCACTGTAGTTCTGCTTATGCACACTGAAGTTGGTGTTTTAAATGTAGAGCTGCCCACATCCATCCTTTACCACTTTATTCCATCCATTACAGTCCATTAAAACTATTTGGGGTAGTGTGACAACTTATTACTGACGCGTTGGTTGTGGGTTCGATCTCCACTCTGGAAAACGAATTATTTTAATTTATTAATTTATTATTATTATTTTCTATAAATCAATTCTAGCGAAAAATACAAAACGGAATCATTGTGGGCTCTGTAACTCGAAAAGCGTGTCAAAGGATAAAGCTGCTACTACAACTGCATGGACTTCTCTACAACAACTTACAAAACGACGACCTTATTCCTTCTTCCCCAATTCCTCACAAATAGGTGGGGGTTTAATGTTGGCTTTTGGTATATAGTAGTTAGGTAGGTAATAGTAAGCGTTGATTTTCTATAGTTTATTTCACTATTTTCATGTTTTGTAAATATATTTACAAATAAACATCTCATTTTCGCAAATGGAAATCGAACCCACAACTTGTTTGTCCTTAAATACAATGAAACAATGATTTAAATAATGTTATATGATATTGACACATTTCTCTACGATTAAAAACTCCATAATTATAGTGAAACATAAACTGCGATACCGTTTGTCGTCACATTTCCGTGGATATATTCTATGTAACAGGGTGTATAATTTCTAATTTTACTTAAACATGAGTGCATGGACTTGCAATAATTGCCAGCTGGTGACAGTCTGTAGGCGTCAGTTACAAAGTTCAGCAAAATACTATAAATACGATTTATCTTTAAATTTGCTGAATTTTGTAATGAAATATCTATTTCAGACATTTAGTTCTATACTTGTATAATGATTAAGCTAGCTAAATTTATTGTTTGAGATCCTGAACTCCTAAATGGATCTTCTAGAAAAATCTTCTTAGATTGTTTTTAAAGTGTATTTTTTATTTATAGATTTTTTTTCAGCGTGAACGCTGTATCCCGCACACAGCAGAGTAGGCAGATGGAACCTAGTGTTAAGACATTCCGTTCCCCATTTTCCGCCGAATTCTGGAGGCATTGCGTGCTGAGTGGCGAACCTCCACGCCGCGCTTTGCCTCGACATCAGAGCGAAGAAATGGAAATATAAATTTAAATAAATATTTCATTTCTTCGAGTGGGGAACCAGTCGCGTTTACAGTCACACTTTTTGCCTTTGCGCCAAGACCGGCCTCAAATAGAATTAAATAGTATACCTTTTTAAATTACTATATTGAATGCATGGCAATAATAAGATTTTTAACGTTTTGTATTATTATAAACATGGCAAATTTTGTTATAATTATAACTATGTATCCAACGAAGGCTACCAATACAATATAGGAACAATGGCTGTAGCTGATTTTACAAGAATGTAGTCGACATTTCTTGTTTCGAATTCGTGTTTTAGACAGTTGGACGTTCTCAGACGGAGCTGAAGCCTTAAAATATTATTTGTTACGCATTCGTTATGTACAAAATGATAGAGATAAGAATACTTATAATATAACAGATTCAATGTAATATTATGCAGGATGTACTTCCTGTACCGATAATATTTACATTAAAAACGTACGTTTATTATGTAAATATTAACGGTTTTATTATATAGGAAATATTTTTTTTTGTTTTTAAATAAATTAAAAAATACATTAAAAAAAATATAAGATGGTAGGAAAAGGGTTCAGAACATCGGTGGCTAAGGCTCCAGAGTGAGTGGTATAGCTAAATGATAAATCTATTTCATGAGGTAATTTAAATAAGGTATAATTTAATATATTAAATAAAAATATTCCATATCGAGAAGAAAATAATATGGCAGATTTTTTGTAAAATGATATGAATTTGGACGGTTGAAGGTCAATAATAAATGTACTGATATATAATAATCCTGTCAAGACATCCTCAAGGCTGGGCGCCGGCCTGCGCCGCGACGCCTAGTCGCCGTTTAGTCGCTCCCAAACACTTAGCCTCATTCCTTTAAACATAGAACACCAATTTATCAAAATGTATGTCAAAATGAATGGTATTTCTTGGTTTTATTGTTCAAAGACTACGTAATTAAATATTTCTTCACCTATATCCGTATTTATAAGGTTCCGTATCTTATAAGGGAAAAAGGAACCCTTGTAAGATCACTTTGTTATTCGTTTATCTCAGGAATACTTGGAGATATCAAGTTAAAATAAAAATCATATACTCACGGTCCCTTGATTTCTATATTTACTTAAAAAAATATATGGCCGTTTATATAGCAAAACACGTATTTTGACACTAAAAAGATAATCAAAATTAATAGGGTACCTTCGGCTGACCTAGAATTATGAAATTTGGGAGCTACTTCTACAGGTTGTACTAGTTCAGAAAAAAAACTGAAAACTATAAATTTTGTAGTTAAATCCTAAAAAATAATAGTCTTAAAAAGGAGGCAAAATTTGGTATTAACGCCGCTCGTTCAAGTGAATCCTTTCATCTGATAATATGAAAGGGCTCTGACTAAGCTAAGCTTGAATTTCATGAAGACCTCGAGGCCTTCAATTAATACGGAACCCTTGGTAGGTGAGCCCGACTCGTGCTTGTCCGGTTTTTGTAAACATGTGGGAATGAGATGTGTTAAATTAAATATAAATTATCTGTCCGCATTATTCATAACATGTGTTTAATTATTTTTAACATATTTTAAGTGTGATCCACACTTAGGAAAGACAAATAGTTATTTAGAAAAGTTATATAAAAAACGTTTGCAATTTTATTATATTGCTAGTATTTAATAAATAGCATTCTCTCTTGCTATATGATAATTCTAAGCAATAATCTTTTGGGTAGTATGAATTTGTAAGTCTTCCTGAGGCGCGAGTTCAAATCCGGTTTCGTAATTTTTTTATATGTAAATTTGTATTTATTTAATTAGTCATGTCTAGATTATCTGATATAATCTTGTGTGTCTCCGCTTCTTTTGCAAAAAAATATGATGTCTAACTTAATTTTTGAATTTTAACTCAAATTAATATAAGTTTAATTTATATATTTTTGTCGCATCTAAATATTATATGAACCGTGGACATAACGTAGTGAACGTATTAATGAAATACCTATTTCCATTTATCTATAAATACTTGATTAAGGAAGCCAGAGGCCAGTCGTGGCGTAGACACAAGCGTGCGAGTGTAAACGCGACATGTGGGCGCGGACTCGGTTCCCTATCGAGGAAATGAAATATTTAATATTTTCATTTCTTCGCCACGGTAACGAAAAAGCGCGGCGTTAAGTTCCGCTACTCAATACACAATCCTCGAGAATCCAGTGAAAAGTGGGGAACGGTAGTGTTTTAATGGGAATGGAGTGTTTTATCATTAGGTTCCCTTTTGCCTACCCTGCTTTGTGCGCGATACAGCGTAAAACTAAGAAAAATAAGGGTGATGAAACACAAGCCACTTTATTTCTATTATTCAACTTGAAAAAAAAACATTCAAACCAGATTTCTAACATATATTTACATCTTACATATAGAAGTAATATATTCCAATACTAACATTTCTATACAAAGAAAACAATAACTTTGGTGGCTACAGTATCAGCTTAGCGAATTTCGAATTAGAAACGGGTGTGACGAACTTGGACGTCCATAGGTAATTCTCAAAAGACCATTCCGCGCTATAGTTTGTTTAAAGACGTGAGGAAAATCTAATTTGACTAAAATGTTTGGTGTAGTGTAAATACTAAATAGTTAATTTTATTCATCTTGAACTATCCATATGAGGTGAAACACGAAGCAGCGATGACTTCCCTCAAGCATGGAGTGAACCTGAGCCGGCGAGCATGTAGACATCACGCCACCCTGCTGGTGGGTGCCGTTATCCTTGCGGTGTCATCAGCTAATCCTATCGAAGTAAGTCTGTTTAAATTAATTTTATTATAAAAAATAATGAAGTTAGTAGAATAGTTTAGTATATTTAATTAATTATACTTGCAACAAGTTGGTAATGAAAATAAAATAATTTTGAAAATATACATATATGGATAAATCTTTTAATAGATTTTTTGAAGTATATGAAATTTATTTTATAGGTTTTAAGTGTATCAAGATTATGTGGTACAAAAAAATGCATTTAAAAAAAACTCAGTCTACTAACCTAGTGGGTTAGTAAGCTGACTTTCAGTGTAATAAGAAAAAAGCCTTGCTGTGTGCGGTTCGTAATAATTACCTCGTATTTCTGTACTTCTAAGAGGAATTTCCCAAATTAATTTTTAGTAGTTTAACAAACGTTTTTAGTAGTTTAACAAAAGCTAAAATCGTTTACACATAGTGATGGTAAACCTACTATTTAATAATAGATAAATCAGCTTCACGCTGTATCCCGCACACAGCAGGATAGGCAGAGGGAACCTAATGTTAAGACACTGCGTTCTTTTCACACTTTCTGCCGAATTCGGGAGGCATTGCGTGTTGAGTGGCAGAACTCAACGCCGCGCTTAACCTCGACACCAGAGCGAAGATATGGAAATATAAATTTAAGTAAATATTTCATCTCCTCGAGTGGGGATCGAATCCACAACCAGTCGGTTTTGCAGTCACAAATCGTGCCGCTGCGCCACGACAGGCCTCGTTATTTAATAATAAATAATACATTTGTGGAATATAAATTGTGAAACCGTTTATCACGTTGTGTCGATTGGCTGAACATTGTGGCGCAATCTAGATGCAAACATTTGCATAGAAAAATATTTCCACGAGGAGAAACATCACGTCCTTTCATTGCGAAAGTGAATGAAGGCCAAAAATTTAATTTAAATACCTAGTACCTAGTTTATGATTTTGCGGTTTTGTAATTATTTAATGTAATTAATATATTTTAGTGTCGTGGCGCAATAGAAATTAGGTGCAGTGCATTTGACTGGTTGTGGATTCGATTCTTGCTCAGAAAAGACAAAACGCGGCGTTGAGTTTCTCATATTCGGGTGGAAAATGGGAAACGAAGTGTCTTGACACTGCCAAAAAAAGTTAAAAAAAAAGAATACACTGGTCTTTGGGTAATTCTTATGCTTTAGTGCTACTCTTTTATCGTTACCATCTATTATATCCTTATGAAGCGTCTATATGAATATTTCATTTTCTTGATTTTTTCAGTAATTAGACTATTCAGCTATTTTATTATATTTTCTAAAACCATTAGTATAAACTTGCCTTACACTTGAGTCACCCCGTTTACCACTTTCTTTGATTATTCTGCAAAACCGACTCCACGTGCTTACCTTAGAACATCACATGCTTTAATTTAGCTAACTGTTTAAATAAAGGAGTATGTTAAAAATGTGAGGCCAGTCGTGGCGCAGCGGCACGAAGTGCCTGTAAAAGCTGGTTGTGGGTTCGATCCCCACTCGAGGAGATGAAATATTTACTTAAATTTATATTTCCATTTCTTCGCTCTGGTGTCGAAGCTAAGCGCGGCGTTGAGTTCTGCCACTCAACACGCAATGCCTCCAGAATTCGGCAGAATTTGGGGAACGGAGTGTCTTAACACTGAGTGTCCTCTGCCTACCCTGCTGTGTGCGGGATACAGCGTGAAGCTGTTAAAATGTATATGACAATAATATAAATTCACAAATGTGTTTTGTTTTAAATGCGATTCATTTACATAAATGCTTCATGCTCTGTCGTTGTTAGATGACATTTTATTGCAGCACAAACGATTCAAAAGCGCAAACTGCTTTTTACAAATAGTAACAGAAAAAAAATCTTGTATATTAAAGCGAAATAGATTATAAATATAGATACTACATAAACAGTTTATGTTAATTATTAATTGTACGTCTTTTCTAATCGTAAAAATTAAGAATTTTTTATATAATTTAAAATGCTTAATAACTGTGTGAAATCATAGCTGCACCTATAAATTTCATGGAGTTTATAACCTTTAGAATTCGCACCACTTTCATTTACATTACTGCTTCCACCAGGATTTTTTTTCCAGGAAGTATTCCTCCTAGTTATGTTTATTATATAGAGATTTTGAACAATATTAACGTCTGCATTTCCTATTATGTCATACAGTTCGTCTGATCTTACCTTTTATGTTATGCAGTATATCGTGGAGATTTCTTACGATGCTTGCCAACGGCCATTGTGATATTTTTATAGCCTTTCCTCATAATTTATTTGGTGACTTAGAGCTCTAGTCTTAGTCTGGAACATCTGCTTAGTCTTGTCATGCTTGATTACTTTTGCAGAGGAACCATTTTCTTATTTTTGACAGCTTATTATTCGTCTATAATGATTCTATATAAAATGTACCGATCTTCAATATCAATTAGATCCTATGCCCTCTTTTTTGCTTGCAACAAAAAGTTTTATTCTAATCTATACAGTTATTTTAAAAATGTGTGCACCGTGTGTAAGAAACATTCAGTTTCTTAAATATTATAGATTATTGATAATATTAATAGCTTGACTTGTCTACTTTATTATTTTGTAGTTTCGATTTCAAAAATAAATTAATAATAACTTTTGGAGTACGTATTTCCCTTTGAGATATTGTCATGATGTAGGTCAGACGTGAGCTCATCACTATCTTCCATAATTAGATCCGCCACTTTATAAGTTTAACCTAAAATAACTAATATGTAAGGGTAGACTAGGTATGGTATGTATAATATAATTAAGCTCCTAAGAATATTATTACAATTAAATACAAACAAATAATGAGAAATTAGTAGGTATATTATTATAAACGAAAACAGATTTTAAGCTGTAATTTTTTTATATTTTTCATTTTTTTACAACGCTATCTACTTAGAAACAATGTGTTTGTTAAAACACATAATATGAAAATATTAATAACATACATATGTTTAATAAATTTAAAAATGGTTCTAAAGAGTAGAAAGTAGCATTAATAAAGTAAGAAACAATAAATTTGAGTAAATAGCCTTTAGTGTGGGAATTCAAGGTCACGTAAAGTGACAAAGTGTCCGCAGAGAGGTCAAGATACTATCTGCGGCTGGCGAGAATTCAGATCTGCAATTTTTAAACAATAGCTTAACTGCATTATATTTAGATGCTTTGCCGCTAATACAAGTGTTGCCAATTTAACAATTAATAAGATATAAAAGTGACATTTTTAAATTTAAATTAAAATGTTACATTTTATGTTAAATTTAATTTTTTTATTAAAAAAATGGTTGCATTAAAAACTTACTCCTTACCACATTATCTATTCTTGTCTACTTGAAAAAATAATAATCGCAAGATAGTAAAAATCAGCTGCTATATGGCTACATTTCTAAAATTGTTAAGAGTAAATATTAAAACGATCCAACCAAATAAAACAAAATCAAATATAATCCAAGTACTACAGAATTTCACAATTCTAGCACGTGTCTCAAAAATCTTGTAAAACGGAGGGGAAGTTCTTTGTTTTTATGTTTGGAGGGCATCAAGGCGGAAATAGCTACGTTGCGCTGACATTTTCAGATATTTTCAAACTATGCCCTTTTTAAAGTAAATTTAAGAGCGCAGAAGTTGTATTATATTCGAACTAACGCGATCATATAAAATGACATTATATTAAGATAGAACTACAATTTAAGCTAATAAAAATAACATATTTTTAGAATTTTGTTTATGTATTTCATATATATAGTTACTGTATTTCCCTAGAACCTAAAATATCTTAACCGAGTAAGGAATAAATTTTTAATGCAATTTTTTATTATTATCAATGTACAATAAATTAGGTACGTATATGTCACTCATTAATTAAGTTTTGTAAAAACTACTAAAGTTATTAGTGGAGACAAGAAAAACCGCAATATGGCAAATTTATTTGATAGAGATGTCTGTAATACTGTTTAGATGTTGGCAACTACTTCGACAAGAGCTTTATTACATACACGAAATAGCTACATGTGTATGCAGCTTTGCTGGGTTTTGTAGGACAAAATTAATAAAAAATACTTTATATATTGTGGCGTTGAGTTCTACTACTCAACACGCAATGCCTCCAGAATTCGGCAGAAAGTGGAGAACGGAGTATACGGCTTTATAAGAAAATGTATAAAATTTTAAAGAAGCGATTCTTGAACCCTCACCTCTTGGGAACTGTTCAAGCGCTCTGACCACTAACGCTTGATGAGCATGGCTTAGTGGTCAGAGTGCTTGCGACGGTTTGAAAAAGGCGTGGGTTCCAGTCCCGATACTCAGTTGATTGAACTTTTTTATATATGTTTATTACGAGGTGAAGCTGATTTAAATTTTTTATTACATCTGTCATTGACATTCCATGGACACATCCAAATTTATAATGTGGAACATCTGATGACGAACCATGACTATAAGTAGAAAGTAAATGCATAATATATATTAACAATAGCTGCAATGGTCGGGTGGAATAGCTTTCGTTAATATAAAATAATCATTGAAAATTAAAGTATAAAATAGTTACTAATTGTTTTACTATTCCAAAAAGTTTACAATTTTTTTAGACACTTAAAACCATATTTAGATTGTAATTTTCTTAAAGAAACGAAAAAGTTACCTTGCCAGCCATGGTAGTCTACACACTTTCTATGCGCTGACGTTGAACACATTTTAAACAAACATATAAATAATATAATTAACAAGTTAACATCCCAAAGTCTTTTCTTTATCGGCTTTAAATTAAATTTATTTTTGTGAAAATCATGTAGTATTTATAAAATAATGTATAAAAAAAATATAGCCAGTCTAGAAATATAATTTATAAAGTCAGAGAGCAACATAAAATTTATGTACTATTCACCTTATTAGTAAGAAAGTGACATGGAAAATTACATGGCATATAAAATAACGACTATCTAAGCGGCGTTGAGTTCCGCCACGCACGCCTCCAAGATTTGGCAATTAATAAATTACCGAATCGGTGACAATGTTTGTTACTTAAGCTAAGCTGTCAAATATATTTAAAAAAAAAAATTACAAGCATATAAACTGCCTTTTAAATCGTACCGTAATAGAGGAAGTATTGAAAAAATATTTGTAAAAGCAAAAACCCCGACTGCATCAAACTAAAAAGAAAATAAACAAGCCCAATAGTTTATTAGGATTAACAGTCGGGACCTCTTTCAATTATGCGGGGTTCCTGGTAAAGATTTTATTGATTGAAGAATTACTTATAGGTCCCGACTGTTAATCCTAATAAACTATTGGGCTTGTTTATTTTCTTTTTAGTTTGTTTGCAGTCGGGGTTTTTGTTTTTACAAATATTTTTTTATTTTTAATTTTTTTGTTAGAATTTATTATGATAATGATAATCATGATATACCTTTTTGAAATCCTGAAATTGAGCTCTTGAATTTGATACCCATATTGTAGTATTCGAAACGAAAAATTTTTTTTTTACTAAGTACAATGGCGTACCACAGCCGCCATGATTTTTTTTTATTAACGTAACCTATCTAAGAACACTTGGACTGCTAATACGAATCTAACGATACCTTAAATATGTAAATCTGTTCAGCGGTTCTGGAGATACGAGGTAATAAAGAATATTACATACATACAAGATACGCGCGAAAAACATAACCCTCCTTAGCAGTCGGGAAAAAACACAAAATTAAGACATTACTAATTACGCAGCATCTTCGAACCGCGCTACGTTTATAGGGATGTAATAAAAATAATTTTATTATATTACAATACCGCCTAGATCTTGGTAGACGTCGGGTAGGCGTGGACTCAAAGACGGGATTTAGGGACGATTATACGGTTCGCTCATTGATGCGAAAATATTGAAGTGTATAAAGCGAGATTTATCTCACTTAAGATATTCTTAATACTTTCAAATTTGCACCCTAATAATAATAGCTAATAATATCTTTGTAAAATTACTTTAACGTTTATTTTCATTTTTATTACTTTAAATTATGAACAATTCAAATAGTATAATTATTATACCTATATAATATATATAATAACTCTAAAATACTTTTTTGGAAAACTTATAAAAATTTGAACGTAGCGAGCCCGTGCCGCTTAATCCAAATTTGTAAAAATTTTACCACACAGAGGCTAACAATATAAATAAGTTTTTTTAAATGCAAAAAGTTATTTACACGATACTAAAACAGCAACAAAAAATAATAATTTTTAAGTGATTCCAGTAAGATTGAAAGATTTATTAAGTTTAATAACTGTTGTTCAATTAAAAGTTTATAATTTATTAAAATAAATGATTATATAAAATATAAGATAGATGCTAAATTTGCTTTATATTTATTTTAGAGCACTACGAAACAAAGTCCGTCCATAACAGTCGATGGGATCTCAACGTATCCTGGTCTCGGATTTGGGCCCATGGGTCCCGTGGCACCAATGCCAGGGGAACCCCCAGGCACACAGCTGCGTCAACAGCAAGAATCCACAACGGAAACATCAACCACCGCAAAGCCGAAGAAAGAAAGAACTTTTGTTATAGCAGCTGTCGAGTTTCACCGCGTTGAAACTCCTTTCTTGATCGGCGTATGGATCTTCTTCGCTAGTATCGCTAAAATAGGTATGAATTAATTTATTTTGTGCTTATATCTTGTATATTTGTTATAGGTATGTATATGCAAATAGACGTTTAGACAACGTAAAACTATTTACGAAAAAATATATCTAATATTCAATTCTATAACGATCGTCCTTCTAAATTTCAATTAGCACACAACTAATTTAAATAATAGATTAATCAGCTTCACGCTGTATCTCGCATACAACGGGGTAGGCAGAGGGACCCAGGGAGTGTTAAGACACTAAGTTCTCCACTTTCACCGGACTTTAACCTTGGTGCCAGGGCGAAGAAAATGAAAATATTAAGAAATAATAATTTATTTCCTCGAGTGAGAATAGAACCCACAAGCGGCGCGTTCCAGCCTTGTGCCCCTGCACCACGACGGTCCCGGAAAAGTATAATCAGTTTAATTTTTCACATTTAATCTACTGATGCAGTTTCATTAATATAAAACAAATGGCACGAGGCATGAGGCACGAGGTAAGAGCAAAGTTCTCTCTGTACGCGAGTATATAAATAGTCATATTAGTTATTAATAGTACATCTAAGAATAGTCACATACTAATTAATTGATAGCACGTTTGGTTGATGACGAAACGTAAACAAACTTATGGATTATCTAAACTTAAAAGAAAAAAAACTCTATCTATATATAGCTGATTAGGATCCTTTTAATTTTTATATGGCACCCTAGGACAATTTAATAATTTGAGAGTACAATGGGTCCTCAATTATTAATCCAAATAAACTTTTGGGAATGTTTTTTTTTTGTGTAATCGGGTTTTTATTTTTTTAATAACGGGGGGATTTCAATTCGCTTTCGCAGTCCATGGGCTATCGCTGCTACTATTCGTATAAAAAGGACAGAATAACAAAATAAAGGAACCTTTACATCATTTAGGTATTTCAATATCTATTCAACCATGTAAAATTTTTAAAAGAATTTTAACGAAAGAAGAAAAAACGATAACGACGAGACCCAATAGTATTAAATTTCAATACAATCTGTTTACTAAAATTTTAAAAGCTACAGGCTTATTTTCACAAAAGTATAAAGTATGATTATAAATATTATTTGACATTTATTAAAAATAAAAATAAAAACAATTTAGATACCGTTAATAATTATAGACGACATTTTTAACACATATTTATCTTTTTGGAATTCGAAGAAGATCTAATTTTTCGCCTACGTTTTACAGAAAATATGTTCTTGTATTTTTTTTTCCGAATACTTCTACGAGACTTAATAAATTCTGTATGCAATCGAGAACAAGTTTCAATGTTATTTGAACTATCAATTTTTCGCTTCACATTATCAGATAAAGAAGATAATTTATAGGGGAATATTGGGTCTGTTAAATTAGCATAAGCTGCAACATATGGATTTTTGTAAGTAAATCCTGTACTGCCTTTTCTGTAAGCTTGTTTTCCGTGTGATGGACAATGCTCATCTATTTCAAAAGAAGAATTAAACGTTGACATAGATAGTTCTTCTCCAGAAACTGGATTTGTATATTTGTCTTCATAACATAGCTTATTAAAATTTGTATAGAACTTGTTGGTTTCCGTATTAAAATCATAAAAAGCCTTGGAACTTTTGGAGTAAAGCAATGAGTTTGTTGCGGATAGGTTATTATTTTTGAATTGACATCCAACATCTCTTATATACACTACTGTTTCAATGTATCCACTTTCTTGTAAATCATCTAGAGTATAGCATTTGCAATCTAAACAGTCATACTGACATGATTTATTCGATTTACTGCATTTTAGAGGCAATCTTATAGGAATATGAAAAGGAGAAGAAGTTGGAGATGTATAAGATATCTCAGGTTGTAAATTCAGTTTTGGTGAGCATTTGCTAAAACAGTGGCATTTATTTTGTGAAGAATGAAATTGATATACATTATTATTATTCAATGAGTCATGTTGAAGTTCAGTTATATATTTATATTTTGGGCTTAAATTTCGTCCCACTTTATTTTTATCTTCAGTTTGCTTGTCGAATATATCGTCATAGTAGATATTCTTAAATACGGGCACACATAGAGGCATATTAACACAACGGGGATGATGCAAGCAAGGAGGTATAAATTCACAGTTATTTTTTAATACATTTATTCTTTGGCAAGATGGAACAACCGTGCACGGAGGATGATGGCGACAGGCTTTTGTAATTCTTATCATTTTTGGATTATGTTTTAAAGCTGATTCATTTTCAACGTATTTCGTGTTGACGCACTCATTTTCATGAGGTAATATCTGACACACTGGAACTAGTTCACAAGGTGGATTGTGATTACAAACGTCATTATTTTCAATGTCATTTGTATTGTAAGTTTCAGTTTCAAGGCAACTGTTTCGACACAGTGGTGAATTCTTCGACATTATGCTACATTCGTCTTCAGTTGTGCTTAATATTTCTAATTTCTCCTTACAACGAGGACATATTAATTTTTGTGATTTCTTTTGAGGTCTGTTTTTAATATTAGTGCTATTTTTAGTACATGTATTTGTAACGATGCTTGGTTTACATTGTGTGTTTTTTATTTCATCAGACTTTTTTTTTAATTCTTCAGCATTTCTAACATTTTCACAATTACTTTTATCTTTAATGTTTTCTATATTAGAGCTATTATTATTCTCACTGGTCTTTTGTAAAAAATGTGTAGTACTAGTAATTTGGTCGGCAACTGTTAAGACTTTACTACTTTTTGCCAATTCAGTCAAGGATTTTTTATCAGTACAAGGGCATGCGTAGGAAAATAATTGACAAGGACAAGGGTCTTCTATATGCTTGCTGTGGTCGTTCTTTTTACATTTCTTTTCTTTTGTTAAGGGATACGCGTATTCAGTTTTGTATTTTGCGAATGACCAAAATTTTTGTAAATATTTATCCTCTTGTTTAACATAAATATTGTCATTTATATTTATATTGTTATCGTTTAGATATATTTCAGAAGAAAGTCTTGGTTTATCTAGGCATCTTTTTTTTGCTTTATTCTGTTTAATTTTTAAGTTATCTTTTACTTTCATTTTTGGTTGTATTTGAGCTGCACAATCTTGAATAACAGTATCAGTTTTAACACGAAATCCATTTTTATTAGATTTCTCCTCAAGAAAACATTTAGAATTTTGGTTGTTCGAGTCTTTTCTGGTAAAATAATGACATGAATGTCTTTTTACAATTTTATCCAAATCATAAAAAAAAGTGCTCGTAGATCTTACTATCGACTTATGGCTACCGTTTCTATTTAAAGCATGATAGTTTTCACTCGTTATATATAAAGTTTGATTAGGCTGTGTTGGCTGGTTATATTTGGATGCGTCTTTATAATCGTTATTGAAAGATGTTTTAAGAACAACATTGTAGTTTCTCGATCGTATATTTGGCTGACTTGGGTTCAATGTGTCAAGAAAATTAGTGAACGATTGCGATTTGAACTTTGATCTTATTTCGGTATTATCCATAACAACTTGTACTTCTAAGTTATTAATAAAGCCTGTTTTGCTTTATTACATTCTAAATAAATGGCGTCACTTGATAATTTATTTTGATATATTTTTGTTATTTTTATTTAAATTTAGTTAAACATATATAACGTTTTTATGCATATTTTATTACGACAATGGCATATTGTTTTATGTCAAAGTATATTTGTGATAGCTGTCTTGTGAGAGGGATAAATAGAGTTACAAAAAAGGATGAATGTAATATATTGTGTACGGTACTGTACATTCCTTAGATATCGGTATATATTTATATGGATTATATTAATTTTAAAATGTTTTTTTTCCATTATATTAAGACCTAATTATCGTCAACAAATCCTTTATCGTGGAATATCGTCTCTGACGACTACATTACACGTTCCAGAGTTCAGACTTTTGTTTTTTATACGTCCACATTAAATCATACTCCACTTCATTTCCAGGACTAGCAAATACTTAATTAATTGAAAATATCTTAGTTTTTGTATACCCCAAACTTTTTGTTTTCAAATATAATCAATGTATACACACGAACACAAAGAAATATCTTTGCAATATTTTTGCTTAAAAAAGATATTATTTACATTTTGAAATGAATTATTATTTATTGATAACGATACTATGTCGAAAATTTCATTTTATTTCCTCTTTTTAAGCTTTTAAAATAGAACACATACTTTTTTTTCAGGGTTTCACATGGCACCAAAATTATCAAGGATGTTTCCAGAATCTTGCTTACTTATCTTCGTAGGAGTTCTAATAGGTGCGCTTTTGTTAAGCACACATAGTGTTCATGTACAACCCTTAACACCAGATACATTTTTTCTATATATGTTGCCGCCTATTATATTGGATGCCGGATACTTTATGCCCAACAGGCTGTTTTTCGACCATCTTGGAACAATTTTACTATTTGCCGTAGTGGGCACTGTATTCAATACTTTAACTATTGGTAAGTTTAGTTATATTATACTTTTTTTAGCTTCATAATATATTCCGTGTATAGCAGGCAGAGGGAACGTAGTTTTAAGACACTCTGTTTCTATTTAAACACATCCGCTCCCCATTTTCCGCTGAATTCTGGAGTCATTGGCTGTTGAGTGGTGGAGCTCAACCCCGCGCTTTGCCTCATTCCCAGAGCGAGGAAATGAAAATTTTAACGTTTCATCTCCGCGAGTGGAAATCGAACCTACAAATCTTGCACCACGACTTTTTTTTGTGGAAAAAGACATGGCAAACGAACGTACGGGTCACCTGATGGTAAGTAATCACCGTCACCTACGTCCCCGTGTAGCAACAGAGGAACTACAGGTACAACTGGCCTCGAATAATTACATCTCACTGTCTAATCATAATACACATATTTATATTATATTGGGGAATAAGGTGTTTAAACACTACATTCTCTCTGCCAATGCGGGATACAACGTGAAGCAGTGAACAGTGATTTTTTTTGTTTCATTTATCAGGTGCATCATTATGGGCTTGCGGGCAAACTGGCATGTTTGGTTGTCCTACACCGTTACTTGACATGTTCTTGTTTAGTGCTCTCATCTCGGCTGTGGACCCGGTAGCAGTACTCGCGGTCTTCGAAGAGATACACGTGGATGAAGTTTTGTACATAGTAGTATTTGGAGAGTCCTTGCTAAATGATGCTGTCACTGTTGTTTTATATCATATGTTCGAGGCTTATACGTGAGTAAACAAATTAAATAAAAAAATATAGGACATAATATTTTAATTTATTGTTAGTATTTAATTGATATTAGGATATAGACATGCATACTAAACATATATTTTAATATATATATTTATTGACATATTATTTTTTTTAAACATTTTTAAAGTGTTATTCCACACTTAGGAAAGAAAAATACTTATTTAGAAAACGTATTAAAATTTGAACGTAGCGTGACACGAACCCGCGCCTGGTCAGTTTTCAGGATGCGCGGGTTCGTGTCCCGCAACGTTCAAATTTTTAAACGTTTTCTAAATAAGTATATTAATTTTGTTTATTGTGCAGTTATCACAACAGTTTTGTGTTTTAAGCCTGACTACATAAAAACTAAAAAGAAAAAAATAAGCGAAATGGTTTATTAGCATTGTGTTGGACTGTTAAACAAAAAAAAACTACTACTATTGGGTTTGCTTATTTTCTTTTCTTTAATTTTTTTCTGCAGCCGGGGTTTTTGTTTTGTATATACATGTCTAGGTATTTTTATTACTTGATACTTTTTAGTTAGGATTGGATTGATTAGAATTATAGGACAGGTGCATTCCCAATCTTGTTATTTCATTGAGAAAGTGGACCCCGATTTCGCAGTCCAATAACAGTAGGTTATTACTGCTTCTATCCTCGTGCAATAAGAGTACACTCAGAAAATACAAAAATATAAATAGAAACTGGGAAAGGGAAGGTCTTAACACTAGATTCCCTCTGCCGATGTGATGACGAGAAAAGATGTGAAGCTAAAAGTAAAAAATATACAATAAGTACCCCACATATATATCATATATGTATGTAAGTTCTATAAAGTATAGCTAGCTTATGTTACTTATATTTTCAGGGAAATGGGCCCGTCTCGGCTTATGTACACAGATTTCTTGGCAGGCTTTGCGTCATTCTTAGTGGTAGCGGTTGGTGGGACCTGTATCGGAGTTGTATGGGGCTTCGCGACCGGCCTCGTGACCCGATTTACTCACGAAGTGAGGGTTATTGAACCCATATTCATATTTGTTATGGCATACTTAGCTTATTTGAATGCAGAGATGTTCCATATGAGTGGGATTTTAGCGTAAGTTATTCCAGAAGTAATAGGATAAGAAGTATATATTTTTTTTACGTTTTTATATAAGGCTTATTACACTATAACAGTTCTTACATGATAGCATGATAGAATGTTTTAGATGTTTTCGTTTACAAAAAATTACTAATTTAGTATCAAAAACATCTAGTGTTACGCAAAAGTACGCCAATATTTTTATTGCATTTCATTTTAGTATAACATTTTGTGGAATAACAATGAAGAATTACGTAGAAGCAAATATATCGCACAAGTCGCATACGACAATTAAATATACAATGAAGATGCTTTCTTCTTCATCTGAGACTATCATATTCATGTTTCTCGGAGTCGCTACGGTTAACAACAATCACGATTGGAACACATGGTTTGTCTTATTGACCATCGTTTTTTGCTCAGTCTTTCGCATAATAGGTAACTAACTATTTATAGTATTTTTTTTCTCAATTTTTTTTTCAGCTTCACGCTGTATCCCGCACACAGCAGGGTAGGCAGAGGGAACCTAGTGTTACGACACTCCATTCCCCACTTTCTGCCGAATTCTGGAGGTATTGCGTGTAGAGTGGCAGTACTCAACACCGCGCTTAACCTCGACACCAGAGCGAAGAAATGAAAATATAAATTTAAGTAAATATTTCATCTCCTCAAGTGGGGATCGAACCCACAACCAGTCGGTTTTACAATCACACCTCGTGCCGCTGCGCCACGACTGGCCTCATTTTCTCTATTTCTATTATATTTTACAATTAAATTTGATGTATGTATGCATTTTTCAAACGCATAATAATAAAATACCTTTCAGGTGTTTACATATTTAGCGCTGTAGCTAATAAGTTCCGATTGCACAAATTAAATACGGTAGAAAAATTTGTTATGTCATACGGAGGTGAGTTAAATCATTCGTTATAATTTATGCATTCAATATAATTTATGTTGTTTTTACACACAGTATTAATGATTAAACGTTATAATAAACTAACATTTAAGAACATTCTCATTCTCAGCTTCACGCTCTATCCCGCAAGTAGCAGGGTAGGTAGAGGGAGCCTAATGTTAAGACACTCCGCTCTCCACTTAACAACGAATTCTAGAGGCATTGCGTGTTGAGTGGCGGAATTCAACACCGCGTTTTGCCTCAACACCAGAAATTTAGAAACATGATTGTATTATTTCATAATCCCATAATGTTATACCTACAAAAATATCTGTGAGTATTTCATAAATATTTGCTCATGGCGAGGAACATAAAGACGGCACATTAACTTCCCATGACCCATATATACCGAATTACACAACAGGTCTTCGAGGCGCGGTCGCATTTGCATTGGTGCTATTAATAGATCCAGAAGTGGTTAAACTTCAGCCGATGTTCGTAACTACCACCATAGCTGTTATATACTTTACCGTGTTCATACAAGGGATCACCATTAAACCTCTAGTCAAGATACTAAATGTTAAAACTGTTGAGAAGAGGAAGCCTACGATGAATGAAAGAATTCATGAAAGGGTAATTAATATTTGTGAAATAGTAGGTAATATTCATTGGAATAAAAAAATAATAAAAATTAGCTTCACGCTGTATCCTGCACACAGCAGGGTAGGCAGAGAGGGTAGGCGAATTCTGGAGGCATTGCGTGTTGAGTGGCAGAACTCAACGCCGCGCTTAACTTCGACACCAGAGCGAATATATGGAAATATAAATTTAAGTAAATATTTCATCTCCTCGAGTGGGGATTGAACCCACAACCAGTCGGTTTTACAGTCACACCTCGTGCCGTTACGCCACAACTGGCCTCAATAATTAAAAAATAGTGATTAGTTAATTATAAATACTTTTTCAGTTCATGGACCACTTGATGGCAGGTGTGGAAGATATTTTGGGTAAACATGGTAACCATCATATAAGGGACAAATTTAAGCGATTCGACAATAGATTTATTAGGCCTTTTTTGCTAAGAAACTATCAGGTACTTACTCAGCTACTTACGTACAAAAGCATTTACATTACAAATAAATTAATGATCATACAATATTTTATTTTTTTTCGTAGTAATAATATATTTATACTGGTAATGTGTTTAATTATGAAAGTATGTCCAATTTTAGTTAGTTAATTATATAATTATGACTATTCCGTTACCAGGGTGCTGAGCCAAAGATTCTTGAAACTTATTCGAAGCTGGCGATGAGAGATGCTATTGAATACATGCAAAGGAATGCCTCAACGATCGGCAACATTTCCGGTGCTGAATCAATGTCAGCTATCTTTAAGAATTATACTAGTGCGAACTTCAATGGAAGGTACATTGTTGTCATTAGAATTAGACATTTATATATATTTTTCAACTTCACATTGTATCCCGCATACAGCAGGGTAGGCAGTGGGAGGCTAATGTTAAGACACTACACTCTCCGCTTTCCGTCGAAAGCATGTGCGTGGAGGCATTGCATGTTGAGTGGCGCAACTCATCGATTTGCCTCGACACTCCAGCAAAGGAATGAAAGTGATAAATATTTCATTTCCTCAAGTGGGAATAGAACCCACCCAACCCGTATAGTTTACAGTCATACGCTTTTACCCCTGCGCCGCGACTGGCCTCATTTACTGACTGACAATGAACTATAATATAATAATAATAGAATACATTATCAAATACCACTGAAAATCGGCGAACATACATAGGAGCGAAATGGGTAGGTGCTGAGGTCCTCTACTCATAGGAAACCGTTAATCCGTCGATCGCATTACCCCCTGTATACCTAGTGTACCGACGAATATTTATTACTGTATTTAATATTACTAGTACAACAGTACTATTTATAAAGATTCTATTTATGATATTTCAGTCCCAGCTTTACTCAATTAGATTCTTCAACGTGGAATATAGATATGCAGGAATTGGAATACAATCCGTCCAAAAAGGATTTGACTGATGCTAGGATTCATCACCTTCTTGCTGAAGAGCTATGCAAACCGTATAGACGTGTAAGGGTATTGAATCAAATTTTATTATATTATATTTTTACGCTCAATTTATACAAAGAAAAAATAGCTTTTAATAAGTAATATTTAATCTTTTTTTAATATAATTGACTATGTGTTTTTCAGCACCGTCGTTTGAGTTACAGTAGACACGCTGTCAATGATCGTGATTTAGGTACCCAAGTTAATTACAAAACTCATATGAATATACGACGGTTAGTAGGCGACCGTAAACACCACCATAAGCGAAGTAAACGGGGAAAGCAGGTAAGTTTTGTGTGTGATTTGAAATAATTCAATTATTTTCCAAAGTTAAACGAAATATATGATTTTTTTAACTTATTAATATTAATTTACTACATTCGGCCATCCGACTTCGTGCAATCTCCTGATGCACTACTCACAAAAACAGTAAAAATCAGCAATATTTTATAAAATCATTACATTCGGTCGATTACAAATAAAACATTTATTTATTGCCTATTTGATATCACAATTTTCAACAATTATAACTTATTAAACTATTGTGTTTTATAGAACTACTACAATCATATTATCAAACGACATACGCATTAAATACAAGATTTATCATATTATTTTACAAAAAATCTTCATTTATATTTTTATATATATATAATTGTGTTTTATTTATTTTTGTAATTTAAATATATTACTTTTACAGGATGGAAAAAATCATGTAACTTTTCCAGAATTCCAGCAAAATGGTTCGGCCAAACAGTTCACGCACGGTAAAAAAAAATATTATAGATTAGGTACTTAATAATTCTCTAATATTATCACCAGTGTCAGTCGCATGCACGTGTGGTATTAATTTTGTTTATTATTCACTGGCACCATTGTTATATTATTTTGCGACACGTATGCTTTTTAGCTGTAGGTGAAATATTGTGAAACTGACGCAATAGTCAAACACTTTTAGAACTAATGTCTTGGATTGTATTTTTTTCCACACAAGCTACTTTCACTTTTGTTGCATGCGTGGTCATATAATAAATCTGCTATTTAAATAATATAAATCTCATTTTGAAAAAAAAATGAAAATATTTTAGGTACCTAATTAGAGAGAAAGAGTCAAAAAGATTTTAAACTAATATAATTTTATCAATGTTTATAAGGTTAAATATTACTAACGATCAGTAAAATAAAGTTTCTGTTGTCTATAGATTATATAGACGAGGTGCTGCAGGAGGACGAGGAGCCGCGCCGTGAGACCGACGATGGCGGTATAACTTTCACTGCAAAATCCCCGCGTAGGTATTCTGCATGTAACTCGTGATATTCCTGGATTTGAATTGGAACATACAATTATAATACTTATAATTAATTATATCTAATAATAAAAATATATTATGTCAATTATGTTCTAATTCAGTCTCCTTGTTGTTGTGAATTTTATGCTGTTTGCCACACTTATACGTATATACTAAAATATTATATTACTACTAAACTGTTATGGGACTGTTTATTTGGTATGTATTATTTTTTTGCGAAAAAATAAACTAATTCAAATTTCATTACTGTTTTATAAAGGGTATGTAAATGACGTTTGTAAGTCGTTGATTGTGGCATGTTTGACAGTTTAATTTCACAAATGCGTTTTTAAATAATTTCTCTTATTTTTTAATTACTTATTATCAACTGATTTCGCTTCGTCGTTTAGATTAAGTTTCGTTTATTTTTCATGTTTTAATTTACTTATTTATTTCATTACCGCTAAGTTTGCTAGTACTTGTGATAAGTATTTTTCTCTTGCTCTTTGCTTTTTACCATCGTTTGTGTTTGATTGTCGTTTTCTCCCCTTCTTGCAATTTCATGTGGCAACGCAAACTAACAAATATACCCAACTGGCGATATCTTATCAGCTGGATATAATGAAGTCAGTCCGACATCTTCGCATAAAGAGAACAGTAGCTCTCTTTTAAATCAATTGGCTAACCTGCCTGGCTTCAATCCCCTGAAAGCGAGAATCGTAAAACAGTACGCTAAAACGCCTGAAGAAATACTGCCTACAGCTGTTGAGAAATCTTTACCGTGGAGAAGGGACAGATCCACGTATAATTTCGGTATGTTTACTAAAAAAACTAAAACTTTCGCTTCTGGATGACCAAACGCTTACTTTCTGCGCCTTTTTTAAAAATTATTTTTGGGTGCTTTTTGGTAGCTTATAATTGGAACGTTATTGCATGATGCATATTTATATAGGGTAGAGCAAAGCAAACGTAGTCAAAATATCGTTTTAACATCAATCATAGTCAGATGTACATTAAAAGGAAAATCATTTGGCGTTTGCTTTGTTTGCCCAACGATTAGTTTGTGATAATTTTAAATGGAATTTTGATAGTTGCAACATTGATTCGTTCATATTCTAAATTCAGTAATGATTTATTGATCGTTGGTTTAAAAAAAAAGGAAGTGTCTAGAGCTTCCAAAAATAAATAAACACAGACAAATAAATTTTACAAAGTATTTCAATATGGTTTCATCATGAGCATACAGTGGGTTTCATATTTTTTACATTATACAAGTCATAATATAACAAAATATATTTAATTATGTAAATTTGTGATAAGAAATATTTTGGAAAGTATTCGATACCTGAAGTAAACGACGTACTAGAAGCATTTAGTGATATGTTTGTTTAACGTATGTACCATATTCATTAGGCCCACTTCCGTTTGAATAATTGCCAATATAGAAATAGCGATTGCGTTTTCCTAATGCCAAATACCATTTATTGTAGACGCATGTATATACAAAGTGACTTATATTGTATAATTAATTTTTGTTCTTTTTCCACTACAGTTCCAAATGAAGATATTTTAGAAGAGGATGAGCGACGCATGTCGGATGACAATGGTAAATATCGAATTGTGTAGGTATGTCAGGCTGTGAGTGTCGCCGCGTGTCGCGTAAACACGACAGATTGTGAATTCGATTCCCCCTAAATAAAATATTTAATATTTTCATTTCTTCGCTCTACCATTCAACACGCAATCCCTCGAGAATTTGGCGGAAAGTGAAGAGCGGACTGTCTTAACACTAGTCTCCCTCTGACTACCCTGCTATAAGCGGGATGCAGCGTGCAGCTGTCTATCAACATTACGCTCGACGCTCGATACACACTACACAAAAACACTGTATAAGCATACAGTGTTTTTGTCACCACCACTTTAAATGAAACCACAGTTTTAACTACTCTATAAAAGCCTAATACAATTAAAGCAAAAGATTTTTTTTCAAAAATGAAAAAGTGTTTTTTTTCAAAATAATTAATAAAATTATCGTTATAAAATAAAGCGCTATTTGTGTTGTTAAGAATGACGCACACAGACACAAACCTATCAAAGCGATAACGCCGCACTCGTTTCATTCAAGAAATCGGGTCGTAACGGGTAATGGCGGCGATGTTGAATTGCGTAAAATAGAACGAAAGATGTCGCTTCCTCGTTCTAGTATGTTTTTGAGAATAAAAAGTGGCAGTTCGGCAACGTTCAATAGTATTTTTGTAGTAGTATGTGTTTACATTATTGATATTTATTAGTAACTGCGTCACGCGAAATACAGTATGTATAAACATCTTACGTCAAAAAAAAATCCTATGTCTAAACTGTTGAAATATCTTGATTAATTTCTTTACTTATTGGTTTTAAATATTTTACTTTATATGCTGCCGTAAAGGAGCGCAGACGCTTCCACTCTGTTTACGCGAACCAAACTCAATAAAAAAATATATATTAAACAAAAATTTAATTAACACCTATGACTGTTGTATGCCATTTTAATTATCAATAAATTATTTATATACATATTATTTAGAAAATAATAATTATAATATTATTTACAAAGAACATATTTTATTTAAAAATACCTGAATTGTGCATCGTGTTATTTTTATTTATATTTTCTTATCTAAATAATATTGTAATATTTACTTCTTAAAATCCTTGTAATTGTATCATTTTCACATTACTTACATCAAATACAGTAAAACAATACCATTATAAAAAATCAACTCTTTCTCTTTAGATACTTATATGACTGTAGCCGAGCAGGCTCGCGTCGCTACGCCGACTGCTACGGAAACTATGTTGCCATGGAAACGAGAAGAAGCCGAAGGCACTACCGCTTTGAAACAGTCAGAATTTCCATCGTGGGCATCTAATAAAGAATACTTGGCTTACAATTCACCTTCAGCAACATTCTTAGGTATACTTTAGTATTCAATAAAAAATAATAATACAGTAATATAGCAATTCTTATAGATAATTGCTGTTAAAAGTGTTTCTAAATTATGTAAAGTTCAAAAAATGTGGTAAAAATTACTTTTATGATTTTAAATAACTTTGTTGTATAGTATGCAAATCAATAGTGACGAGATAGTATTTTTTAGATATTGTATTTTTAATAATTATTTAATGCAAATTCATATCAAACTAATTATAGAAGATATTTTTTCCCAAGATAGTTGGATCATATATCGTAGTTATTTCATAACTGGGTATTATTGTTTGTTTCCACTTCAAAACCACACTAACGTCGTTAGAAAAATGCATTAATATTATGGTAATCCACATCTCTTTCACATTAGAGGCAAAACCATTCATTTGGCACAATTTTACTGCCTTGTTTTACAAATATCTACAATTATTAATATCTTAGCCTAGCCACAATATTTTTTGTACAAGTACTTGCACGCTTTAACTTACTTTATGATTTTGTTTTTTTTTTTTAATAATATCAATAAAAATTACCAATAGCTTTTCCTAATTAACTAAAATTTAATCATATAAAATTATGTATAATGTTTATATTCTCTTATTGATTTTCTTTTTTCTTTCCCTTACTCTCCCTAATCCGCTATTACACCTTCATCAAAATCCTATATAGGTGGCATAGAGAAGCCAAAACATCCGAAATCTATCATAGGTCTATTCCGAAGAGAAAGCTGTAGTTCTACCCAAGCTGCCGATATGCCGGTGGTGTCAGATTCTGAAGGAAAAGCCGATTCATCAAAAGGCGAAAGCTCGTCAGTGAAGGGCGAACCAATATATGGGCAAGTAAGGCAGGGTCCGAGCTTGTTGTCCAAACGCAGCACAAGTCTGGGTGGCCCGTCAGTGCTACTTATGGAAGATGTAGCACATTGCGATCCACTAGGAGCCTCGTCTCGACCAGCTAGCATTATGCAGGGACCACACCGAGGCCAATGTAGAAGAGGATCGATGCTTGAACTTACCGGGTAGGTTTACAATTTTATCTGTATATAACATATATTTCTTTATACATAATATTTTTGTATTACCCACGATAAATGAAAGCACAGTTTTAACTACTCTATAAAAGCCTAATACAATTAAAACGAAAGGGATTTGCCGAAAATGAAAAAGTGTTTTTTGCAAATGAAATAATAATAAAATTATCGTTGTAAAATAAAACGCTATCTGACCTATCAGACCTACCAAAGGTACAACATCGCACACGCCTCGTTTACGAAATTGAAATTTGGCAAAGTAATGTTGGTGAAGTTGAATGTTGTTTAGGCTTATTATAGAAAATAGGAAATTGCGTAAAATAGAACGAGAGATATCCCTTTTCTGTTCTGGTATGATTTTTGAGAATGGAAAGCGGCAGATCCGCCACGTTTCAAGTTATAAGTATTTTTATAGTAGTGGATGTATACGTTATTGGTATCTAACTATTCGTAAATGTATCTCACGAATACAGTCTGAATAAAAATCATGAAATGAAAATAATAATCCTAAATTCATGAATATTTTTTTAGATATGGGTTTGAAATATTTTATATGCTGCTCCCTTAAAAGGAGCACAGGCGATTCCTCCCTGTATATATAACACTCATTATTCTGTTAAATCTGGATTTTTTTGCTGTTTTTAGCTGAATATTTGAATGTTTGATTCAATGTATTCTTTAATTGTACCTACATTAAGAATTAACAGTTTAATCTTTATATATAATAAGACAGTAAAAATATTTTGTCTGTACATTTAGTAATTTTGGCTGAAATGGCCCTCTATCCATTTCATACTTAAAAATAATAATAGAAAGGAAAAAGTGAAGGGTGAAGTGAAAATTTCACCAAATTCTTTGTTTTAACTCAACTTAACTACTAAAGTTAGTTCATCAAAATAGGTTCATTAAAAAAAGGTTATCGTCATTTGAAAGAAATCGTAATTAATTCAACACAGAAATGAAGAACGATCTTGAAAGAAATATCAAGTAAATACAAAGATTTTTTGGTTGGTTCGTTCATATAATATATGTAACTTATTTAAAAACTGTACAGGAGTTAATATGCAATTATTACAGTTATTTTACAAAGAATATTATGAATCATTCAAATCAATAATCTAACATTTAAGGCTGTTTCTGAATGAGTAAATTAAATTATTCACTCACATCAGTACATTTAACAGAGTATATTATATGGGTAAAAAGAACATAAAGTTACAAAAATATATACGTGTAATAAATAATTAGCTTTATGTATATTTTATAAATATCAAATATTAACAATAGTCGTATTTTTTTATTTAAAACAATCAAAAATTCTTTGACGATAATGTCGTAAAAAAATCATATTAGAAGTCATTATAGTTGTCAATCAATTCTAAATCAATAATCATGTATTTTAAGCGGGCGAAACCGTGGGCAAGCCGCTAGTGTTTTAATATAACACATTCTTTGCTTCGAAAAGGTCGAAAATACGCATACGCATTTACTCGTTATTCTTATAAAACATATTCTATATAATTTTCAGTTCTTTATCACGTGACGCAATAACCGAAGAAAAATGCAGCAAATCACTGCCTGAGAGTGAACGTATGGGAATTCGTCGTTTAGCTCTGGGACAGCAGAGTCTACCGAGGGAACCTTTCAGTCGTCAACTTACTATGGCCTCTAACATTTTAACTAGCTCCTCTTCTGATGACTCCTCCGATGAGAACACCTGAGTGCCCCGCCGTGGTGACCAAGATAGGTTGCCACTTCTTAAATATAGGACACTAGAGTGAGTTTGTGTGTAATGTCTCAGGGTGATATTTTGCATACGCAAGATTTTTTGATAATATCGTGTTTTTTTTAATAGTAGAAATAAATGAATTATATGAACATTTGTTACTCGGTTACAGCAGTTATTTTTAAGTCGTCCATGACACTTTTGACATTCAAACGGTTAAAATGGTTTTAATGACAGCCGATAGTCGATAAATTTACAATTATTTGTTTCATTGTTAATAATTAAACGTTTCAAGCACTTAAATCAAATTTTATAAAATTTTATCATTTTTTTTTTATTTTTTTTTATTTTTTCCGCTTTAGATTATTTCAATTAAAATCGGACCTTGTTTACGTGCGAGTACGTATAATCAATAATTTTTTAGAGCTATGGCTGGTAGTATTGAAACTTATCAGTATTTTTCTATGCTCCTTTAATAAACTTTTAATTGGTAATATTATTTTTAATTAAAATGTAATATTTATGTATAGATAATATTTATGTTTGTAGTAATGAATGGATATGAAATAAAGTAGAACAGGTTTTCATTTTTTTTTAAATATGGCACCTGTTGCCAATGACAATACATTACAATAAATTAAGTGTAAATAATTGGTAATATATAACATATGTATATTTATTATATATATCCTTTTTTTACGGTTCCGTCACAAATTGAAAATAACATATTTAAGTAAACCGATATTCACTTTTTATTTAATTTATTTCAACAATTTTTTTTCAAAATTATAATTTTCTTGTCGACTGCAAAAGTAATTTTTAAAAAAATATATATATTATAGTAATACTTGTAGCTAAATAATACTTACTGTCATTGGCAATGGCATTTGTATAAAGGGAAATGATTTTAAGATACTAAACTACAGTTAAGTTAAAGTTAAGCTTTGAAAATTAGGGTGTGCGTAAAAAATACATGGAAAAGGGGAAATGCGTACATTGATTCAGAATAAAAGCACAACTTTAGGTATGAGAAAATATCGATAGGTATAATGTGGAACAGATTGTAAAGATGCCTCACTTCGTGAGTTGTGTAAATTGACGTAATTTAAAATAAGACAAGATATTGCTTTAATGTCCATAGAGTGTCTATTTTAGAAGACCACCGTTAATTCCTATGCTTGTAAAAACATTAGATACTTAAACGTTGAATTGTTGCTAGGATATTGATTTGTACTTACATATTTATATTTAAGTAGATAAACAATGTAACATTAAGAAATATTTTTAAGCCATTTAGTACAATAATAGCGCTAGATCACTTGCGATGGTAGTATACCTTTTTTTTTGTATTTCGTAGTTGAAACTTAGCAAATAAATAAGAATGTTCCTTGAAATTATCTCGTATACCAACCACACTTTAGTCTCAACATGGGCCTAGGAGTTTTTGGTATTGTCTACTTTTACGTATTTTTTTTATAATCAGCTTGTTTTCCTTTCAACCTTGCAGTTATTGGTTGTTAACGTTGGTTAGAAAGGCTAGTGATAAAAAAAATCAATGAAAATATTTTACCGCTCGAAAAAAATATAAACGATTACTTATGTAGTATTAAAATAAGTACTTAATAACCTAATAATATTTATATTTTTGTATGTGTGCACATTTTATACTCACTCATGTGTCGTAAGTTTACTTTATGCTTAAGTTTATAAGAAAACTGTTAAATTAGTACCATCCGAGCAATTCTTTAATTAATCCATTTTATCTGGTGGTAGGCGTTTATTGAAAATGTCTGTAAAGTAAGAAAGTCAATTTACTTGATTCTAATACAACTAACTAACTAAAATATTAATGTCAAAAGCAAAATTTTACAACGGCAAAGTTTCATTTTATTGTTAATATGTTTTTTTTTTACTCACGATCGTCACGAGAGTTGTGATATTGTAAATATAATTATGAACTAACTTATAATATGTTTAAAGGTACCTAGGTAAAGACGTTGAATTTGTAGATAGAGATTTGACAATAGAGTAGATTAATTTTTTAAGCACGTATAGTGTGAATTTTCTATAAATATAATCAGTTATTTTAAACCAGAAAATACTGCTAATATAATATAATGAAAATGTATAATGTTTTTTTTTATTATTTATTAAATACATGCTTGTTTGATCTGAATTATCTAATATACCAAAGGCAATGATGCCAATATAGAAACTATTCTTAATGTATGAATATAACACCTAAAATATTTGATTTTATATATTTTGTCAATATTTTCTAAAACTATATTAAAAATGAAAGAAGAAATCCTGTTGTAATATTCATTTTTATTTCAACTTTATTAAACAAAATACAATTAAAACTAAGCTTTCCACGAACTATGGTGTGTCAATTGAAAATAAATAGTGCCTAGCTTAGATAACAACAGCTCATTGTTTTAGTAATGTTATACTTAACATTGTTATATTATTATAATATAGATAATAGAATGTAATTTTTTCTTTGGAAAAATAAATATTATTAATGAAAATTTGTATTTTTATTATTTATTTAATTTTGATATTTTATATAATGAAAATGTATTCATATTGAATGCATTTTAATTATTCATAAGTCATAATTCATAACTATATTCTCATAAATCATAACTATAATATAAGTGCATATAAGTAACATTACATAGCAGCATTTCAACGCGCACAAATATTAAATATTTATTTAGGTACTCTACAGTCTACACTAATCTGACTACCTCACTCCGTGGCATCTTCTGCATAAGTCTTGTAAACAGATAAGACTAAAAAAATGATTTAGTAATGGCCATGTGAGAAGACATACTACTTTACAAATGGATAGCTTTTCTCTTTAGAGAAATACTTTAAACGCAGTTTTAAATTTCGCGCCAAGAATTTTGCACTTGTTTTGTAAAATTTTCCCTAGATGTCGTAGGTACGTACCTTTGATATTTGACGTATAGAGGAGAGGGACAATTTATTATGTTATTAATGAATAATTATTTTACTATAAAATTCATTCTTAAGTTTAAAGAACTATATTTATATAATAATAATTATTTTTCAAGTTACTATTATTTGTGTTGTCTCATTTTATTTACAATCGTAATTATAAGTCACGTGACATCCACAACGTGAAATGAAATATAAATTTTATCTGTAGTCCGCTAGCTTGCCCGTGTGCTTGTTGTCTTGTGGTTTTTCTTCCTGTTTATAATTTTCATGAAAAATAACGGAAAATGTCGCATAACTGTAAAAGCTCCTAGTGAATAAATTTAAAATTTAATGATTTACGATTTGCTATATGATTGATTATTTATTAGTGTACAGTGTTATGTGCTGCAAAGTTATTAAGACGAGAATGAAACATACTTTTGCTCTGTAGTTAATAATATAGAACGGTAAGTGTCATTGAAAATAATAAATAATAAAACTCTAACGACAAATTGTATTAATTGTACTATCAATAGGCTAGTAAGCCTAGAATACGAAAGTATTCATATTGTTAATGGTGCCTTTCTAATATTGTTTCAATGTTATTGTTTACGACGTTAATATAATATAAAACATGTACAATATTTACTATAAACTTAAATACACGTATGTTTTAGTAGGAATCTTATTTTTCACCCCCTTATAATAAAAAAAATCTATTGCTCGTTAGTTATCAAGACTACTTGTAATCTTATCATTAGCTATCAACAAGTGTGCATCCTTATTTTTCTTTTATTTTAAATGTCTGAAGCCGGCAATGTAATAATTAAATTAAATACATATTTTTATTATTTAATAGAAATCAAATCATACCAAATAGTAATATTTAAGAAAATATATATGTATAACAAGTCATCAAGCAGTTACAGAATAATGTAATAATACCAACGAAAAATATTTTTATATAATATTAACTAACTTAACTTAACTTAGCTTCACGCTTTATCCCTTGCGGGGTAGTCAGAGAGAACGGAGCGCCAAACGCTACGGTCTCTACATACCTCTTTCGCCTCGTCCACTGTCATCAACCTCTTCATACATGCCCTTCGGGGGGTCCTCATGCTTTTTACGTGACCTTCCTCCAGTATCTTTGATACTGTGTTTTCGAAGGTCAACCGAGGTCTCCCCCTACCTCTCTTACCGCTCACTTTTCCATCATAAATCTTTTTTGCCATTCTTTCATCACTCATTCGTTCGACGTGCCCAAACCAGCTGAGCACGTTCTTCTTCATTCTCACCGTGACATCCTCGCTAGTACCTGCCATTCTGTGTACCTCTTCATTGCGGATTCGATCAGCTAAGCTGACTCCGCATATCCTACGAAGAGATCGCATCTCCACAGCATTCATCTTTCTTTCATTCTTCTTCTGTAATACCCACGTTTCGCTGCCGTATAACAGAGTCGGTACCAAAACTGCATTGTGTACGGCCAAACGCGCAGCTGTGCTGACGTTTCGCCGTCTCATCAATGCAGCTAAGGCTCCGTTAACCTTGTTACCGGCAGCAATACGCCTTTCCACATCCATCTCGTATCTTCCATCTCTACTGAACATACTTCCCAAGTATACCACTTCATTCACTTGTTCTAATATCATACTATTTACACTGATCTTGCATTCCGTCCTTTCTTCATCTCTTTCAAAAATCAGAACCTTTGTCTTATTCACATTGAGGCTTAGACCATTATATTCACACCCTTCTTTCAGAGTGGTGACCAATGCCTGCAACTCGCATTCTGATGATGCAATAAGCACTGCATCATCTGCGTACAGCAGGCAATTCACATTCAGGTCACCTACTTTCACTCCCATATCACTTTGTTTCACTCCTTGGAGACAGCTATCCAAATACAAATTGAACAACCAAGCTGACATGGCGCAACCTTGTTTAACACCCGATCGGATGTCAAACCAGGGCGACATGCCAGCTCCTACTCGCACGCAGGCTGAGTGATCTCTGTAAAGAGACTTTACAGCCTGCAGCAAGGGTCCGCTCACATTGTACCGGGGTAGTATCTCCCATAATTTCGCTCTAACAACTCTGTCAAACGCCTTTTCCAAGTCCACAAAAGCACAGAAAACTTTTTGGTTAACGGCCAAAAATTTTTCCGTGATCATGCGGAGGGAAAAGATCTGATCCATACACCCTCTTCCAGGTCTAAAGCCCCCTTGGGCCTCCCACAACAACCTTTCAGATCTCTCCTGCATTCTTCTCGCTAAAACTTTAGCATAAACTTTACTACCTAAGCTAATCAAACTGATAGCCCTATGGCTTGCGCAGTCTATCTGTGAACCTTTGCCTTTATACAAAGGCACGATGACCGCACCTCGCCAATCGTCTGGGACCTCCCCTGATTTCCAGCACAAATTGCACAAAAACCAGAACAAGTCCAAGACGCGTGGCCCACCATATTTGATCATCTCGGCAGTAACTCCATCTGCTCCCGCTGACTTACCACATTTCAGACTTCGTATTGCACTCTCAACTTCTTTTATACTGATTTCGCCATCAGCTACATCAAGACTCAGCGTTTCGCTGCTACTTGAGACTGAGGCGTCATCACATTCATACATCTCCTTGTAAAATTCCGCCCATCGCTGCAAAACGTGTGGTTGTTCTGTTAGAATTTCACCGTCCTTCGAAAGCACCCCTTTCATTCTACAGGCTAACGAGCAACCTCGAGAAACACTAACTTCTCTCCAGAAAAGCTTCGTATTTTCCTTGAAGTTGTTCGTTAACCTTTCATCTCTTTCATTCTCTGCCTTTTCACGCTTCATCTTGATCAGTACTTTCGTCTGGTGCTTTTGCAGCTTATACTCTTTCTTTTTTATCTCTCTCATACTTTTATCTTTACCAGAGGCTTTATAGTCCTGCCATGCCTTCTTCTTTCTTTCTACTGCATCTTGCACTTCATCATCCCACCATTCATCACGCTTTTTGCTAAAGCCCCTTTTACCTTTACCACATACCTCTATCGCTGCTTCCTTCATACAATCCCTAAGGTTCTGCCAGCATACTTCAATATAATATTAAATGAGAATATATTGATTATATTTTGCACAAGCATATACTACAGAGAATAACTACTATAATTTTAGTACAAAAATAATCTAGCTTTTGATAACAACAAATTATGTTATTAAGTTCACTTTTTTACTCTAGTGAAAAATGTGAATAGTGTCGAAATATTTTATTTTAGTTAATATAGCAATAGCAATTTATTTTGTCATTGAATAAAAATAAATATTTATTTCAAACTGTATGTTCTAAAAATAACAGAAATTAAAATTTTATTACTAAAATGTCTAAAAACACACATACTAATATTTTTTGTATGTTTATATAATATTAAATACAATTATAAATAGTAGTGTAAAGGCTGGTTTCCTATATAGAAGGATAGGTTGAAAAAACAGTGTTAAACACTGTTATCATGCACCACTCAATTTCTAAACCATTAAATGCTTAGTGGCAGAACTCAACATCATGTTTGTTTGTGTTGTAATTTGATAGCAAGTCTCAAAATAATATTTATAAAACTTAATTATATTTTCATGGTAGTTACATATAATTTTATATATAAATAACATTGTTATTTGTAGTCAACATGGAGCATTCAGATTTGGTTGCGGAAATGGTGCAAGTTGAGCACCTCACAACGCAGGAGAGGCTTCATCTAGCAAGACGGTAAGCTTACATTTACATTAATATAATTATTTTTTAATGATTCATTTATTTTATATTCAATTAGCTTATAATGTTAAATGTTTATTACATACATGTCTTTATGTAACTTATGCATTCTAAAGTCATAGGTACTTAGTGCATGCAGGTGCAACATGATTCCATAGTACAAGAACATAGTACAATTTTATTTTTATTCACAATTTTTTTATGAATGTCATATATTATTAGAACAATAAGAGACAATAAGAGATATCTGCTACATTTATATAAAAGAAAAATAATTAAATTGGCTTCAAAAAAATGTAAAGATAAAAAAGAATTAATGATTTGACTATTATATAGCAAAATTTTGATCTTTCATTGATTGGTTACCATAAACTTGATCTTTAAAACTCTGTGACTAAGAAATCATTACACATTTTTTCAAAATGTTTTTTTGTATAACTGCAACTGTAATTATTGCAGTTGTTTAGTACTTTAAAAAAAGACATTTATGATTTAATAAAAGCTGAAATAATTGGTTAAAGTTTTTATGTATGTAACTGAATATATCATTCTATAGCAATGGTAATAAAATATTTATGTAATTGTTTCACTTCCAGCTTTTTTTTTGTATTAATTTAGCCTTATTTTTATTGATAGTGAATTTATTTCAGAAAACGAATTTAATCAATGCTAAATTGCCCTGACGTTGTCTAGTGTTGTTAATTTTACCTCAATATGACTCTAATATGCTCAACTGAAACTCAACGGAATTCAATTTCTGTCAAGCTGTATATAATATACTTAAAAAATAAATAGTATATTTATTAATTTGACATCATATTAAGCATGTGCCATAGTGCGCTCTTTAACTTGTGGATGTTTAATGAGCCGTTAGTAAAGTCAAATATTATTAAAAATAAAGCTTAGACAATTACTACATTCTATTATGTGTTTTCAGCCTTATTTTTAGCTCAATTCCATTTTTTATTTGTTTATAATATACATATAATAAGTTACACTTACATAGTTTATTTAGATGAGCTGAGATAATATGTATGTTTAAAATACTGACAAATCAATCATAATAATATAAAATAACAAAATATCTGTTTTTATGAAAAACTAATTTCACATAAACAATGTATCATTTTTGCTGAAAAGTTTTTGGCTAGCCGAGTCTCATTAATTATTTATATATAATGACTACATCTTTATACATGCATTTCACAATATTCATTTGAACTTATGTTATAAACGATTTGTGTATTGAATGGTCCAAATGACAAACACCATAGAATATAATAATACATATTTCATCATCATATAATTTAATAATCATAATAAAACATATTTTTAAAATTTGCACATAGTGTTAGGGTATATTATAAGCTTTGAGGTTTTTAAACAATGTTTATTTATTTATAAAAATTATTTAAAAAAAATAAAACGTAAATAACGTTGATGCCAGTCATGGCGCAGCGGCACGAGGTGTTACTGTAAAACCGTTGTGGGTTCCCCACTCGAGAAGATGAAATATTTACTTAAATGTATATTTCCATTTCTTCGCTCTGTTGTCGAGGTTAAGCGCGGCGTTGAGTTCTGCCACTCAACACGCAATGCCTCCAGAATTCGGCAGAAAATGGGAAACGGAGTGTCTTAACACTAGGTTCCCTCTGCCTACCCTATTGTGTGCGAGATACAGCGTGAAGCTGATTTAAAACGTAAATAAACATAATAATCTTCGACTGTGATCGAAACTAATTTCTCTCCTGTTACATTATGTTCCTTATTATACTAAACACATACAAACGTATTATCAGGAATGCTTACACTCTAATACTGTTGCGTAATGGTAATTCAGTGTAACTAAGAGCTGATAAAATTGCAAAAGTGGCTGTAAATAATATAGGCCTTTTTTGTGCAATATCTCACCATATATTGAGATTAAGGCTGTATTTATTGCATGTCGTTAGTTGTTTTATGACTACCGTTTTTTCTCTTACTTTCACTGAGACCAAGTTGAAATGTTAAAGATTGCTGGTAGTATGGATGGATGCAAGTGTAATTTAATCTATATCAAATAAAATAACATTAGGAAGGTGCAAAATTGATTATGTATGAAATTAAAAAGAAATAGGCACTACACACACACTATATTCTTCTTTCATAATATTTTTATGAAATAATGCTATAGTTGCTATTATTTCATAATATTTAAAAGTATATTATTTACTTACTTAGGATTATAAGACTTATTCTTGAAAATCCTTTAAATCATTTATTCAACAATCATATCGTGTTAGGGCACCCTCTCCCTCTACATAGTACATACTCGTGATCTTTCCTTCGTGAGTTAGAACTTACAACATTCGCGCGTACAATCAGTCTATTTTTAACTGCACCATAAGGGTGTTAACTATAAGGATATATATTTAGAAATTTATATATGTACATATATGTAATCTGCTTAGTATATACTAGAAATACTATACTAGAGCTGGTTAACATTCAAAGGCAGTTTATATGAATTTTATGAGTTTTTATTTTGTTTTTATTTTAAACAAAAAATAATAATTGTGAAACATACTTGTGTAAACTGTTTTTATCACCTCATCCTATATGATTAGTAACTGCAGCTTACTTTCCAATGATGCAACAAATACTACAACATCGGGCTAATTCGAACTTTTCTTTCATGAATCATTCAGTATGTTTGAATGTTTACATCGCAAATTACGATAAACTTTCATTTGAGGAATGATTTTTGTTAACCGACTTTTTTAAAAGGAGGAGGTTATCAATTTAACTGCTTTTTTTATGATTGTTACCAGAACTTTGGACTGGGTAAACCGATTTTGATGATTCCTTTTTTTATTCAAAAGCTGGTGCTTCCTGTGTGGTCCCATTTTAATCTGTTCCATTTCTGACAATGTTATCTATGTGAAAATCATATAAGTATTATATTTGCATTAAATATGTGTGCGATGAATGTACGAATAACTCAATATCACGCTAGCCGATTTCTATGATTCTTTTATTTAGAAAGCATACACTTCAAGGGTAGTTTGATGAGAATTTGGTTAGGTTCTGATTATGGTTGTGAACGCCCGTCGGGTTACAGTAGTAACTTATACTACCTAATGCAGTGATTCTCGACCTTTTCTTTGTTGCGGCACATATTTAACGATTTCAAAATTTGGCAGCACATAAAGAAAAAGATAAAAATTATTTACTACAACACACTGGATAAATAGTTTATGACAAAAATTTTAAATATACGAATTTATTTTTTTGTGTTAAAAATATTTTTCTTTTTAAATGATATAATTTAATAATATTAACATTATTACGAAGTGTCTTAACATTTGGTTCCCTCTGCCTACCCTGCTGTGTGCGGGATACAGCGTAAAGCTGATGAACATTATTATATATTTGTAAAATTTGGCGGCACATTTTTGAAATTTGGCGGCACACAAAAGTGCCGCGGCACAGTGGTTGAGAATCACTGACCTAATGTATGAATGTTTTGGTGAAGATGACATTTTTTGGTAAGAATAGGATTTATCATCATAGGAGTTATCATGATGATCATATGATATAGTACCTAACTCCTATTCAGTTTTAAATAATTTTCATTTTCATTGCAGATTAGTTAATATTTTACAATTTCTCATTACACCGCCGTATTCACTAAAAGTATAGAGGCTTTATTTTTATCTTGAAAGCACGCTATATAAATCTTGACCAGTGGAGAGAAAATGCGAATGTTAACTGACCCACTTTTTATTCCTTTAGAATTGATTATTTTCTAATATTCACGTGTTGGCTAATACTTTTAATAGTAACTACAGTTATGGACTTATCTAGTGTTATCGAAATATCAAATGTCAAATGTAGATATAGATGAAGTATTAAGGTATTGTTTAGCTGTTTAAGATTACGATTGTACGAGATACGAGAATAGATATCTTGGTTCTTAACAGTTGTTGTACATGATATTAGGCTAATCGACTCTATGAATTCTTAGATATTAAAAATATAATACTTTTAGGTACCGTATTTCTTTAGGTATATATATATTACAAGAAAAAAAATGAAATGAAAGAGTTAAAAGTAAAACTTTAAATTTATGTTTCAAGAATGCAAAAATATATTAAAGACATTTCATTGTGAGAGATAAATTAGAATATTATTCAACTTATATTAAAATTAAAAGAATGGCTGTTTTTTTATTATTTTATTCTTTTTCTTTATAAAATGTGTAGGTACCTATTGACGTAGGAAGTGAAACTGTTTTCACTTTTTATGATTGCATGCGAACCAACTGTTAGCCCATGCGGGATTAAGCGTTAAATGTAAAGCTTCCAAGGAAATTGAAATTATAATTGCGTGTTCGTGATGCAAATAAGTAAAAAATACAACGTGACATAGTCACATTTTTGGGATTTTTTTTTCTGTATAAACATTTTGAATTATTTTTGTAATAATATTAATATTTAAACGCTTTTAAATATTAATATTGTTAAAAAATATTTAAATGAAAAATTTAAATCAAATCTGCTTCACGCTATATCCCCCAAACGGTAGGGTAGGCAGAGGGAACCTAGTGTCAAGACACTCCGTTCTCGACTTTCTTTCATTGCCTCGACACCAGAGTTAAGAAATGTAAATATACATTTAAATGAATATTTCATTTCCTCTCGAGTTAGGATAGAACCCACAACCAGTCGTTGTTCAGTCACACTTTGTATCCCTCCGCCACGACTTCACTTATAGCACAAAAATTTATTATAAAAAAATAAAATTGTTTAAATATAGTCTATATTCAAATATATAATTAATTTGGCAACGAGCCTTATTTATATGATAGTAATCACAATGTTTCATTTTATAGAATAAACACAATTCAATTATATTCACATTCTTACCGCTAATATAAATAAATCAAGTGCCTAGGTACTGTTATCTAATACGTGCATCTCAGATCTAGTTTCTCATCACTGTCTTACAGTTATCATCAATGGAATTTTACTCCAGTACAGGCCAGTCGTGGTGCAGCGGCACAAAGTGTGACTGTAAAACCGACTGGTTGTGGGTTCGATCCCCACTTGAGGAGATGAAATATTTACTTAAATTTATATTTCCATTTCTTCGCTCTGGTGTCGAGGCAAAGCTCGGCGTTGAGTTCTGCCACTTAACACGCAATATCTCCAGAATTCGGCAGAAAATGGGGAATGGGGAGTGTACTACACTAGGTTCCCTACCCTGCTGTGTGCGGGATACAGTGTGAAGCTGAATTTTGCTCCATACGATTAGGTAGCTACCTATTTTTAGAAACAAATCAAAATATGTTAGTTATATTATTTTATATGCACAGTAGTTTAGCACATGCTTTTATAATATGTGCCAATTGAAATACAATTGTCACAATCACAGTACGAAGACTTGTACGAGAACACATTTATTTATAAATCACTCAATACAACGCTAACGTTTAAATCACGATGTCTGACTTCAACTCTTTGCTGGATGATAAATTTTCAAAGCAAATTCTTGTTGGCAGTCGCATCCCGAGAGGCAAAGTTATACCATATTGTGAAAACGATATAATAATTTTTGATATAATGTTACAGTTTGTGTACAGAGTTTTGTAAGTGCCCCAGTTTTGTAGATGTAAGATTTAATAATATATTCGTATCCTGGACCTGACGGCACTAATGACCCCGCTCCATAACCAGTTTCAGCCGCGACACGTTTGAATGTATCTGTAGCTTTTGATTTTTACCACACAACTATAAAATATGATGAGGCCAGTCGTGGCGCAGTGGCACAAAGTATGACTGTAAAAGCGACTGGTTGTGGGTTCGATCCCCACTCGAGGAGATGAAATATTTATTTAAATTTATATTTCCATTTCTTCGCTCTGGTGTCGAGGACAAACGCGGCGTTGAGTTCTGCCACTCAACACGCAATGCCTCCATAATTCGGCAGAAAGTGGGGAACGGAGTGTCTTAACACTAGGTTCCCTCTGCCCAGCCTGCAGTGTGCGGGATACAGCGTGAAGCTGATTTTTTATTTTTTTTTTAACTATAAAATAATAAATATCATTTTAATAATATTATCTGTAACGGCACTCTATTAAAATGCAGTGTTCTAGTTTTCCATTTCAATGAAGTGTGTGTTTACTGTTATTTCAAATGATTAAATTATACCTAAGTATATACAGTACTACATAAGTAGTAGATCATATTTAAAGTTTAAGTTTTAAACTATACTTTTAATGTAGATTTTTGGATGTTGGCATTTTTATAGTTTATTCCATTACTAAATAACAGAATATTTTGTGTTATAATATTTTTTTTGCTCTCTACATGTATCAGGGTAGGAGAGGGAACCTAGTGTTAAGAAACTCGCTCACTAGTTTCCGCCGAATTCTGGAATCATTGCGTATTGAGAAGTAAAACTCGAAGTCGCGCTTTTTTACGAAGAAATAAAAATAAATATTTATTTTTTTCTAGACTGGAAATCGAACTCACAACATGTGGCGTTTACGCTTGTGCCCCTGCGCCACGACTGGCCTGGTGTTATAAACCACCTTTGCTAACAAATCTTTTAATTTTGATGTTTCTTATATGTTTTTAAGTGCAATAAAGAATATAATAAATCATGAGCTGTTATTATAAGCACTATTAAATAAGTTTAAATAAAAAGTGCAATTCAGAGCTAGGCGAGCGTTTTTTGCGGGCGACCTTTACGCCTGTTACTGTAACAATACTTTAGGCATTGACGTTAATCTGTTTTGTCCAATTAGCGGTGATTATTTATGTGTATGATACGAAATTTTTAATGTGAAATTTGCGAAACGAAGCCTTATTTATAGTTGAGTAATAAAATTTTTGGACTTTACTTCACAATTTGGAATATCGACTGTTTAAATTATCGCTTTTTAATAGTAGAAAGAAAATATTTTATTATAATATAATTTTTTAAGGTTGTCCATTTGTTGTAATAATAGATAATAAAACGTATTTTTCATGATCATATGATGACTTAATAAAATTTTATTAGATTATAATTATAACGATTTTAACATTTAACAACGTCGGCATTTTGAAACGCATTCTTTTAACGAAATTTTTAAATAACAATGTTTTTTTTTGTAATATTTATTTCAAAAAATAGCTTTATTATTATTATAGTCTATATTTCTTTTTTTTACCTACATTTCTTTTAAATATTTCTTAGTTTAATAACGGAGTTGCAAAAATATTACACATTTCCAAAGCGTTAAATAGATGTAGCCTTTTTAATTAAGTAGGTATAACCTTAGTCATATAAGAACACGGAGTGCATAAAATTATCACTATTTGTATCGTTTGAATGTCAATTTTGTTACTTAACACTCATGTTTCCATTTATAGGCGTCGCATGCAACAACTTAAACTATGGCAGCAGCGGGAGAAGGAGTGGGCGAGGGCGAGGGCGAAGCGAGAGAAGAGCAACAAACGCAGCATATACTTTAGCGATAGCGTCATGCTGCTGGAAGCCGCCGCGAGGAATGATATCGATGAAGGTGATTACGGTTTATATATACATATACATATATATACATATTTAATATGCCTTGTTTGTTTCTATAGAATCTCAGATAGCAAGATAAGAACCTGCACTTGTAGTATTTACTGTATAAGTATTATTATTTGCCAAAACTCAACAAAACCAACAAGCTAGGGAAAGTAAAAAGCGTGCAAAATCGGCCAAAACAAAAACTGCGTCTGTTATAAATATTCAGGTCATGAACATTCTTAAGGCGTACATAATGACAGGTAGTCAGTGTTAAAATCTTAAATGAGCTATTTGCAAAGTTTTAGTAAGAAAATTATAATAATAATAAGTATACCTAATAACACTATACATGTGTGTGATGTGTGTAATATATTTAGTTTTTTTTTGGGTGCAGGCTGTATCCCCCATAAAGCAGGGTAGATAGGGAACCTAGTGTAAATAGATTCCGCTCGCAACTTTCCGTCGAATTTTCGATGCATATTGCGTCTTGAGTTGGGAATTTAAACGCCGTTTTACCAGAGCCCGCTCTGGTAAATGAAAGTATTAAATATGTTATTCCCCCGAAGGAGAATCACACCTACAACCGTATCGTTTCAGTCGCGCGCTTGTGCTACTGCGCCACGACGACCTCATAATATGACTTCATCAAACGTTTAAGGGTTTTTATATTAAGATTTAAATTACGTCGACAAGCTTGTGAGTTTAAAATATATTGTAGAAGGTCAGCTGCTTTTATTGTATAAAAATTTTGCTAGCAGAAGTTACTTTGTTCAATATTTTAGTAATTCTACTAATCCTACAAAAAATATAAATGTGAAAGTTTGTGAAGATGATTGTTTGTTACAATTTCACGCAAAAATTGCTGAACTAATTTAAATGAAACTTTACAGTAATATAGCTTACCCATCAGAATAACTAATAACCTACTGCTTATGTATTTTTTTTTAATTTGCCTATAATTAAAAGATAAGTCTAAGCGGGCGAAGCCGCGTGTAGGTCTCTTGTAAATCATAAAATAAAATATAGTTGGATTAATGTGCGCACTACAAAATTTATGACAGGCATTAGGAATGACTTCATCGAGCAAATTACAACATTTGTTTTAATTTAAAAGGAGCGTCTTAATAAGAAACCGTCAATGCTACTTGCATAATTTTATTCCAATTTCATATATTATCGATATGATTAGATTAACATTAAAGATAAGAGATGAGAAATCACATAGTTATGTACAATAAATAATTAAAAAAATGTATAAGTTAAATTATGATAGTTTAAAATATTTAAAAATATAAAACACGTTTATATTTAAGAGATTATCTCATTAAAAAAAAGCAGCTTCACCCTGTATCCCGCACACAGCAGGGTAGGCACAGGGAACCTAGTGTTAAGACACTCGTTTCCCACTTTCTGCCGAATTCTGGAGTTATTGCAGAACTCAACGCCGCGCTTTGCATTGACACCAGAGTGAAGAAATGGAAATATAAATTTAAATATTTCATCTCCTCGAGTGGAGATCGAACTCAGTCGATTTACAGTCACACTTTGCGCCCCTGCGCCACGACTGGCCTCATTTTTTTCGACGCGATTTTTTTAGAAAATAAAATATCTTTGTAAATTCTGCTTTGAATAAACATACTTAGTTTACAAATGAAAGTGAATGATGTTCACTTTCATTTATCTAATTTGTGCTCTGTTGGTGTATAGAATAAAATTATGATATTATAACGGTTGTAATGTTGTCTATTAATTTTATACTAAACCGCTGCGACTTCTTTGCACGGTAATTTAACGTCAGTAATATAACGCGATGTAGAAAACAAATTAAACCACTCCCTTACTTTTATACGATATAGAATTTTGGAATTAATTTCTTATTAGCAGCACTCTGCTGGGTAGGCAGATTAAATCTAGTGTTAAGGCACTCCGTTTCCCACTTTCAGCTGAATTCTGGGGGCACGTGTTAGTAGTGGAACTCAACGCCTCGAAGTCTTATGTTATAGTACCATACATCTACATACCAAGTTATCTTTTTGTTTTTTTTCCTTTAAGGTTTTTATTTTTGGTACAATTTTAAGATATGTAAATATAGATATATAATTTATGAATGAAGACGACATCTTAAGTTTGATCTCAGATTTGAGAGCAGTTTATAAATACGGGCCTTAATGTGTAACTGCTATTATTACTCTCTGTCGATTTTGTTAAATGTAAAATAGGCGTACTAAAAACGATTCTATATGGAGTATTATTTAATTAATAACATGTATGAACTCGATGTTTCGTATTGGTGTACCTTGTGGCATGACACACCGTTACTAGACGGACAAGACTATGGTCAGCCTTTTCTCTTTCTAACTTCTTTTATAATATATAACAACAAAATTAAACAAATAAATTTCGCAGCATTTTAGCCTTAACACCCATCTAAAAAACATTAAAAAAATTGATAAACCAAAATTATTCTTTTCAGTACGAAGACTACTAGCACGCGGCGTAACACCAGACGCAACCAACGAGGATGGGTTGACAGCCCTTCACCAGTGTTGCATAGACAATAACGAAGCCATGATGCGACTCCTCCTCGATCACGGTGCCAACGTAAACGCTGAAGATAGTGAAAAATGGACACCATTGCACGCGGCGGCTACCTGTGGCAATCTGAATTTAGTTAGAATATTAATACAAAGGGGAGCAAACTTATTGGCTGTCAACGGCGATGGAAACATGCCGTACGATATTTGCGAAGAAGAGAGAACCCTGGATGCTATAGAGAGTGAAATGGCAGCCCGGGGGGTGACGCAAGGACTGATAGACGAGACCCGAGCTGCAACCGAAATGCAAATGTTACTGGATGTCGATCAGTTGGTCAAGCAGGGAATGGACTTGGATGAGCGTAGAGATAACCAGGGTGCTACTTTGGTGAGTTTCTATTGATTGGTTCATCTTTTGTAGTATGTATTTTTGGAGGTAAAACTAGATGTGATCTTTTTTTAATATTCTGACTACTTTTATAATCAATTTTAAAATACATTACTATAAACAAGTAAAAATTAAAAAGAAATAAAAATTATGGTATCACACTTAATATGCAATCTTTTAAAAAAAATTTTTTTTTCTAATTTATTAGATGAAATAAGTATTAGAACAACTAAAACATCATGCTTACTGGTTTTGTCTTTTGTATAGTTATGTTCCTTACAACATTCCGTATAGAGAGACCGTCGTCTTAGACTCTTAGCTCATACACGTTATCTATATCTATACTTATAATAAAATTGTAACTGATCTGTCAGTACATGGAAGATATAATAAAAAAATCTATTACTGGGGACATTTATCAATGTAAGAGAACCCAAAATATTTTTTTTATTTTATTTTTCTGTATGTGTGTCTGCTTGTTTGTGCGTTTGTTCACGCTAATCTTATAATCGGCTTAACCGATTTAAGTGCAGATTTCACTATTGTATTAAAGCAAACTTCCGTTCACATGCAGTGTTTGTTTAATTTAAATCGGTTCAGGTTGTTAAATAGAAAACTTATATCAATATAAAAATGCTACAAAATTAAATTTTTGATGTGTAGATTTGTTCATTTCAAATAATGTTATAAAAACAGGAAGCTATTCATATTAGAAAATAAACAATTGTAAAGTACTAGCGGGCGAAGCCGCAAGCGTGCCGCCAGTTATAATTAACATCAATTGGGCTTGAAATTTGAATCGCCACCTATATTATATTACTGTGTATTTGATCAAGTGTTGAAATTGCCTGTGATGCAATTGTTTACGATCATTTCTTGTACGTTTCAGCTTCATTAATTTCGTGATTTATGAATATTAGACATGTCATCTACACTTATATGTTATATATCCGTATTGTATTGTAATATATGTATATATACACGTTATTATAATTTATTCTTTCTAGTTTCTATTGTGATATAATAAAGTATGGAATACGTATATTTTATATCCGTATTCCTGTGTAGAATATTTAGATCTCATAATAATATCTTTATTTTATTACTTAAATGATCATTTTTATCACATGTTATATATTTTATGATAATAAAGCTTTGATTTAATTTCATAAGTGTACAAATTAAACTTAAATATATAAAATAATACTTTTTTTGACTTTAAAATTTCCTTAGACGCATGAATGGCGTGTCTGAACACTGGGTTCTTTCTGCTTATAGCACCGTCGACGAGCACTGTCGTTCGTCAAAACTTAAAATTAACTGTAGATGGATACGTAGATTTGATTTTAGGGTTTATCTAACTTTTGATTGTTTTGTTTTCGAGTAAACAATGCACATTAGTTTAGAAAGGCTAACTTCAGAGCAACCACGACTTGTTGGCCGTATTGTACCCTGTTATAAGCGGGGCGGGAAGCAAAAATAATAATACATACTGTATTTTTTGTTACAATAAAACTTTTTTTTTAACTAATTAAGATAAATATAATTAAGTACATATTTTTTTTTATTTTCTAGCTTCACATAGCGGCGGCCAATGGCTATATAAAAGTGGTAGAGTATCTTCTAGAGCATCGCGCCTCCACTGATGTAGTGGACCACGACATGTGGCAACCTGTGCATGCTGCTGCGTGCTGGGGACATGTAAGTATTATTTACTATATGAAATAGAATGTAAACTCTCTAAAGAGACTCCCTTTATTTTAGTTCGTTTTCGATACTGTCATATTATACTCTGTATTACGTCTTAACTGTCGGTGCCATAGCCCATATGTACTGACAATAAGATTTTCCTTGCATATTTTTTCCATCATGCTTTATTACTCATATAACAGGGTAGACAAAGAATTTGAAACACTTGTCTCAAGCTCTGTTTTTCGCTTTCCACCCAAATTTGAAACATTGCATATTAAGTAGCGGAACTCAACACTGCACTTTATCTAACTAGAGAGTAACGTACACATGAAGCGCATGATATAATTTCCCCGAGTTGTAATGGAACCCACAGCTAAACGCTGTCCCATTGTGCTGTTGCATTGCAGTGTTATACGATATACTACTATGCTTATTATTATTTGTGGCGCAGTGGCACAGTATGTGGCTGTGAACTCAAGAACCGTAGTTCAAAACACATCTGTAGGAATGAATTATTTTCAATCCTTCGCTCTGGTAAGAAGACAAAGCGCGGCGTTGGGTTCCACTCACACGCAATGTTTCGAAAATTGGTCATTAAAACTAGGTTCTCATTATTTACTCTACAGTGTGCAGGATAAAGCGTAAGGGCCCCTGTACACGACGCCGCCGCCGCGCCGCTCGGGCACCGCGCCGCCAAACACAGCTGCACCTATTACATTGCTAGCCGTAAAGTGCATACGTTTAGTACTAATAATGTATTATTATAACCAAGCAGCGGCGGCCCGGTGGCCGAGTGGAGGCGGCACGGCGGCGGCGTTGTTGTATACAGGAACCCTAAAGCTAAAAAATATTTTTTAATTTGTGTTTTTTTTTTTGTTGTAGTTAGAAGTATTAGAGCTGTTAGTGCATTATGGAGCTGATCTTAATGTAAGGAACAAACATGATGAAACTCCGGCAGGTGAGTGTAAAATGCTTTTCATTTATTTGTTTATTAGACAGACTAGTTATATATATTATATATTTTTAATAAATATATAAATAAACTTCACGTTACATCGTAAAGTATTCGGGGTTCATCCGGCAGTCAACAGGGTAGGCAGAGAGAACCTAATGTTAAGACACTCCGAATCTGAAAGAATTTGTCGAAGCATTGCGTATTGAGTGAAGGGAGTCAACGCCGAATTTTTGCCTTGATACCAAAGCAAAGAAACGAAAATAATCTACCGGCCCACTCGCGACTTCGCCCGTACACCACCTATAATATAAGACGATATGATACTAAATTAAAGTAATACGATACCATTCCTTATCATTGTTAATGTATTATTTATGGCTAACTAAGAATTAAACTATTATGTTATATAGCCTATAGCACTCCTAAGGCATGTAGCTTTCATACAAAACAAAAAAAGTAAATCCGACATGTAGTTCCAAAGATCTTAGTGTTTAAACAAACAAACCAACAAACTCTTCCGCTATTATATTATAAACATATTGAAAAAACTTTTTTATATTTGAAACAAACTGATTCCTACCTAGTAATTTTATTATTTTCATAATAATAAAGTACAATATTTATTGTTTTTATGATATACATATAATGAAGAAAAGGTTTAGTAAACAGTTAGAATTGTCAACAATATTGAAGACAAAATAGTTTAGCAAGAGAATCCAACGAGATTGAGACAGAAGCCAATCTTAGAAAAATAGTGTGGAGGGTTTTCGTCGATAGCATTCACTGTATATGTTGTTGTGTATTAAAGATTACTACTTAATTAATGAGTTTATAAGCGAAAATACTCCTTGAAAATAAAATGCCCGTTTCAGTTTATTATTATGAAGGTATCATTCTCATAAACCTATTAGAGCGATAAATTATCTGTAAATAATTGATTTAAACAGAGTCGCTCTGAGTTTCTTGCGCCGGTTCTCCTCAGGTCTGAGATAGTAACTTGGTGTACTGTAGTATATACCAGATACGCTAAGTTCCACTTCCACACAAAACTAATGAACTAATTTAGATAAAACTTTACAGCTATAGAGCTTATATATTGAAATAACCCACAGGCTACAATTTATGTATAGACTCTGTAAGATAATTTAGTGTAAAATAAAGTAATTTGACTTAGTTAATGTTGTTTGTCAGACATCTGCGAGGAGGGCGAGATGCGCGCGCGCATCCTGCGGCTGGCGGCGGAGCAGGAGGAGGTGCGGCGCCGCGCCGCCAGCGCCGCCGGCGAGCGCCTGCGCGCCGCGCGCCGCTCCTCCTCCACCGCCTCCACCAGCAGGTACGGGGCGCGCCTGTAGCTGCGCACATTTCATTTTACTAATTTTCTTATTTTTCATTATTCTTTTCCCGAGGGAACAATGAGAAAAAAAATCAAAAAGCCTAACCTCAGAAATATATTTAGTATTATATTGTTGTGAGAAAATATTTTTCGGAGTCATCTATAAACTACGCATAGTTCCACCGAATTTTTAGGGCATTGTGTGTTGAGTACCGAAACTCAACGCCCCGCTTTGTCGCGAAAGCAGAGTGTGGAAATGAAATTAAATTAAATATTTCATTCCTCCGAGTAGCAATGAAGCCTAAAACGTCGTCGTCTTATTTAGAGGAAATATGTAATATTCGTTAATTATTGAAATAGTAAGTGCAGAACAAATTCATACATCTGTCTCGTTTTCAGCCTTAACCCGCGTACTTGTGAAATCAATATTTTTGTTTGTTTTATAAATCTAACTAATGAATATAGTATACAGGGTGGAAGAGGCAGCGCTCCTTTTACGGAAACAGCATTGAGGGTAAAATATTTCAAATCTATACCTAAAGAAATTAATCAAGATGCCTCAAGTTTGGACGTAAGATTTTTTTTCATTTCACTATTTTTATCCATACCTGTATTTCGTGTGACGCGATTACGTATAGATCCCAATAACATAAACACTTACTACTACAAAAATACTACAACAACTTTGAACTTTATCACAAATACCTACGACTCGATTTCGAAATGAGCCGTGTGCGGCGGTGTTCCTTTGATGGGTTTATGTGTGCGTGCGTCCTTACAAATGGCGTTTTATTTTAAAATGACAATTTTATTATTTATTTTGTTTGAAAAAAATAATTTTTCATTTTTGGAAATTTATTTTTTTCTGATTTATATTAGGCTTTTATAGAGTAATTAAAACTGTGGTTTAAAACATTTAAAGTGGTGCTTACTCTTCCACCCTGCATAATATTAGAATAGAAGAAAGTTATGTTTATAACATTATTATAGCTATTATATATAAAGTTAGCTTAGTAGTCGGAGTGTTTGAACGATTTTCGGGAGATGCGGATAATATGGTAAAAGAAGTTTTAATGTATATTTCTTGTCAATCCACAAATTAATATCAATAACATCGCCTATAACATATAGTTGTTAGTTAACAAACGAGTCTATCATTTTACTTCTTATCATCGTTGTCATCGTTATGTACATCTGCAAATGTATATTGTAAGGATAAATTAGACCAATTTATATGATATTATTCTATCCATTACATATAAGGCTGTTGACGAAACATGGTTATTTTTAATAAATTAGGTAAAAAAACATCAGATAAAACACTTTTATAGACTATTAGTTATTAGTTGCTTTCAACAGAAGTTTCGGTTGGAACGGTTCGTATTTAATTTGAATCCGACTTTACACTTTAATGAAAAAAATCTGCTATTATATTAAAAAATATGTCCAGGTATCTTGAATTTACAAAAAAAAACCGTTACGTCTACATATACTTAGTGAGCTTAGATCATAGATAGATATAAGACATTATAATTGAGGATAAACAGAAGTTAAAAAGTTATAAATTGGGTATTAGCCTAACGTGCCTTACATAGTATAAGCTTGTTTGCGTGCGCAGGGTGCGCTCGGTGCGGCGCACGTCGCTGCGGGAGAAGCAGCTGGCGGCGAAGGCGGACGCGCGCGGCGAGGCGCGCCTGCGCGAGACCTTCGACTCCGCCGTCGATGACGACTATCAGGTATGGATTTATTATGTCTTTTATTATCCATTTATGGTCTTTTTAGGGTTTCGTACTTCAAAAGAAATAAAATAAGGCCGAGTCGGTCAACCACCACAATTTATAAGAGCTGACAAACTTAAGTCTGAGGTATGCGCTCATTTTGTATGAAATGGACTACAAATATAACTTTGTAATTTTTTCTATGATTTACCTATAAAATTCCTTTTTTAAATTTTTTACTTTGTTCGTATTGTAAGTTCTCACTCACTTCTTGCCAAATTTCATAATTGTAGGTCCACGAGGAGTAACCTACAGGTTTTGATTAATACACGGTGAATTTCATACAAAATGCGACAAAGATCTTTTTATTACGTTGAAGCTTGTAGCTTAAATTTTAGTGCTCCAATCAACATAGACCCGAATATTTTATATTAATTAATTGCTGCGTATGTCTATCTTGTGACTAAACGAGTGACTCTAAACGATTGTGGGTTCGATTCCCACTGTGCAGGAATGAATTATTTCATAGTTTTTAAATTAATGAAATACAATGAAATAACTCGATTTTAATATACTGTCGTATATCCAAGACCATATTAAAGAGCTGAGGTTCATTAAACTGTGACAGTAAATAAATGTAATGTTATGCTAGTATTTTACTATTAAATATGTTATATATAACAAATAACAAATTACTACAAAATCTTACACATGCAGTGTTTGCTTTCAAACGGCTATAAATTATGAATACTATGTTTTGTTTCTAATATTATTTATTTAAACATGTAATAGTCACTAGCAAACCAAAATTAAATAAATAAATATCTAACAAGATTTTGTCTGTGAGGGGACTCAAAAATAATCTTTCTATTTTCATTTAATATCGATTCGTCATTGCAATCTTATTATATGCTTACATTATATGCTTACTGCATCTTTTTATAAATAGAATTAGAAAATACTTTCTAATTCGATTTATAAAAAGATGATATATGAGATAATAAATATATATTTTTCTTTATGTTTTACTATTAGTTATGTTATTGCATATTTTATATTTATAAATATACATTAGTGAAAACAATAAAATATATATTTTTTTTATGATATGGTAATTATATTAAGATATATTATATAAATAAATGGATCTGTCGTGGCGCGACGTTACAGTGTCTGACTGTATACGCGACGATTGTGAGTTCGATTTTCACTTAAGTATATGAATTATTTTACTTTTTCGCTATAATAACAAGTCAAACATTTCCGTCCGTCTGCATAACATCTCAAAAATAACTAACTATAATAAATTACTGAACTGAACTAAATTACTGAATGCAATAAGTAATTTCTTATTGAGATTTTTGTTGTATATTTTCGTAATCCAGTATATTTATGCAAATTCATGCAAATAAACCACCGTTTCAAGTAATAATAGTATGATACCTAAATTTGTTTTAGTTAAAAACTACATGAGGTCAGTCGTGGCGCAGGGGCACAAAGTGTGACTGTAAACCCGGCTGGTTGTGGGTTCGATCCCCACTCGAGGAGATGAAATATTTACTTAAATTTATATTTCCATTTCTTCGCTCTGGTGTCGAGGACAAGCGGGGCGTTGAGTTCTGCCACTCAACATGCAATGCCTCCAGATTCGGCAGAAAGTGGGGAACGGGGAGTGTCTTAACACTAGGTTCCTTCTGCCTACCCTGCAGTGTGCGGGATACAGAGTGAAGTTGATTTGTTTTATTTAAAAACTACATACATATTTTGTGCGAAATAGAAAATTAATTACTGTCCAACTACCGTTTACTTTGTTGTATATATGAATATGTAGCGAAATGTTTATAATGTTTGTTATTCATAATATTATTGAATGTTTTTTTGCATTATGTTTAACATATCAAAGTATGCTTGCTCATTAATAATATTATTTTTTCAAAGTTCATACCAAAATATTATGTTCGCAAATGTATTTTTTATATCTGCATACTTTAACTAGACTTATATCTAGACATAATTATCTAGATATTTGATTCCTAACAGAGTCCAGATATTTTAGATTGCCTTTTTCCTCAACTTAATATCAATTAACTTAAGTAGGCAGCAGGGTAGGCTGAGGGAACCTAGTGTTAAGACAAGCCGCTGCCCACTTTCCGCCGAAATCCGGAGGCATTGCGTGTTCAGTGGCGGAACTCAACGTCGCGCTTTGCCTCAGCACCAGAGCTAAGAAAAGAAAATATAATACAGTGTGAAGCTGATTTGATTTTTTTATAGTTTCTTTTTTAATATTGTATTTTTTAATTAACCAGTAATTTTCATATAAAATTCAAAACTGTTGACCTACTAACCTATTTCTGATTTCACTGACCACGACTTTAGCACTAACCATCCTCATATTACTTGATTTATTCATTCATAGTATAATTTAATTGCAAGTGTTTCCGTTTGGATAACATTTTAGCCGGATCTGCGCGAGTAAATATTGAGATCTAGTTTAAAAATAATTGGCAGAAAGTATGTGAGCCGCCCCGGCTGTGCTTCTGACGCTTTTTTATATACGTAGGTAGATAGATCGGTTCTATTCTAGATATTGTGAAAATTACCGTTATTACTTACATTGCATTGTTCATGGTTTATTTTATATAAATTATTTACAGCTTATAGCGTTTTTTTTTATAGTAATTCTTTATATATATGTAGCTTGAGGCCAGTCGTGGCGCAGGGGCACAAAGTGTGACTGTAAAATCGACTGGTTGTGGGTTCGATCCCCACTCGATGAGATGAAATATTTACTTATATTTATATTTCAATTTCTTCGCTCTGATGTCGTGGCAAAGTGCGGCGTTGAGTTTTGCCACTTAACACGCAATACCTCCAGAATTCGGCAGAAAGTGGGGAACGGAGTGTCTTAACACTAGGTTCCCTCTGCCTACCCTGCTGGGTGCGGGATACAGCGTGAAGCTGATTTATTTGATTTTTTTAAGAAGTCTTAAGAGTAGTCGGTAGAATAATAATGTTAGTTGTATGTAGAAATTAGATACATACATATGTATATGTGGAGGCGGACATAATAATTGAAAGGAACATAATTGCTATTGTTGTTATAATAAATAATTATATTTAATTAATGTATGTTATTACGTGTTATATAGCACATAACTAAACTTTGTATGATGTTTTTAAATGAATTTGCTTTTATGATTTTTTTATGTTTCTATAAAATTGGTTTTTTTTTTTATAAAACATACGTTTTTTTCTATACGACTATATGCTATTATTAATGCTCTTGTACTTTCGCTGCTTTCTCGAGACGAGGCCGAAACTAATTAATTGGACTTCATAGTTAATTGTTGGCACTGTCCTTATATCTCCTATGCAACGTTGTTACAGTTTTTTTTTAATTTTTACAATAAACATTACACATAGAAATAATGAAACATCAGCTTCACGCTGTATCCCGCATACAGCAGGGTAAGCGGAGGGAACCTAGTGATAAGACACTCCGTTCCCCACTTTCTGCCGAATTCTGGAGGTATTGCATGTTAAGTGGCAGAACTCAACGCCGCACTTTGCCTCGACACCAGAGCGAAGAAATGGAAATATAAATTTAAGTAAATATTTCATCTCCTCGAGTGGGGATCGAACCCACAACCAGTCGATCTTACAATAACACTTTGTGCCCCTGCGCAACGACTGGCCTCATGATAATGAAACATCCTATTCTGATATTAATAATATAATTAAATATTTATTATCTTCGCTCTCTTGATCATATTAAGATCTGCTGGGTTATGCAAGGTTTTTTTTGTGAAAGAAACATATTACTTCTTACATCTATCATATTGCTAGATTGGGTCATATCCGTTGAAATACTATTACAATGTAATACCTATTCTGTGAAACATTTTTATATGAGACGATATACGATGTAGGTACGTTTTTAAAGTATAAGTGTATATACATGTTTTACTTTTAGTTTAAAGGGTGTATTTGAAGCTTAAATATTAATTCTTAATACATTCTTACTGTTTATAATTGTGAATTCCATAAAAGAATAAAAGTTTGTTACAAATAGGTATATTCTGTTACATTATTAAAAGTTACACTTTTATATTCTTATGAACAAGACTTGCACTAGTAACCGAGTGGCTGGAAGTTCCTTCTTAGTGAATATACCCTTAAAAAAAGATTTCTCGAAATTCCTACCGAAATATTTTTCGGGTTAGTTATTTTTTTACCATTTTTAAATTTCTTCTTAGGTTTCCAATGCAGAAAATACACCAGATACGTTATTATATTTTACTATGTACTTGGTTTACGATAGCGACCTGAATAGCACAGCTAATTGCTACTAGCGCAATCCCTATCTAAAACCTTGACGGACATACATGTGTTCATGTCTAACATATTGTCACGAGTGACTAAGAATATATTTACAAAATAATTAAAATACCAAAAAAAAAATGATTAACAAGCACTTGTCAACACTTAATGAACATGATTTTATGCAAAGATTGTTTTTAAATTTGACGGTGATAGTAATTAGAATGATTTAGCTGAAGTAAACACGACATGGCATTCGTTGCACGCATTGATCGACGACACTTCACTTCACATATTAAAGTTTTCCCGCGATTTCCCTCGTCGCGGACGACGGCTTCACGCACCGAGAGAGCACGCGCAGTCTGTGCGGGTCTCCCGCGCACGCAGCGTACCGCCGCGATCTTTTAATGATAATGCATTACGATGTACGAAAGAATATACGATTTGCCAATTTTCATTAAATTTCTATTGTTTGTGTTTCTCAGTTTAGTGGGCATGTTTGTGGGATTGTGCTTTTGATTTGTAAGAATGTCACTCGATATAATGTTTTTGACTAACGACAACTTGCACCGCATGCGCAAGGACCCGCCGGTGCTGGGTCTTCGGTATCGGGTACGTTTGTTTGTATGATGTTATATTTTTAATACATTTTAACAAATCTTTGTCGAGTTCGATCGAAATTTATGTACTTTACGAGGACTTTTTTTAGAAGATTTTAAATGTACTATATTTTTCTTTCTGAAAATATTAAATATTGATAGCGTTGTTGGAGTCACAAGGTGAATTATGTAAATATATAAAATAAAAATCACATAAAAATTTCAACTTAGTAAAAGCTCGTATCCTAAATACCGTCGCTTCTTCATAAACAACACCCGGTTTTTATCCCGCCAATTCCAACTCTGTGCATTCGATACAATCTTATTGTTTGGGTCTCGCCCGCAAGTTCATATACACAAATTAATTGTTGTACCAAGTTGTAAAAAATGGCCTCAATTCTATTGTAACTTATGGATATGGATGTTAATTTCAAATAGCTAATTCTATATTTATAAAAAAAAAAGATTCACACAGTATCCTGCACACGGTAGAGTAGGCAGAGGGAACCTAGTGTTAAGACACTTCCCCACTTTCTGCCGACATCTGGAGGCATTGCGTGTTGAGTGGCGGAAATCAACGCCGTGCTTTGCATCGACACCAGTGCGAAGAAAATGAAAATATAAATTTAAATAAATATATCATGGCCTCGAGTGGCGATCGAACCTATAACCAGTCGATTTTGCACACTTTGTACCTCGCGCCACGAATGGCCTCGTATGTTCTATATTAATTATGAGTTAGATAATTTTATTTTGGAGATATAGAAGAAGAAAGTTTTATTGTAATTAAATATATCTACATTAAATGAAATCTAGGTCTTTAAAAAATGATAGATACACACACATCGTATCTTCTGTAATATACGAACTATATACTTAGGCGTAAGCAAGCTTACTCATATAGTCAGATTAGGTACACACCTATATTTTTGTGGCTGGGTGATTGTATTACACACAGAAGTATTTAACCGACCGACCTTGTTATACTTACAATAAACTTACTATTAACTTACTATTTACCGCTAATTTGTTTCGTTAATTTTTATATTATTTTTTAAAATTACAGTATTTAAATTATACCTCAATTAGATGGCTACTTAGCCATAAGGCCACCTTTTTGTACATTTGTTTTCTTTTCTGTTTTTTTTTTGTGTATTTTATATAAGTGGTGTACAAATAAAGAAATAAATAAATAAATTTCATGCAATTGTTGTGTTTTTGAAATCACTTTGGTACTTATTATTTATAAACAAATATGGTTGCTCCAAAATATATTTCTCGGAACCGATAACATAAAGTGCAGCGTAAAGTACTACCATTCCACATGAATGTTTTTTGTTTAGAAAAAAAAAAGATAATAGACACTTTGCTTGTCCCGTAAATACAGTAAGCAGATGATAAAATACTACTGATATGTGTAGATTTTAAATAGTATTCCTCTTTATAAATACCACCCCAGTTAATGTAGTTTTAAAATATTTATCTGTTTGAAATGCTTTAAATTTGAATTAGCGACATTTTTCCTATGGTGAAACGTATAATCGACTTTATTAATATTATTAAATGCTAAAAGCAATAAAATATACAGAGCATATCTGGAGATATGGAGGGGCAACACAAAGCGTGCCGACTAACGCAGTGATTTCAAATTTAGGAAATTCATATAGTAAATATTGTTGAAAAGTGAATATTTTTTTTCAAATGTACCCTTAAGAGATAAGTTAGTAGATAAATAGAATAATAGAAGATATAAGTAATTAAAAGAAATGTATGTATATAAACTTCAATATAGAAAAAAAAACTGGTCAAGAGTCGGGTTCGCCCACGGTGCCGTACCAATTTCAGGATAAAAGATAAACAAGGATAAACTTAAAAGTTGACAGACTTAAGTTTGCGGGCGTGCATGCACTCATTTTTTATGTAATGTATATATGTAATGAACTAAATTAAACATAAGGTATTATTATAACCTTTTTGTCTGTAATATACTAAAATTTCCCATTTTTTTTTGTAAATTCTCAACTTACTATACAAATAAAAGAAAAGATTCGAAAAATTAAAAGAAAAATGGAGTCATAACTTTATGCCAAATTTCATAACTGTAGATCTACTGTAAATACCCTTTTTTAGTTTAGTTGATTATAAGGCGACAACAAAGTGATTTTTGTAAGGGTTCCGTTCTTTTCTTTTTGAGGTACGCAATCTAAAAAACGATATATTTTCACTGTCTTGACATTACGTACTGTTAATTAATGTTGTTCTTATTATACTGAATCCATTATGGAATGTAATAAAATTATAGAAAGAGATAGTTTCGAATCATTCAGTTTTGCTTGAATTGTTTTGATATTTATTGATTATGATACTTTTCATTACAGTAATTTTAAATGCATTTTACATGCTATTACACATATTATGTAGTAAGTGCATAATATATTTAGCAATATAATTTTCTTATTTCAGGGGCTGACGAACAGTGTAGAAAATGATCAGAATTCCACTAACATATCAGCTGATTTATCGCATACGCGCCTATCGATTAGTTCGACAGCGTCAAACCAAAGTTACGAGTCCGGAAACGTGGATTACACGGTTCCCAAACATCCTTACAACCAAAAAGGCGCTCATAGAATTGGCGATACAATAGATTCAAATGAAAATATAACATACAACCAACCAAAAGTAACAAATCCTCTATTCGGAGTGAACGCCGCCTCGCACTACTCCCCCGGCTCCTTGAACGAAACCTCCAATGATGCGAAGCACTTCGACAGACTGCCCAACGGCGTGAGGAAAGCACCTGAGGGTCAAGATAACGAAGCATTCAAAACCGAAGACGCAATAGATGGTATGAAAGAGATTGTTATGAACCAAAACCCAATCGCGATCGCCGAAAGCGGAACCACATACACCACAGACAATAATGGTAAAATCAATGTTCATGTCACCGTCATGATTAACGCAGGTAATTATATGCATCCTTTGAAATCTCCATTTCACTTAAAGCACCATAACATACATGTAAGGCACAATTTAACAATTTACTCAGTAATAGCACAGTGAAGGTTTTATATATTGAAGTTTTTTGGAAGTGGAAGAGCCGTAAGGAACGAGGATGCATATTGAGGCAAGCGGTTATAGCGGTTATAGTAGTGGCTGTAGCGCTAGTTGTGTTTCTTGTGTTATGTTCTTTGTAAAATTATTTATAATCTAGTTATTATGTACACTAGGTATATGCACACACTACAAACTGAACTAACTGCACATTTGATTTTGAGGTCATTTTATGGTTTTTGAACATTGGTATCCCATTTTGGTGGTAATGATATTAAATGTTTTTTTTTTTAATATTATTACAATATATAAATATAAAAGTTTAGTATAATAACTGGATTTTAATTGTAGAGCTGGGATGCATTGGTATCGTGAATGTGTTGTTTTTTGTAGTTAGACTTGCATGAATCTCTTTAAACAATCTTGTCTTTCACTATACGCTGTCTATCTGTTAATTTTTCCATTTCTTTATGTTATAGATAGTAAATTTTAAAAAATAACAAATTACTACCAGTGACGTCACTAGTATATTTGGCGCTGCTATTATACTTTCGTAAAACGTAGTATTGCTCTTGTGTATAGTAATATATAGTGTATGCACGTGAAAGTACGCCAATTAAGAAACACCACATTCCTGCACAGTTACGCTCATCTCGTAAGACTATACTTATAATTCCACTGTTTTTTTTTATAAACAAGTCCATTAAGTTGCCAGTACCGTCTTATATACGCTCAAAGTAGGAGCTAATTTATAAATGCACATAATATTGCGATAATATAATATTAGCATGTGAAACAGTGCATGATGGAAACCACCAAACGAAGTGACAAGCAGAAATTAGTCACTAATCTAATGTTTATTACAAATATTACAGGAACGTTAGCAGACTTGAAGAAACAGAGAGCACAGATAAGGACGAACGGAAGTCCAGTCGAGGGCAGTCTCAATTCAACGACAAATCACAGCTTGAATTCTATACCGGAAGTTCCGAAACAGGAAACACAAAGACAGATAAGTCCAACAATAAATACTAATACAACAGTTCCGAGGTTCTCGGGGCACACTAGTGATGTGGTCGGTGACACGAAGTCTCACCGGTGTTGTGTTATAATGTAAGCACATCACTAGTATAACAATGTAGTCTGATCGTCATTCCAAAAAAAAATATTTATTCTGGACCCGTCTATTGTAAATTGTTAAAAATATATTTGCGAATCTTTTATTGTAATGACAAATTAAATTATATTTTTCACCTTTAATTCTTATTTACATATGGCGTTATTATTTTAAAATTATTTTTATCGATTTTTCGCAAATATATATAGATAATTTTTATAGTGGAATGAATATTGCCATTTTTGCTCACGAAGCAAGGGCTTGCCAATTCCCTATGGATGTGTGATAGTTTGTAAGAGCTCAATGGTTATGTACATAAACATATGGTTGCTAATATTTTATATATATATTGTAAAAGTTTATATATTTATTTCATTTCATTCTGTTAAACATTTGAAGCTGAAATCTTGAAATATTTGCGTTTTTTTTTTCTTGCCATTAATAACCGATTCAAAATTTAATACAAAATTGAAATGCAATTATGCGGCAGCAATTTCTATTCTATTTAATTGGATCTTTGACTTTTTGCAAACTTAATAAAAAAAGTTTCAGATCGTAGATATTATTTAATTTTAATTAAAAAAAAACTCTTGTCACTCTGTTTATTATTTGCAGAAAACTAATATTTGTTAATCACTTGCAAAATTCAAAAGACTGCAACATGTTAGAGATTATGCTAATATATAATTAATTTAATTGGTCTGAAGTAAATATTGAAAAACAAGTTAAAGAATCGATTATTATTATTATCGTAGGTTTTCCTTTTACCAATATTAAGAATCATATTTTTCAATATTTGCTTGCATGCCAATTGTTTTAAAGCAGCTGATAGTTGAATAGTATCAGGGGGCCATGGAATTTCTATGGTTGTGCACATTGTAGCTATTTTTGTTTTTTTTTTTTAATTATAATATGTCAATAGCACAGTATACAAATATGGCGGCAGATAAATAATGGCCTAATTTTGGCGTAAACAATATATGATGTAGTTTTTAATATGATTGTTATATTATAATTTTACAATATACATACAATTTAAAAATAAAACATTTTTATATCACTTACAATTCAACTAAATATATAATGATTAATGTGCATTTGTTATGTCATTTGTGTATGTTTAATTTTTTAATCTTCGCTATTATTTTTAATCTGTTGAAATGTTTCTTTCTTATTTGTATATTTGTTTACTGCTGAATACTCTTATGTGTGCCAATTTGTCTACGTTTCACTTTATATCTTATATACAAGTTATATTATTTTACATAATTATATAAATTGTAAGTCGTTGTGTAAACTATAATCCTTCCAATGTACGTAGCAACCCCTTAAAATCCAGTGTTCATTATCTGTGTTAATCTTATAACAGCAGCTAAACATTCCGTTAGACTTTACAAATATATTTATGTAAATAAGCTTTTTGAAACATATTTATCGTAATTATTAATCCCCCATCCATTAGTAATTCATTCGTCCATATCATAGTCACTAGTATAGAATAGACTATTGTAGATTAATTCCACAGGTACTTAAAAAGTACTTAAATGTATAGGAAAAGAAAGTATTTAGCATTCCTTGTGTTCGCCGTGTGGATGTAAAGTGAGGAGCTCACTTTCCTCTCGACACCGACTCTATATTCGAAATGATCTTCTAGTATTTTTTTTAGAAAACATATTAAAAAATAAATGACGCGCTTTGACTATTAAGACGTTTATTCTTATGAAGCTACGTCAAAATTTATATACGCTTGTTCCGAAGTAACTTGATAAGAACGTATGGCTCAGTAGTCAGAGCGCTTGGACGGTTACTAAGAGGCTTGAGTTCGAGTCCTGCTACTTTCAAATTCTAATACGGTTTCTAAAATATTATTTTATTATTAGTGTGGAATAACACTGTAAAATGTTAAAAATATGATTCCACTATTGCGTACTTTCGAACTAATTTCTAGAAATTGTGAATAATGTCGCAAAATATAATGAGAGACGTGGAACAAGCAAAGCAATATAAAATGGCCTTATAGATATAGAAGCACAAAATATTCTGGTTGTTTTTTGTTTATTACAGTATTATTTAATGGAAGCATTTTTACAGGCATTTTGTGATATACATATTTCATATTTCGAAGATTTTTTTATTATATCAAAATCATAATTGTTATTACTCATTTACAAAAGAACGATTTTTTTTATTATAAGAAATGTATCATGAAAACGAGTGTAGAAAAAGAATTACATTTTTATGCAATATTAACTTTTCTATAAAAAAATCTAAAAATGAAAGTTTTATATTTCACTTCCTTATTTATAGAGAGTACTTTATTTGATAAAAAAAGTCAACCCCAGTAGCATTTTGAAAATTGATAATCAAACATGCACCATATATTAAATCTTTAATGTTTTGATGTTTATATCTTAGATGATAATAAATTAATTAGTGTGGACGATTCCTTAAACCAAAATTTTTGTAAACAAAATTGTACAGAAGTTAGCCATTGAGAATATTTTTAAAAAAAAATTCTATAATAAGGCAGTCTTGGTGCAGTGGCATAGTGCCGGACTGTAGCAGGACGGTTATGGGTTCGATTCCCACTCGGGGGGAAAATAATATGTTATTTTTATTTTACTCGCTTTGGTAAGGAGGCCGCGGCGTTGAATTCGGTCAATCAAATTGGGTGGAAAGTGGGAAATGGAGTTATTTAGTATTAAGATCCATCTGCTTGCCCTCCTATATATAGGATACAGTGTGAAGCTAAGGAAATAAATATAATTTTCAATGGTTTTCTCCTGATTACAGTGATTTAGTCTTAAAAGTAGTATCCTTCACGAGTGCCTCTTGTTAGTCTTGCCTTAAAATATATCTCCTGTGAAACATATTAAATATAGTTTCGTATTTCAATGTGTATTGTTGAATTTTAATCTTAGCTATACATTTCAAATCATTCCTATTTATAAAAAAAATGTAAGATTCGTTGTATATAAGAAGGAAAGAAGGAAGTTCTATTGTGAGATAACATATATATTTTTTATTGATATATTTATATAGTACTACAATGTTTTCTTTTAAGTAGCCTTGCCAACTTTGATCTTGCCTCTGGATTACTTATTTTTTTTATTTTCAAAAAAATGCCGTTAAACGTATTGTTGTATTATATGAAATCATTTTTTTTAAATTTATGAACAATTAACGAATTTGTGTTGAGAAATATAATAAAAAGATAATTTAATTCTTTTGTAATTTATATATGGCAAAGCTACTTCTTTCTGCAGCTTTATATCATTTACATTTTACACCTTAATATTCTAAATACATAATGACATCTTTATAAATTGTAATTGCTTCATACAGCACAAAGCCATACTAAATAATTATCACTTTTGCCTAACATAAAGTTCTATATTAATTAAAGCACAATAATATCTTGTAAGTAAAAATATATTTAAAAACATAGCCTATATTATTAAACATATGGATGTGAAAATTACACTTTATAAAGATTCATCAGTGAAATAAGTCTATACATATCTTTATTGTGTTTAATATATATATGAAGGAGGTTGTAAGAATAATATTTGTATCCATTTTAATGTAGAAGTCGTTTACTCGTAAATTATTTCTGTAGTTATATATACTAAAGGAATTTTGTTAATGTGATGTATAATTCCTTAATATACCTGTCTGTGTACTTATATTCTGATGCACTACTGTTTCAACACGACGGTTGTCAGTACAAATTTATAGTGAAGTAAATGTTTGATGCAGCTCAACCTGTTGTATATTCTACTCAAAGTTTCTACTATATATAGATTTATTGATTACTATTAAAATTTTATCAAACTTAGTGACTGACTTTTGAACAGTAGTGTTTATATTGTAAGATGATTCCTAATTTACTTAATTATTATAAATAAATCGATTGTTTTAATAGTTTTGTTTTATTTTTGACGGCGTTTTATTTTATCTCTCGCATGAACGTTTGTGTCGTGATATCTTGAAACACTAAAATACAATGAAGGCTTGCAACATTGTTCGTTTTTTTATCTTTAAATTACTATTCAGTACTTATAAAGCTTAGTAATAAACATACAAAGATAATATATCATATTTTTAAATAAATACCTATGAAATAGAGAAATTATTTTGGGATTTATTCATACTATTGTACACGTCATAGATAGTTATATATTCAATTACATATCTTAAATTGACGCGCTTATTACGGTACCACAACCGAATACTAAATCGATGGCGACAAAGTAAAAAAGTTACCTGCAAACATATTTTACTTTATTTTTTTTATCTTTACACTGTATGGAGGCAGAGGAAACCTAGTGTTAAGACACTCCGTTTTCCACTTTTCACCGAATTTTAGAAACATTGAGTTGGCGCGTTGCGAGCAAAGAAATGAAAATATTAATAAATAATAATTCATGTCCCCGAATGTGGATTGAACTCCCAACCGTCGCGTTAAAGTTACACACTTTCGCGCCTGCCCCAAAATGATCGATAAGTAGAGAAAGGTGTGCTTATTTGCATTATGATAGAAGAGCCCATGTGGGAAATTCCGGATTTACTAAGGCGCAGCAGATTAATATACTTGGGGATTCCTCGTACTCGGTTAAGTACTTTCACCAAATATGGACCCCATATATAAAAAAAATGATCATCTAAAATTCTCGAGCGCGGCATATTGAGTTAAACTGAGTTAGTTACATGCTAAATCATGTATATTCTACTAATCTGACAATTTGAGAGTGACGTAAAGAAGGGGGAGGGCTACAAGGCTATAAACAAAAAAACGTATATTCTCAAGCATGGGTTTGTTTTCTTTTTATTTTGAAGGGAATAATTGAAGGATTACGAAAAAAATATAAAAGAAAGTAATAAAAAATAATCTATTAAGTTTAACTCAGCTACAAGTTGCCTATATTCCTCTTTCTGTGTTTCTATTCCTCCCTTTCTCTATTTTTTACTCTCACTCCGTCCCCATTTTGGTTTCTGTTGCCATGACAGCTAATCACATAAACCTTTTTGAGTATCCGGAATCCGGATACATTCAACTTGCCATTATATGTATATATAGATATTATTGGCATTGATAGAAGAAGATGATTCTACCGATTAAGATCATTATTAAAAAAAAATACTCGTAACAAAGATATTATTTTATAATTATTTTCTTACAAATACAAGTCCAGGAGGCCAGTCGCGGCGCAGAGGAACAAAGTGCGACTGTAAAACCGACTGGTTGTGAGTCCGATTCCCACTCGAGGAAATGAAATATTTACTTAAATTTATATTTCCATTTCTTCACTCTGGTGTCGAGGCGAAGCGTGGCGTTGAGTTCTGCCACTCAACACGCAATGCCTCCAGAATTTGGCAGAAAGTGGGGAACGGAGTGTCTTAACACTAGGTTCCCTTTCCCAACCGTGCTGTGTGCGGGATACAGCATGAAGCTGATAAAAAAATGATAAATACAAGTATTATATAATTACTTAAAACATACATTTTTTTATTGACATGCTATTTTTGAGCTTTTCAATTGATTACGTTCAAACGTCGAAAAAAAAATGGGCTTGAAAATTCAAAATGACTATTTTTTTGCACATTTTAACAACGGCTGCGAGTGTGCATACATATAAGCACCCGATCGATCCGGTCTTGCTGCATGTTACGTCATTACTTTAGGGTACATATTAAACAATATGAAGGAATGTGTAATATAACTTTTTTTCCTATTTTATTTCGTTTGTTTGCGTGTTTGTTAATTTGTTTGTACGAATTTATTCAACCTTGTAAAAATAAAATTGCGACGTAAAAATTCTATTGACATAAGTCAACGTGTGCATCCATAGACGTAATGCAACACGTAAAAGTATTGCGTCATTAAATATCACCTGCCAATTATGACTACAAGTGAGGCTGAAATGTAATCGTCATCGTGTAGTAATGAATCTTACTCTAATGTAAACTAAACAGAACTAAAAAGTAATAATTATTTTTTTTAGCTTCACGCTGTAACCCGCATGTAGCAGGTAAGACAGAGGGAGCCTAATATTAAGATACTCCGTTCCCCTCTTTCCGTCGATTCTGGCGTTGCGTGTTAGGTGGCGAAACTTAACGCCGCGCTTTTGCCAGACACCAGAGCTAAAAAATTGAAATATTAAAGATTTATTTTTCTCGAGTGGTCATCGAACCTACAACCTGTCGTGTTTACAATAACAAGCTTGTGTTCATGCACCACGAATGTTTTCATTTAGCTAGAGAAAATTACACGCTAAAAATCATTGCAAACTAGTATCTGGTAAAATGTAAAAAATAAAATACCTTATATATTTTAAAATGTTTATGCTTATCATTTTATTTCTGGTTTTATTTTCTATAATGATTTCAACGAATTGGCTAAACCATAATTATCTCGAATCGATTCACAGCTTTAATTACCGAAATAAAAAAAACACAATGTAGAGACACGTTCCAATGTAGAGACACGATGTCTGATATTTTTTGCTTTTGAGTAATGACACACCAAGTTGTGAGGCACATCATTACGGTTACAGCGGCAACGGCAACCAACAACCGACATTGACAGTGCTCGCCGGACCGCCACACCGAGCAGACGCGTCGCGGCCTCACTCCAAGTGGCAAGTGCTTCACGCGACCAAATCTCATCAATTCCGGAAAATCGGCAATTTATTCCATCATTTGTGTATGCTCAGCTTCATAAGACGACTGTGCACCATGAAACCACCGACTAACGTGAGTTTTGAACATAATATACGTATAAAGTAAATAGTTTCATTATATTTTATTTCTAATGACTCTACATGAGTGTTTTTTTTATTTTCGTAATGTTTTTGGTTATTTTTTATTGGCTCCTAGAATACATATTTAACACGTGATAATAATATTTTATTTATTTACCAATGTTAGCTTATAATTTATAAATAATTTCTTCTGTAACTTCATTAATAATCTTACAAATCAAACAAAACTATTGAGCATTGAAAACAAAATTAATATTTATAATAGTAATTTTATTTTAAATTAAGATAGTAATAATGGTGAATGTACCTGTTAGAGGTATACCAAATGTAAATTGCAATTTCTAGATTGATTGATGCTTATGGAAGTTTTTGCGGAAGAAAGTAGAGCGATGTACGCGAAACTTGATCAGCAATAAAAAAACTCTTATTAATAATTTAATTTTCTATAATTAATAAGAATATAATATAATTTACGCATTATAATTTTAAGAAGAGTACACAATAAAATATTAAAAAAATAATATAATAAACGTCGTAGTGCAGATTAAAAGTGTCTTACTATAACCATGGTGGTTATGGCTTCGAACTCTACCCAGAGAATTATTTATATTTAATAAAGTATATACTTTCCTCAAAATATTGAATGACATATTGTGTATAGTTTTCCTTAAAATTTCATGTAAGCGACCTAGTTCTTTCTTGTTATTGTAAATAAAATCTATTAAAACATTATCTTCGTAGAATCATAATAATCATTTCTCAAATGAATTGTATACCGTTCCTGAATGATTAAATTGAAAGAAAAGGTGTTCGTATTAAAAGCATTGCTCTACCAAGGCTTAAAATTTTGAATTTTGATATTTGAAGTTAAATGTTTTAATTTTTTTCTAACAACAAAAACATCTAAGGAAGCATAATTTTCTAGATTTTATAGGATTTATTTTTTTATAATTTAAAAATACTTACAAATTGAGGATTTATACATTTAAATGGCTGTGTGAATTTAATTCACATTTAATGGCACAACCGATTGATCTTGTGATGATTGATTTTAAGATCTTTACTAACAATCCAGTTCAAACACCGTTCCTACATAAAAATATAAAATTTCTGGCTCTACTTGATAGTTATTAAAATGTGAAAATTGTAATGTTTATATAATTACTTTGACTTTGATTTTAATTATAAAAAATATTTTTAATGCCAGCCAGAAGCCAGTCGTGGCGCACGGGGACGACATGTGACTGTAAAAGCGACTGGTTGTGGGTTCGATCCCCACTCAAAGTAATGAAATATTTATTTAAATTTATATTTCCATTTCTTCGCTTTAGAGTTGAGGCAAAGTGCGACGTTTATTTCCGATACTCAACACTCAATGCCTCCAGAATTCGGCGGAAAGTGAGGAACGGAGTGTCTAATATTAAGTTCCCACTGCCAACCCTACTATGTGCGGGATACAGCGTGATGCTGATTTTTGATTTATCTATATTTTCATAGAACATGCATTGTAACTTCTCTCACGTGTCGTCAATTGTCATACAGATGACAGTAGCTCAAGGGAAGCGTGCAATTTCAACCGACCGAAATAGACTGTTCACATGTAGTACGATCAAAGTTCAAGAACTTGGTGGTTTTAACCTGATTTAAATTTTTATACACAAAAATTTTGAGTTTAACAAGTTTTTAAACTGCAACAACTTGTGGCTTCTTTGAGGCCAGTCGTAAAGAAGGGGTATAAAATGTTACTGTAAACGTGACTGGCTCTGGGTTCTAATCCCACTCGAGGGAATGAAATATTTTTTCTCGAGGGAATGAAAAAGTTTAAAGTGAGGAAGGGAGTGTCTTAACATTAGATTCTTTCTGCCTACCCTGCTGTGTACATTGTATAAAAAAACTTGTCACTTAAAAAAATATAATCTAAATATTAATTTATTTTCATACACATTTATAATTTCTAATAGAATGGACAGTACACAGTTATAATCAATAAAAAAAATATTAAATCAGCATCATATAATTATAATATTCATAGGTAAATACAACATTTTTAATTTACATAAATAGACTCTTCTTTAGCTATCAATAAAGTAAATAACACATCGAATAGAACTCTTATTGTATATTTGAACTGGACCCTAGTGTTTACCGATGTATAATAAATTACTTAACAAGAGGTCCAGATAAAATTTGAACGCAGTAACTTAGTCTAATTAGCGTTGTTGACCTTTCTTTTATATATAATATTATAGATATTAAATGTACAATATTTTTTTTTATGCTTCACGCTGTATCCCGCACACAGCAGGATAGGCAGAGGGAACCTAGTGTTAAGACACTCCGTTCCCCACTTTCTGCCGAATTCTGGAGGAATTGCGTGTTGAGTGGCAGAACTCAACGCCGCGCTTATCCTCGACACCAGAGCGAAGAAATGGAAATATAAATTTAAGTAAATATTTCATCTCCTCGAGTGGGGATCGAACCCACAACCAGTCGGTTTTGCAGTCACACCTCGTGCCGCTGTGCCACGACCATCCTCTTACAATGGATTCTTTATTTAATAGTAAATGCGCCATAATAATTATAACAATTTTAAATTATCATCAATAAATTATAATGTTTGCTCTTAACTGAATGAGGTATTCATTAACAAATGTTTATTATTATTTAATTGAGCATTTTCGTTAAACGATCCTTAAATCCAGGCGCAGGTAGAGCAGCCAAGTAAATTGCCAGAAACTGGATTCGCGTCGCTTTTTAAACCTGAATAAATTATAATTATGGTTTCGTGACCGTTCCTATAAGTGATAACGGTAATGACACCAAGAAAGTTAAAGTTTTTTACAAAGTATTACAATTTAGTTTTTTAATTTTTATTTGTATGAATTGCGATTTTATTTTTCACATTGTAAAGATTTGTTATAGTTTTAAAATCAGCTTTACGCTGTGCTTCAGCACACAGCAGGGTAGGCAGTGCGAATATTCTCCATTTTCCGCCGAATTCTGGAGGCATAGCGTGTTGAGTGGCAGAACACATCGCCGCCATGGTGTGGAGACACCAGACTGAAGAAATTAAATATGTATTTTAATTTATAATTTAAGTTCAAATAAATATAAATAATTTCTTCAAGTGGGAATCGAACCCCTAACCAGTTTCGTTACAATCTGGCCAGACTGATCTTGTTAAATTTTTAACTTTATACAATATTGACTCATACAAAAAATATTTAAAATAAGTTAATATTTTTAACGTTAATATTAATATAGAAATATCGACGTGTATTAAATGTTATTTGTTTACTTTTTACGCAGGCCGCGTTACTCCATGATGTGGATATACCGACGAAGAAGGCAACATTTGGTATGGGTTGTTTCTGGTCGAACGACTCCTTATTCGGTGCTACGCCGGGCATCGTACGCACAAGAGTGGGCTACGCGGGTGGCACTACAAAAAATCCACACTACAGAAACTTGTAAGCTATTATTATAATATAATCAGGACTTAATTTGATTTATAAATAATGTAATCAGAATAGAATTAGTAATTGTTGATCAACGAAATAGTAACTCGTTTACTCGATTATATAATTATCAACGGGTAGGTGGCGACAGCTCATTGATACTTATCTCCAGATTCTCATCATTCCTGATGATGAGAATCTGGAGATAAGTGATCTCAGTCAAATTCATCAGATCAGTTATCGTTAAGTGAATGCTTATTGATTTCATTAAATTGTCTTTAATTAATAATATAGATAGACTACAAATATTAATATAGTGTAAAAACTGATTAGAACGAAATTATTTTAGTCATTTAATCCATATCCCCCATTTTTTTAACAATATTCATTTAATTTCAATATAAAAAATATTTTTTACTTTTTAACTATTACATAATTTATATTTCATGCCCTTGGTGGGCGATCACATTTGATCGATTTTTTATCATATTATTGCATTGTCTTTGATAAATTTATGCTAAATTTCAAATTAATCTGACGTTTCAAAGTCGGCCAAAATGCCTCCAGAATTCAGCGGAAAATAGGGAATGGAGTGTCTTAACACCTCTGCCTATCCTGCTGCGAGATACAGCGTGAAGCTGATTTAGGTACAAATTAACTATTTTATAGTAGAAATATTGTATCAGTTTGGACGATATAGTAATTCTGAGGCATTATATTGTAAGTGGCGGCTGATATTTTTTTTGTAGTCATGTTAAACAGATGTGTATATGTTTATCCGAAAATGATAATGATGAAATATATTTATTTTGAAATAAATCTAATCAAATCAGCTTTACGCTGTATCCCGCAGCAGGTACACAGCAGGGTACGCAGAGGGAACCTAGTGTTAAGATACTCCGTTTCCCACTTTCCGAGAAATAATTTTGAATTATAAACAATAATTTATATTTTAATAGCACTCAACACGCAATGTCTCAAAGCAGAGTGCCTTAACACTAGGTCCCCAGTTTCCCTCTATTTATATCACATTCAACCATAAAAGAAAAACTAAAAAGTATGTTTTTGATTTTATGTTAGACTATATGACGAGGACTATTTTCACAGGTTTTCTAGTTTTAAAATACAATTTGGTTACAATTTCCTTACAATATTCTTTAAACACGGAACTAAAAACACGTTTGCAGCAAGATCGATCGATATGGGTCAAGGCGAAGATTATTTTTGCTTTACGTGAATTGGCACTAGCCAGCATTTTTTTTATCTAACACACAAAACACGAGTAGATTATAAATGATCTCACCTACACGTGCACCAGCTCGATCGATTTACAAAAATAATAATAACCGTGACTTTCATTTTTATATTGCACAACTATATTGTTGTTTTGATAAACAAATGATTAGGTCTACAAATAGTAGGTAGAATACCAACAAATTAATAATATATCTATATTATATTCTAAAAATACTTTTTTATATTTAGTACTACACTAAACTTTACTAGTAAGTTGTAGTCAAATTATACAAAATATTGACTAAATGGCAGTCTATGTGTTATTCCGGTGTATACCTAAGCTATATTATTATACATTTTTATCGACATCCGTTCAGTAGGTTTTGCGCAAAAGTTCAACAAACATCCATCTTCACAAACTTTCACATTATTAATATTAGTAGGAGTAGTTATTTTAGTAAATAATCACGTAATGATTGAAGTATTATAACATGCAAGTTCTCAGGCTACGCTAATACGCTATCATTCATAATGCGTAGTATGCGTAGTCATTTATTATGTAACTAAAGCAATTAGAATATAATTCTTTTAATTTACATTTCACAAATGATTGCAATTGTAGGGGTAAAACCTAACAGTTCTCAACAATTCTTTGACAGGGCTATGCACGAATAACGTATTCGTCTTCGCTTTTTAACTTTAAAGAAAGTAAAATTCATAGGTATGAAAGAAAAAGTTATAAAGCGAAATCTTTGCAAATAGCAAAAGTATTTATGTGTCATTATTAATAATTTGAGGCCAGTCGTGGCGCAGGGCACAATTGTGTCACTGTAAACGTGACAGGTTGAGGGTTCGATCCAACTCGAGAAAATTAAATATTTAACTTTTTCATTTGCTCGCACGCAACGAGGCAAATCGCGGCGTTTTATGTTTTTCCAATCGGAAAGGAACGAAAAGAACGGAGCATCTTAACACTAAGTTCCCTTTGAATGCCGCGCTATATGCGGGATACGGCGTGACGCAAAAAAATATAGTTTTAATTTAAATATGACATTATTAACATTATGTATGACTAGAGGGCGCGCGCGGCTTCGCCCGCTTATTAGGAGTGAATTCTAAAAAACCATGAAACACTTGTTTAATAAAATATTTTTAACAGTCTGAATTTAAATTTTTATATAAATCGGTTGCAATTTAAAGATTTTTCCATATAAACTTTCAAACCCTTATTTGAATCCTTAGGGGGTGAATTCTTAAAAACCATAAAACACGTGTTCAATGAAATATTTTTAAGAGTCTGAATTTCAAATTTTATAAAAATCGGTACAGATTAAAATTTTTGTCCATACAAACTTTCAACCCCTATTTCATCCCTTTAAGGTTATCATTTTTCAAATTCTCTTCTTAGTGGATGTCCAGAATATGAAAATAAACATCTGCCCAAATTTCACATTTCTAGCATCAGCGGTTACGGCTCTGCGTGCGTCTCACCTCAGTCAGTCAGCACAAGTCCTTTTATATATATAGATAAATGCTCAAGAGTTTAATATACGAAGCATAATTCCTTTAGTTAATACCTACTTTAAGAAATGGATCTGTTTTATGACCGTTAGATATTTCTATAATAGTTCCTACAAACGTGCCGGCGAAGCTTTGTCAAGTGTACAGATAATAATAGAATAGTGTCTACGTCTATTAGCGAAAATAGCACCTAATTATTATAAATAATAATGAAATGACTCAGCAAGTCATTGTTTTTAATATTTTTGTTATGACAAAAAAATATTAATTTAATTAAAATTTATAACAAATATTTTATTTTATTATTTTTTATTTATTTTATATTTCATATTTTTTCTAACATGATTGTCAGTATTACTAGTATCAACTAAATTTTTTTTCCGCTTTCTGGTTTTTCACGCTATATCTAGCCGTATTTATATTATAGAGAAAACTCTATCCTATAGGGTAGACACTTTAAGAGATGCTGGGTGTCTTTCTTATAAATATATAATCTTCTTGGTCTAATAAATATATAATTTAAATATCGTCGTATACGTCTAAAAACATTTCAAATTATATCGATATTAGAACGTCGATAATTGCCTTCGTTTTAAGATTAAAAACAGAATAATATACATATTTTTTATAAGAATATATTTTTTCTTTTTGTATTTAAAATGTTGATTTAATTCGTGTACCAAATATATTTGACATTGTAATGATTGCGTCAAGGTTGTCTAAATGTCTACGCACGAACCAAGGCCAAGGCAGCCGCTGTCAAACTACGTATTATCTATGTAAAAGAACGATTTAGCTATATTTGACTACTATTCAATAAAATTTTAACACACGTTTTTATTAGCTTTGTTCGTATGCGTGTTTGTTTGTGACGGAAACTTGGAATGAAATTTTGACTGAATTTAAAATGTCGGACAAAATCTATTCAATTAAATTTGGAATTTTGCATACTTGTCAAGGACCGATAACAACATAATAACAGGAAAAAGAGTTGTAAAAAAAAACAAAAAAAAAAACTAAAGAGCAAAATATATATGTATTTTCATTTTAATTAAGAATAATGTAAAAAAAACATGATTTGCATAGTGTCACATTGCTTAAAAATGCAAATCGGTTTTTTAAGTGTCATTTTTTTATAAAATTCGTACTTTCAAGAACTTTTAATTAATATGTAGCAGGTTTTGAACATTTTTTAAAGAGTTTTAAGTCAGCGCTAAAATAATACCTAACTTTATGAAATAAATATAAGTCATAGCATTGTAAACTCTACGTATTGATTTTTTGCCTACTCTACGCCTACACGGCCAAGGGTAGGTCAAATAAACTTGTTAGTATATTATCTCTTCATCTTTACTTAAAAAAATCGTTTATTTGATTTTTATAATTATATAATGTAGTAAGTACTCTTGTATTATATAAGATGTGTTTGATTCGCACTTAGTACAATCTCAACTAAAAAAGAGTCATGTTTGAAATATTTACTTCTTAATAGCAAATTTGTTTTTTTTTTTTTTAATTTCACTCTGTATTTCGCAGATAGCAGGGTAGGCAGAGAAAACTTGTGCTAATACACTCCGTTCCTCAACGAATTCTGGGGGCACTGCGTGTTGAGCAACGGAACTCAACGTCGCGCTTTGCCTCGGTATCAAAGTGAGGAAATGAAAATAAAAAATATTTCATTTTCTAGAGTGGGAATCGAAACCGCAACCTCCGTTTAGAGTCAATTTTTTAAATTTAGATTTTTTTCTCCTAAGTCTGCATTTTACAATGCGATCATTCGAATTTGCATCTACAAGTTATTATAAATATAGCATAGTACAATAATGTAAATATTATGGCATTCTCTACTCTCGACAGAGGCGACCATACAGAAGTAATCGAGGTGGACTACGACCCGAAGACCGTAACATATGAAGACCTTCTTGATATGTTTTGGGCTAACCACGAATATGGACTCACTACAAAAATAAAGAGACAGGTAAATTTTCATGTTATATCAATAACAATTTTGGAGGCATTGCGTGTTGAGTAGCGGAACTTAACGCCGTGCTTTGCCTCGAATCCACAACCTGGCGCGTTTACAGTCACACTGCGCCAGGACTGGCCTCATTTAAAAAAATATTTTTTATATCATATATTGTAGATTTTGATGATTGACCCTTGATGAAAACGTGCATGGCATAATGGAAAGAGATTAGACGATTTCCAATAGGTGCGGGCTCGAGTTCCGCTACCTTTTAATTTGTATAAACAATATTTTTCTATACTTAGTTTGAAATAACACTTTAAAAACATCGAAAATAAAAAATATAACATCGTGTAACGTATGAAATAAATGATATAGAGCATAATATATGAAATAACTTTTGTTCAAAAAAAGATAAATAACCACGCTCTTACCTCTATCATTTCAGAAATTATAGAGGCTAGTATATTAAAAAAAATGTTTTTGTTACTACAGTCATTTCATATGTATGGATGTCATTTCATATGGATATGTACTGAAATTAATTAAAAAAATGTCAAATAAATAAAATTTTAACTATTTTATGGACGTTACCTACTATACTACGAATACCTCTGAAAAAACGCATTATTTACTCGCAGTTGTAATCAATAATTTTATTTTTATACAACAAGTACTAAGTTTCGGTAAGGCAGAAGGTTCGTCCGGTATTTGGCCGCAACTGGCTTTTTTGGCCGAAACCGAAATTTCGGTCTGTCCCTAACATATATACACAGACTGAAAATACATAACTCTCTCTTGCATCGCGCAATCAAGTAAAACATATAATTTGATAATTAATTAAAATAATAATAAATAATAATAATAATCATTAAAATAATTATAAATTAATAGAAATTTGTAATTGAATATTAATGTTTATATGAATTTGACCAAATTAGTAGCAAATGGTGAAGAATAATAAAATATATTTTTTTCTAAAAAAACTGATTTAATTAGGAGATTATAAAGACAGACTGGAAAGGGTAGTCAACCGCCGTAAATGTTAGAGATCACTGATACAGCTACGATAGCTTTACATAGAACTCGAAGACTCAAATTTGTATATTATTCATTTTTTTAGCTTCACGCTGTCTTTGCTGTTGTGTGCGGGCACACAACAGCAAAGACAAAGAGAACCTAGAGTTAAGACACTCGTTCATTTTACCACTGAATTCTAGAGGCAGTTGTCTCCCGGCATTGCGTGTTGAGTTGCAAAACTCAACGCCGCTCTCTGCCTTGACAGTAGAGCGAAGAAATGAAAATATTAAATATTTCATTTGCTCGAGTGTGACTCGAACCCTTAACCTGTCGCGTTTACAGTCGCACACTTGTGCGACCACACTACTGCACTGGCCTCATATTCTTACAGTGAAAAATTGATTTACAACTAATTATTTTCACCATCTTTTGTAAAAAATAGGTAGGTAACTGTAAGTAGGTACATAGTGAAAGAATTAAGTAAAATACATAATCAGTGCTTAATCTGTTTATATTATTCTTATCGAGGGTTTATGAAACATAATCTTATAATGTACTCATATGGGGTCGTAAAACCGTTATCCTATTAACATTAAGATTATACTAAGCTAAGGGTTAAGTTGTAGTTAATTCCTAGATTATACGAACTTTAAAAAAGTCGTAATACCATTATAGTAGGGTTTAGTTTAATAAATCTTAAAAAGTGGAAGAAATGTTACTTCTAAAATCTAAGGTTTTAATTATATTTTATTATTTAGTACTTTTTTCTTTAATTTACTCTGTAATTTTTTAAAATAAAAAAAAGAAAAATGATGTTTGGTTACTCTATGATAAGACACCTCAATGACCAAAATGGCATTGGGTTATTGAGTTAAAGAACGGTGCATATTATCATGAAGGTAAGAGGACAGTGTTCCTACTAATTATTGTTAAGACAAAAGTTATCAGAGTTCGATGCAACATTGTATAAAACTTCATAATTTATAAGAAATTAATGTAAACAATTACTACTTAATGCTAGTAACTAAGAATTACAATGAACTTTTTTTTTCTGCTTCACGCTGCATGTGCAGGGTAGACAGAGGGTGCCTAGTGCTAAAACACTCCGGTCCCCACTTTCCGCCGAATTCTGATTCATTGCGTGTGGATTCGTGGAACTCAACGCCGCAATTAAATGACAGACCATTTTATTGTTAATCGAGATAACTAAATCAAATAGGATCTCTTTTTTTATATATATATATATATATATATATATATATATATATATATATAAATGAAAACTTTTTTTAATTCTAGTACCAATCATTGATCCTGTACCATGATGAAGAACAACGTGAGACAGCCGAGACTTCGTACAAAACCATGCAGGTCCGATGCAATGAACAACTGAGAACAGAGATTGCACCCGCTGGTACATTTTACCCGGCTGAAGAGTAAGTATTTTTTTTTTATATATCCTAAAATTTTAGCGAACCACGTGCGACTTTGGCTTATTTTTTTTCCACTTCTTCGAGTTGGTTATACTTAAAATATTTCTTCAAAATTCACGTTATTATAATTTAGCCATTAGGTACGTTTAAAAGGATTCCTTCCGATTATAGTTGCGAGTGCGAGTGCATTCATTTTAGTATGAAATATCAAACTATATGAACATATGAGGCCAGTCGGAGCGCAGGGACATAAGCGTAAACGCGACTGGTTGTGGGTTCGATGCTCACTCGAGGAAATCAAATATTTATTTAAATGAATATTTTCATTTCTTCGTCAAGGCAAAGTGCGTTCCGTACTCAAAATGCAATGCCTTCAGAATTCGACGTTAAATAGGAGACCCAGTGTCTCAACACTAGGTTCCCTCTGCCTGCTGTGTGCGGGATTCAGCGTGAAGCTGATTTTTTATATACATACACCTATGTCTTTTTTTAATATACTTACTCTCATTATTTAGCATTACACTCCTAGCGCAAAGTGCAAGCAAATCGACCTCGTATGAATGACAAGCCTGGTAACTAACAATGTATGAATATTCAGATAGTATACATATTCCATTACATAACTGTCAATTACAATAATAATTATGTCACGGCCGATTCCTTTTAAATAATTGTAATGAATTAACCTCCATTTTAAATGTCATCGATTGTCCTGACACGCATTGGGTTGCCATTTATATGTGGAAAAATAACGTAAAAAAATTAAATACTTATAATTTCAATCAATAAAATCTTTACCAGGAACCCCGCATAATTTAAAGAGGACTGTTAATCCTAATAAACTATTGGACTTGTTTATATTCTTTTTAGTTTTATGCAGTCGGGGTTTTTGTTTTTACAAATATTTTTTTTGTATTATTTTTGTTTGTTTTAGCTTCCCAAAAACGAATCCTACTTACATAAATCATTATCTACCTAGTCATGACATTTTGCTAATATTTTATATTGAGTTCAAGTATATGATGCTACACGAAAATATTGACTAACTAAACAGTTCATTGACTACAGTCTACATGGATCTACGTAAACATTAAACGTGACCCATATAGCGCAGTGGGAACAGCGATTGATTGACAATGCGATTGTTGTAGGTTTGATAAGACCCGGATGATTTTTATTTTATTTCCCCACTCTTTGACTTCCACACTTTACACGCAATTTCTTGAATTCTAGCGGAAAGAAAGAATGCAGTGTCATTACTAGGTCGTCTCTGCCTACCACGCTGTAAGCGAAATACAGCGTCAAGCTAAAAATATATATTGTAAATAAAATATTTACAACAACAATATAAATAATTTTGATGTCTTCTGTCTGACATTGTAAATTTAAATAGTGTAACAATGATGTGAGAGTTCAATTCATATTTTAAGGACGTGATTGATCGTTTGATTCTTTTAATAGAAACGCATTCGAGAATTGATGGATTTGATCTCAAGATCAATACACTTATTATTTTGCTTATTTAGTATGAATAATATAAAAACTGATTATCGTTATTGCCAATTTATATTTTTGTAAATAATAGAAATAAAATTTGCATTATTCATTGTTTATATCAATTTATAAAGTGTAAAATATTTTTAGGTTAGATACTATTTAAAAACATTTATACACTTTGATTATTTATATCTACTAATAAATATCAGTATTTATATATGACATAAAAAAATGTAATTAAAACATAAAAAATTAAAATAAATATATTTTTTTATTTTTGTAGCTATCATCAGAAGTACAGATTACAAGGACACAAGGATCTTTGCAGAAGCTTGGGCCTGGACGCTTCCAAGTTACAAACATCACATTTGGCGGCGCGGCTCAACGGCTACCTGGTGGGGGTTGGTGGTAAAGCACAATTTGATCAAGAAGTCCTTCGCTTAGGACTCAGTGAGAAACAAGCGGAATACGTTCGCCGTGAACTAGAACGCAATGAGGGCGGTGGCCTCGCTTGCTAAAATAGAGATTATTAAAATCTTGTTCCATACATGTATACCAAATAATCGAAATCAAAACATTTATTATTAATTTAAAATTTCAATCATAGATACATATTTATAGCTGAGCTAACTCACTTAAGAAATTGCATTAATTATATTTTGGTTACCGACATTTTTCTTTATGTTGGTACACATGTATAGAGCTTGTACGCTGCTGCTTAAAATTAAATCTAAGTAATGATTTTTTTTATTTTATTAAGTTTTATTACAAACATATGTGCTCAGCACAGGATTAAATAGCGGCAGTATAGCATTTTAATTTTTAATTGTTTAATCATCGACGTTATTTTTTCATTCCATTATTATTTTGTTAATTAAATCATATTGTTTTATATTAATGTTTGTTACAAATGTAAATTTCAAATGAATACTAGTATAATTAACAGTATTATAAATACATACAACAATATTAAATATTCAAAAATTATATATTTATATAAATTCTTCTATGAAATATTATTCTACATGATATTCGAATATAAGTAATCTAGTATGCTACTTTAAGTTTAAAAGAGATAATATTAAATTCTTGTGGTATTTATTTTGTTTTATTTTGATATGATCTTCTCCTTTTAAGTTAGTAAAAGTAAAGTGAATAATAACTAAATTCTCACATATTTTCTTTTTGTTTTAAGCTTCACGCTGTATCTAGCACATAGCATTGTGGACACAGGGTTAAGGATTCCCTCATTAAGACACTTCCGTTCTTTACTTTTCGCCGAATTCTTGAAGCATTGCGTGTTAAATGGCTGAACTTTGCTTCACTGTCAAAGACAGCAAAGTAAAATGTTAAATATTTTCATTTCCCCTAGTGGGAATCAAACCCAAAATCATCGCGTTTACAGTCTCACGCTTGCGATCAGCGCCATGACGGGCTATTTTTTTAAAATTGGAAAGCAAAACTTAACTTATTTAAGTTTAACTAAAATTTTCACATTTTATAGAATTCATAAAAGGTATGGGTGATTCTACAAAAATTGGGTAACTCGATGTCATCACTTAATAGTTACAAAATATTCATAAATTTTCTTGATGTTTCATTTAATTTAGATAGTATTATAAGTTTTTAAGCTGGTCACCCAATTTCAGCAAGAAATATTTAAAATTAGTTTGTTAAAACAACAAAACAAACCACAAAAAGTCAGTCCTTTGGCATGTCACAACTCCTGAACTGCTCAATAAAATGGCTGTCTTTATAAAAATACAGCAAATATAAGAAAATTTGTTATTCTACTGTAGTCTCAGATTTACTAAGTTATGTTGAACATCAGTTGCATAATGTATAAATCTCAGAGTTCATTTTTGGAAACCACGAAACTTTGTGTTCAGTTTCATTCGTCAGTCCGTTGTGTCTAATTCAAATTTGAATTTCCCGCTTAATATGACCGACTCGAGGTCCAATTGGCGCTCAATTTATTCGTTCGCGAGTGAAGTTAGCTGCAAACCGCGCCATTCGGCAACCGCCATTGCTGTGTCAGTGCTCCACCGCTCGTAGGTGTGAGTAGACGTTTCGTTCCAGTCAAAATATCAGTACTGTGGTAAGTCGCTATTTGCATTTAAACTTGAATTTAATTTCGATTTTTGTACATGTGGTTGTCATTTGTTCATATGTAGCTAGCTGATATTCAAAAATACTCAAGGAATCATAAATTTGAAACATAACCTCAAACTTAGTTCATTTTCGTTAGTACCCTGGCATCAGTCCTTTGTCTAATATTACGCCAGAGGACTGACGATGATTCCAGGGTACTGATTTTTATTTTGTTTTAGTTTACTTTTACCTTAATTCTTACTAAGTGCATGCATTTATTTAATTTGGTTTCAGATTTAGACTTAATGGCGCCTAGAAAAAAACAAAAATTATCCAAAGACGATATATTAAAAAAGAAAAGAGAAGCTGAAAAAGCTCGCTTGGCTCGAATTAAAAGCAACCCCATCAACTAACTTAAACTTAACTTAACTTAGCTTCACACTTTATCCCTTGCGGGGTAGTCAGAGAGAACGGAGCGCCAAACGCTACGGTCTCTACATACCTCTTTCGCCTCGTCCACTGTCATCAACCTCTTCATACATGCCCTTCGGGGGGTCCTCATGCTTTTTACGTGACCTTCCTCCAGTATCTTTGATACTGTGTTTTCGAAGGTCAACCGAGGTCTCCCCCTACCTCTCTTACCGCTCACTTTTCCATCATAAATCTTTTTTGCCATTCTTTCATCACTCATTCGTTCGACGTGCCCAAACCAGCTGAGCACGTTCTTCTTCATTCTCACCGTGACATCCTCGCTAGTACCTGCCATATTATGTACCGCTTCATTGCGGATTCGATCAGCTAAGCTGACTCCGCATATCCTACGAAGAGATCGCATCTCCACAGCATTCATCTTTCTTTCATTCTTCTTCTGTAATACCCACGTTTCGCTGCCGTATAACAGAGTCGGTACCAAAACTGCATTGTGTACCGCCAAACGCGCAGCTGTGCTGACGTTTTGCCGTCTCATCAATGCAGCTAAGGCTCCGTTAACCTTGTTACCGGCAGCAATACGCCTTTCCACATCCATCTCGTATCTTCCATCTCTACTGAACATACTTCCCAAGTATAACACTTCATTCACTTGTTCTAATATCTTACTATTTGCACTGATCTTACATTCCGTCCTTTCTTCATCTCTTTCAAAAATCAGAACCTTTGTCTTATTCACATTGAGGCTTAGACCATTATATTCACATCCTTCTTTCAGAGTGGTGACCAATGTCTGCAACTCGCATTCTGATGATGCAATAAGCACTGCATCATCTGCGTACAGCAGGCAATTCACATTCAGGTCACCTACTTTCACTCCCATATCACTTTGTTTCACTCCTTGGAGACAGCTATCCAAATACAAATTGAACAACCAAGCTGACATGGCGCAACCTTGTTTAACACCCGATCGGATGTCAAACCAGGGCGACATGCCAGCTCCTACTCGCACGCAGGCTGAGTGATCTCTGTAAAGAGACTTTACAGCCTGCAGCAAAGGTCCGCTCACATTGTACCGGGGTAGTATCTCCCATAATTTCGCTCTTACAACTCTGTCAAACACCTTTTCCAAGTCCACAAAAGCACAGAAAACTTTTTGGTTAACGGCCAAAAAATTTTCCGTGATCATGCGGAGGGAAAAGATCTGATCCATACACCCTCTTCCAGGTCTAAAGCCCCCTAAAGAAGATTAAACAAGCTTTATCTGGAAATCTAGTAGACAAATACAAACTGTGGAGAATATAAAACAAAGCAGTAACTTATAAAAAAACTGGGCATAATCTTCCATGCAAAACAAAACCATAAAGAAAAATGAATGTGCCAAGTTTAGTTCAGCAATTTTTAGAAGATGATGCCAACAGCCGTCAAGCAGCAGGAAAGAAAGAATTCATATCTTGTAAACAGATTAAAAAACAGAAGAGATATTTACTCGATACTATGAAAAATCTTCATGAGAAAAAAATTGCAGAAGACTGTTTACAAGGCTGAAAAGTTAATTATTATTAAAGAAATTAATAGTTTCTAAGTGTTCAAATACTTATAAGATATGTGCCATTATTATATTATAAACACTTTGTTAAAAATTCAATAAACAACATTACACTTTCCATAAATTGGTGTTTTTTATCAGTCCTTTGTCATCCTCGTCAGTACCCTGGCAGTCAAATTCATAAAAATCGAAATATCTCAAAATCTATTTGAAAAAGTGACTGGCCCGTTTAGGATCAATATATTTGAAAGATTTCCTATCTGAAATACCCGAATTTGTGAGGATTTGAACCAAAAAATAGAGTAAACAAAATATCTCCAAAAGTTACCCAACTTTTGTAGAATCACCCGTATAATTTGTTACGCTGTAGAATTTCTATATTAATTGATATGAAGTATTATTATTTATATACTTAGGTTTAGGTATATTGTAATATATATAGAATTCAATTTGGTTGAATTTAATAATGTAGATAACACTATATATAAAAAGGCAAATTCGACATTATTCTTAGAATCACAATATGACAAAGTAGAGTTTATATACATAAAATAATAAAATAGTATTTGCCGAATTATGCATAATCAAAATCATGTAATTTAAAAAAATATAACTTTCAGCTTTGTACATAAGACAATACACACCTACAGAGAATTGTAATTAATTTGGTTTTTTTTCTTAGAGATTATGTTGTATGTTATTTATAATTCACGCCATCTATTGAAAAGAAACGAACAAACAAACTTCTCGACTGTGCCAACTTATATGCCTAATAATTTATTCCATGAGATTCGTAGCTCCTTACCTAGGTGGCGCTACTTTTTACATTACATTGTAACAAAACTACATTATTTATCGTAAACTTCCATCTGTCTACCCTGATGCCTGTGTGGGATACAGGGATGATTTATTTTATTTTTTTTAAAAAGCAAGAGTCAATTTTAAAAAATACATCATAAATCTTACTCTTACTCTTTGTATGAAAAGCTGTTGTAGATGTAGTTGCAGACGAATCTCCCCCAACTACTGGAAGCGCCGTATCTTCACTGCCAATATTACCTAGACTTTCAGATCTAGCTGCATCAATAACACCAGGCATTGTACCATCGAGAAACAACTATGTTTCTTTTGTTGCTTATAAAATTGTTTTATGAATTATAACAATATTCTATACATATATTAAAAAAATGAACTGGCAGATCTTTATTTGATCGCATAATCATCAAAATCCAGGTGAATGCCAAGTAAATAAATGCATCTGCAATTATATCAGAATTTAAACTTTGTCACGTAAATCACATTTCAAGGTAGTTTGTTTAGTATTTTGTAAGAAATTGTAAGGAGGATTAGCAATTATTGCTAATTGGAAAATTAAATAGCTTCGATGTTGGAATTATATTTATTTATAATTCGAATAGGTCAACAGCTACTAGAGAGAAGAGACCGCCTTGACACAGGGGCACAAACGTGTGACTGTGACGCAAAGGTTGTGGGTTTGTTTACCATTCGTTTTATTTATTAATATTTTCATTTCTTCGCTCTGATACCAAGACAAAAGGCGAGGCAATGAGTTCCGCCAACACGTAATGTCTTGAAAATGTGGGGAACGGAGTGTCTTAACACTGTGTTCCACATAGGGAACACAATACTTATTATAATATGGTGCATACACCATGCTACATGCGTGAAGCTGATATAACAAATAATTCGAATATGAGAAACTTTTCTTTTTTTTTCTTTTTTTTACGCTCCCACAGAAGTTCTCACTTCTTGTCAAATTTCATAATTTTACGTCCACGGTTAGAAAGGAAGAACCCTATAGGTTTTAATTACGTTCGCGGCAAATTTTAATGCAAATGCAGCAAAAACGAGGCATAAACGCTTACTTTTGATTGCGTTTTCTTAGAAACTTAATTTTTCTATACTCCGAGAGATCGTAGAACTAAATATTTGTGTAATTAATTTTAGATTGATACATCCACGCGATCTAGAGATAAAGTTCTTGACAGACGAACAAAAAAGTGAACCTATAAAGGTTCCGTTTCTTCCTTTTGAGGTACAGAATCCTTAAAACTAATAACCAATTACATTTAACACTATTACCAAAGTAAATTCATGTATCAAGCGTATTTAATGTTTTGTAATCAATTATTTTAGTTCACACGCCGTGGGAAACATCGTCAATGAGCTTATGTTTAGCACTTTGAAAACGGTACCTGAATATTATTATTACTAAATAACATGATTTTCGCATGCATTATTATCGTTATTTTCCTATTATTGCTTACAATATAAAATCAAATAAATAATACAGCTTTACGCTGTATTGCGACTTGACTGGCCTCAATCAAATCTCTAGAATATTTGGACATTGGTTTATGTTTAATTATTAAAGATTATAACATGTTGGTTAAAAAGGAAAGAAAATAAAATCTGTTCAATCCATTAATAAAATAGATACCAAGATATATTTTTTAAACAACAAACAACAATGTGAATAAATCACGATTCACGACACGGCCTCTTCTCAAGGCGTACAATGGTCAACATTACAAAACTGTATCCACATATACCTACATATTGCAATATTGATTTTATTTTATAGAATATAAGGACTAAGATGACGTGATTCACTGTACCCTGTGGGTGTACTCGTCAAGTGGACGCAACGAATTATCTTGTTAACAGCTTGCAGATATCATCCGGTGCACATTCGGTGTACTGGCACCGGAAGGAGACCCGAGCTGTTGTTCGCTTACGTAAAAAATATGTATTTATGGCATTCTTGACCTTTGTTTTATTAGGATAACGTAGAACTTGCGTCTTACTTGCATAGCAAATAAAAAAAATAAGTATTCAATATTTTTTTTTTTTAAAAGCCTTGGTGGCGCAAGGGTACAAGAGTGTAACGCGACTGTTGTGTGCTCGATCTCTTCTCGAGGGAATGAATTATTATTTATTGATAATTTCATTTCATGAAAAAGCGCGGGGTTAAGTCCCGCCATTCAAAAAATGCTTTAAATTCATCGGGAAGTGGAAAAGTGTCTTAACACAAGGTTCCCTCTGCCTACCATGATATATGCGGGATACAGCATGAATCAGAAATTTTGTTTTGTGTGCCTTCTATACAGATCTGTAACTTCGTAAGAAATATTCCATAGTGTACAATATTATTATTATATTCTCTTTTTATAACATAGTATTCTAGCTGAGGGCTTAATACCTGTACTGTACTGTGTAATCAGCAAATCGACGCGCAAAGAATAATTGAATAACTACGCATTTGTGTAATAACAATATCCATTATTCCTTATTAGTGAAGTAAAACGTGATTGTTATAATGATACATTTATATGCAATAGTAACATGAGACATACATACATACATATAAGGTCAAAATTTGATTACCTACGTATGTACTGGGTACATATAGATGTATTTCAATCTTTATGCTATGCAAAGGAAGGTCATCATCATCAGCTTCACGCTATATCCCGCACACAGCAGGGTAGGCAGAGGGAACCTAGTGTTAAGACACTCCGTTCTCCACTTTCTGCCGAATTCTAGAGGCATTGAGTGTTGAGTGGCCGAATTCAACGCCGCGCTAACCTCGACACCAGAGCGAAGAAATGGAAATATAAATTTAAGTAAATATTTCATCTCCTCGAGTGGGGATCGAACCCACAACCAGTCGGTTGTACAGTCACACCTCGTACCGCTGCGCCACGACTGGCCTCTAGCAAAGGAAGGTAATGTAAATATACAATATACATTAGTATTTTGTTAATCTCCCCGGGGGAGAAATATTTTCCGGGGATAGGAGCAGTGGCAGCGTACTCTTAGTGGACTTTCACAGTCCACTAAGCACTTACTAACGTATACGTACGTAAGTATTTTTTTTTATTTCACACTTTTTTATTATATGTTATTATTGAACCCTAAAAATGATGAAAGGGGCATCCAGGGGCAACTAAATCCCTCCGTCCGGTGTCATTCGTCAAGAACAGTATCCGTATAGACTCTCTTGACGAATGAAACCGGAGATATCTGGCCGGAGAGACCGCTTCAGTCACAAAGCTCTTCTTCCCGAACGCGGTGGACGCATACAGAATTGTTAAGAAATTCACACCCACTATGTAGTGTGTATCTACACTACACAAGCACTTACCGGACATGGTGGGTTCTCCGAGTACGAGTACCAAAGTAAGAAGAACCCAGCATGTGTCTGCGATCCACAACAAATAGAAAGTGTACCCCACGTCTTGACCGACTGTCCCGCTTTTCTCAAGCAGAGAAGGAGCTTGGAAGACAAGCTAAGTATAGACTTAAAGAAAGCAAACCTAAGTGAAATAATGGAGAGTGGAAACAGGAATAGCTATTTAGAATATTGCGAATCGATTGTCAAAATTGCTAATAATAGAAATAAAGTAGGTATAGTAGAGTAAATTTGTGAAAATTAAAGATTATTGATGGTTATTTCTTGTAAATTTTTAAAGTAAGTATTAAATAAGTATTGTTCTTTCCTAAATGCTGAATAACACCTTAAAAATTGTTTAAAAGCATTATCTTCCTTTGCATCCCACAATCGAGTAAAAAAGTAAAGAAGGTGTAAAAATAATATATATAAGTATATATATATTTAAGTTTTAATACTTAAAGAGCTACAACAAATTACATTCTTAAGATTATTTAATTTAATGTTATTAATTCTTGGAAGATCGTTATATTCCTCACAACATTGGAGACACTTTTTATTCTTTGTTAGATCTATATTATATTTTTTACACACCAACATGTCTCTGAAACTATGTATGTTTGCCAGTAAAAGTATAGTTATAACTTTACTAGCGGCCCGCCCACGGCTTCGCCCGCTTAAAATACATGATTATTGATTTAAGCAGAATTGATTGACAACTATAATAAAATAAAATAAATAAATAAATCAGCTTCACGCTGTATCCCGCACACAGCAGGGTAGGCAGAGGGAACCTAGTGTTAAGACACTCCGTTCCTCACTTTCTGCCGAATTCTGGAGGCATTGCGTGTTGAGTGGCAGAACTCAACGCCGCGCTTAACCTCGACATCAGAGAGAAGAAATGGAAATATAAATTTAAGTAAATATTTCATCTCCTCGAGTGGGGATCGAACCCACAACCAGTCGGTTTTGCAGTCACACCTCGTGCCGCTGCGCCACGACTGGCCTTGTTTACTTTATTGTAAAAAATATTGTATAATAGTGCTTCAAAAATATATATTTTTATCAACAGTCATATAATCAAGACGTTTCGAATGTCATTCTTTAGCCAGGGTCATACCAGCGCGATTTCTATATAACATTCGCTGGCAAGCTACTGCCTTGAGTTCATTCAAATGACGATAACTTTTTTTTTATTGAACCGATTTTGATGAACCAAACTTTAGAACCTAAATTGAGTTAAAACAAAGCAATTGGTGAAATTTTCAAGTAAATCGGTTCAGTAGTTTCAGAGAAAAATGCGGACAACAATATGTCGACAGACAGACAGACAGACAGACAGACAGACAGACAGACAGACAGACAGACAGACAGACAGACAAGAAATTCAAAAAAAATCTTTTTGCTTTCTATTAGTCTTTTTAAGTATCCCTCTATCCATTTCAGTCAAAATTACTAAATGTACAGACAAAATATTTTTACTGTCTTATTATATATAGAGATAAGCTATCTTGATAAACATAACATAACACTAAAATTAAAAATTATATTTTTTTTATTTTACTATTTAAATATGAATTACTTTATCATATTATGTTTATTTTTAGTACAACTACTGTAGGTATTTACAATATTTATTTATCGTATGGTAAAGAACAATACCTCTTTTCAGTATACATAAATAATGACAATAATAGCCCTGATATGAGTTATAATAATGGACACTGTACATTGCTGACTGTTTAAAAATTTTGTAAAAACTGTGGTTTTTTTTGGCAACAGTCTCAATAGAATATACAGTAATTTAATAAAGTAATTTGATCTCTTTTCCGATAGGTCGAGATGCATAATAAAATAAAAAATATGTTATTTACTGAAAGATAAGAATTAATAAATAATTTATTTTAAGCAAAATTACAAAAATCTACTAGGAACGCACCTATGAGTACTTCTAGTTCTAACTTTCTAAGAGTTTATTTTTAATCCAATAATTTAAAAAAAATATTTTTTTTTTAATTCACAGTGCAGGGTGTATTATTAGTTCCCAAATATGATTCAAAAAATATATATAACTGAAATTTTTGCACTGTAGATACTTACGCAGGTATTTATTGTAGTTTCCTAAACTCAAGATCTCCGGATGATATCATCAGCCAGTGCCTAGATAAATTAACTGGCTTCGTTACCTTGACATGTATTTATTATATGTATATCAAGAAATTGTAAATTTGTAATGTTCTTATTCGTGTCATTGTAAAATATTGTTCTTATATCATATTAAGTTTTTGATTTAATATTTTTTATTTTCATTCCACCTAAACGCTGATTATGACATGTACAACCAAAATTATTGCGATTTCCTATCTACCATTGTTAACTTAACTTAATTTCACGCTTTATCCCTAGCGGGGTAGTTAGAGGGAGGAGCCAAACGCTACAGTCTCTACATAGCTCTTTTAGCCTCATCCATCGTCATCAACGTATTCATACTTACCCTCCGGGGGGTCCTCGTGTTTTTTACGTGACCATCCTCCAGTATGTTTGATATTATATCTTCGAAGGTAAACTGAGGTTTCTCTTTCATTGCGGATTCGATCAGTTAAGCTGACTCTACATATCCTACGAAGAGATGGCATCTCCATGGCATTCATCTTACTTTCATTCTTCTTCTGTAACACCCACGATTCACTGCCATATAGCAGCGTCGCTATCAACACTAAACTGTGTACGGCCCAACACGGAACTGTGCTGACATTTCGCCGTCTCATCAATGTAGCTAAGGCACCATTATCCCTGTTACCGGCAGGATTACGCCTTTCCGCATCCATATCGTATCTTTCATCTCTACTGAACATACTTCCCAAATATACCACTTTATTCACTTGTTATAGTGTCTTGCCATTTACACTGATCTTGCATTCTGTCCTTTCTTCATCTCTTTCAAAAACCAGAACCTTTATCTCTTATCTTTATCTACTATTGTTGATTTATAAATGGAATCATAGTCACCTAATAATCGCAATACAAAATCCTAAAAAATAATGGCTTTAAAAGAGGGTATTATTGGTATTAAGACCGCCGAAGGCAGATCATGACAATAAAGCCGCGACTAATACCATGTAGTGACGTAGAAAGTATAATTATATTTGCTGATTGTTGAAATCAGAGACAAATATCACAATATTATCTGATGAAAATAAACAAATAATATCACTTTTGGATAAAAAATAGCATGCACAATTTTTTCAGTCTTATACTTATTTAGATAACGTATAATAATTTGAACGTAGCGGGACTCGTACCCGCGCCAGGCGGAAACGGACCAGGCGCTCTGACCACTAAGCCATACGTTCTCATCAAGCTGCGTCGAAATTTTTATACGCTTGTTACAACTTATTTATGTTGTTAGCATCTCTGTTGGGATTTTTTTACAAATTTCCGCTACCCAAAGATAATTACTAAGAATTATCGTCTGGCAAGAGAGAATGTTATTTATTAAATATTTTAGAACATTTTTAGCGTTATTCCATACTTAGGCAAGAAAAATACTTATTTAGAAAACGTATAAAAATTATTATTTTTTCAGTCTTGTTTACCACTAAGGAGTACCTACTGTATGTGCTAAATTTTGATCAATTAACGTGTACGTTTCATGATCAAGGTTAATTTAATTTTTAAGTCCGTATACAAAGTGTACCCACTGGTACTGATTAGAGCTACATAGTTTTGTATTGAAGATAATTTTTCTTAATTAATAATTGTTTTGCACAATTAAAAAATAAATGCCAAGGCAGTCGTGGCGCAGTGTCACAAGCGTCTTACTGTAAATATTTCCTCGCTCTAGTGTCAAGGAAAAAGTGCGGCGTTGAGTTCCGAAACTCAACACGCAATGCCTCCAGAACTCGGCGGAAAATGGGGGAAAGCTAACTAATCGATGTCTGCACATGGAAAATAAATAAGAAAATTTATTATTGGGGACATTTATCAATGTCACCTCAGAATTAATTAGCTTAACTTAAAATCATATTTAACTGGTATAGCCAGTTAAATATGTACTAAACATAGAGAAGCATATCTGTTCGAAAGAATCGCTGATTATAAAGTAGTACTAGAAGTACTTAAAATCATTATATACAGTAAATGTTCATTCTTAGCGGTAACAGGTACCTGTCTGTCTATCACGAGTTCATTGCTCTAGGCCATATTGTCAACGGTTACATAATTGATAACAATAAGTTCCTTTCACTGAGTGATAGTAACAGCTTTAGGGACCTTCTAAACCAACAACTTGAATTTTGTTGTATTTCTTACATATTTTCAGTACAATATTGTTAAGAAAGCATAAATTAACTTAAAATATTAAACTATACCTATAGATAATGTATTGAAAACATCTTATTCAAAATAATTCAACAGTATTTGAATGTTTCATTTTCATTTTCTAAGCAACAACAAAATTAATATGTATGTGTGTATGTTAACACAACGATCAGAAAACTAGTATAGAATACAGAAGTATAGAATACAGAAAAATAGTATAAAATACTTAAAGCTATTTTCAACATTTTTAACTGCGCCACTCGTTCGATAATCTTGATCGTAAAGCCGAAGAATCAATCGAAAATTGAATTAAGGTATGGAATGAATCATGAGTGCAAGTGTACTTAGTTTGCACTCGCAATGTTGTTCTCTCAACATTTAAAACGTCTTTAAGTAAATGTGTTGTCTTGCGTGTATTTTTTATAAGTTTTTGCATGTTGTGTAATAAGTCTCTACATTCTTCCTAGATAAGGAGAATGTAGAGACTTATTACTCTGCTCTCCGAATGGTTAGTGGGGGTAGGCTCGATGATTTCATTAAAATCATATTTTTAAGTTCATGAAATCTTAAATTTATTTTAACGGAATGTTTTGAAATTTATTTTATTAAGTAGTCTAGATATTTAAAAAAAAAATGAATTTAAAAATCAAGAGAATGAATGAAAAAAAAAACTATTTTTGACATTTATGTAAGTGCCTTATGACTTTTGTATGAAACGTACGACTGAAAATAAATGGTTCCTTAAAGAATGTTTGCATTTAAAGTAATGTAAGAATATTGAAACCACATTGCTTCGTGGTAATAAAATTTAATATTTCTGTTTTTCATGACTACTTTGTCGGTAGTATTGTCATCATTAAGCTAGTCACGATAATTGCGTCATATTGAGCCATCATTAAAATTAGAACGTGTTGAGGATAGCGAGTATGTTGTAAATTTGTAATGAAATACTATCAAAAACACAATAAGATTTATGGGATTATTATAACTAAAAATACCTCGGTAAATAACTATTTGTAGAATATTTATGATTTTTTTTTCTATGAAATATCTATAATTTTTCTCTTGTCACATTTTTTTTAAATTTGTATAGTAAGTTCTCACTTTATGCAAAATTTCATAATACGCACCGAATTGCATACAAAATGCAGCTAAATTGATGCCTAAATGCCTCGTATCTGTTGACGCGTTTTCTTAAAAGCTTAATTTTTTTTCTGTGCTTCAAATCTATAGACTTTACCGACCGACCATAAACCAATATTATAAAAGATCTTGACAGACAGACGCACAGACGCATATAAATGGTCTTGGCCGAAGGACAACACAGAGATCCTATAAGAATTTTGTTTTTACTTTCTAAGATACGGAACCCTCAAAATAAAATCCTTCGCCTCCTATTCCGCTTGCTTTTGTTTCGCTAAGATCGCAGTATTGATAAAAGATATTAAAAAAAATTAAGGACATTTTTTTTTATATAATCAAAGTGAGATGTCTCTGGAGCTCAATTGTGAAGCTCTTATAATTTTTCAGTATGCTGTTTGACATTGATTTAGAATTTAGAATTATAATTTTTTAGGTATGTGTAGATAGTAAATCTCTTATTGTAACCTTCATTTACTGAAACAAGTGATGTTACTCGCTCAATTTAATCTCTATATGATAAAAATTATGTTAGTTAACTTATAAAATAAGAAAGAAATAAAAACGAGAAGTAGCCGTTTTATAAGATCGTATGTAAATTGGACATATTGAAGTCTTTGTTACGAAGGCAAGCAATCTCCTTCGTTGAATGACAAAACAAAAATGGATTTTGTTGTTGAATCAGGCCAATTCGAGGGGTCACCACTGGGTCGTAGTCAATTGCTTCCTCGTTTGGACGTTCGTCCGGGCCTATTGGACTTGTGATGGTTAACTGTAATTCATTGTTTTATTACTATACGCTTTGTTGAGTTATTGACGTATAGGGTAATTTTGGTTCCATGCTACATATATTGAAAGATAGTGTAATTGTTTAATATAAGTTAAGAAACGACGTATCCAAAGATATTTTGGACGTTTTAAATATGGAGTAAATGTAATACAATTTATCTTTTAGTTTAAACTTTGCACGGCCGTATACGGTGAATAATTTAGGTAGTATATTAAATAATTTACCTTATAGAAAATTACTTACATCTACATACTTCAATAAAAAAACTTTACATGGTTAGCTGAAAGTATAAATTTCAAATAGAAATATTTTTTAAATTTATAATTTTAAAAAATATAAATTTATATTTTTTAAAATTATAAATTTAAAAAATATTTCTATTTTAAACAGAAAGAGATAAAATGCATGAATCTTATTCAAGTAAGTTTCGATACAATAGTTATAAAATATACAGCGAATATCATATTTTAGAGTTCCGTAACTCGAAAACAAAAAATAAAACCCTTATAGGATCACTTGTCCGTTCGTCTCAATATTGCATGAAGGTTTCAAGCTGAAATGAATACCAAATATTTCTCTATGGTTCGGTCTATGGTTCCTTGAAGCACAGAAAAAATCTTCAGCTAAGAAATGGAAATATACATTTAAATAAATATTTCATTTCCTCGAGTGGAGATCAAACCCACAACACGTCTCAAGCCACGAATGGCTTCAATTGTATTTTATTTCATAAGAAATATGTTCGCAAACTTAAGTTGGTTAACTTTTATAAGTTGTACTTCCCGTTGACCTACAATCCTGAAATAGGTACGGAAACCTCGGTAGGCGAATCCGACTCGCATTTCACCAGTGTTTTTTAATATTTTTTCTCTTAACTGTAATGGTATTGAGGTAAAAAGAGATAAAGTCGCGGTTAAATATTGTGGTTCGGTACTAACTTAAATTTTTAGTTTATTGAAGCTATTTTTAGCTTACTATGCGATCATACAAATAAAATGCATGTAAATTATAATATTTTACATAATGCTACATCTTGTTAAATAGTTCTCTTAACAAAAACTTTGAAATCTCAATTATTATTTCAAAAATTGTGTAGAAATATGTATGTAGTAAGTATAACTTGTGCTTCATTAATTTAATGAAGAATTTAAATCTCTTTTTCAGGAGATTCTAAATAACTAAGTTTATCTTTTCATTTAGTGGAAAAATAAACATCAATTACGATTAATATTTACCACTCACATATTATATCTATACTCAATATCTGGTTACTAGTATTTTTTTTTTAATAAAATGAATAGTTTCAAACATTACAGGTATCAACTAAAAGAGGACGCACGTGCTTTATATGACCTTTAAATGATAACTTATAAAAAAATTACATTTTCCACCTTCGTTTCATGCAAGCCCTGACTTTACGGGTCACGCAAACTTGTATTGATTGAAGTTCATTAATATGAATTAACCATATATTTTATGCATACACATTTCTAATATATAGAAATAGATTATTTTATGTTTTGTTATAAAAAAAATACATAATACAAGATTTTTAAGAATTAATAGAGATATAACCTTTTAGATTAATTGTTGTTTTGTACGACCTTCAACTTAATGTGACTTAATTACAAATGCTAGGCATTGCTTCTATTAACCGTTTGACACGGCAATATGGATTATAAAAAGTTCTTGGAGATCGTTCTGAGTCATTATAAGTGCTTACCTACTATGGTACTTAAAAAATGAAATTATTTCGTCTTTTCACCTTTTTCACCATCGTGGCTAGATTCCAAAAAGTGTTTAGTATGCAGGTTGTAGGTTCGACTCTCAGTTAAAGCGATTTTAAAATTTTGCATGCCAGCAGGCATTTCTTTGATATGAAATGGCCTAAAAGTAGAGAACGGAGTAACTATAATTCGAAGCTCTGTCTGTAGATGTATGTAACATTTTATAATATGTTAGAAATATAACAATGGTATCTATTAATAACTATTTTCATTTTAAAATTATATTATTAAATATTCCGTGCTCGTATGTCATTGATTTTTAATTATAATATAATGTGTTTCTATTATATAAAGACTATAAAGTCCACAAAATCGAAGTTATGATATTAATCAAATTTGATATTGATTTCTTTTTAAAACGTGACCATTAACAATAAGTATATGAACCACAAATATTTTACGTTTGTCGTTATATTGTAATAAACTTTATCAACAAACAGTATCTGATGACGTAAAGCCCCGCCTTTAAAGACAAATACAAGTTGGTTGAAATTTTTCCAAGAATGTTAAATTATTCACACTTTGATAACATTTTAATACTTATACAAAGTCTTTTGAGATAGAAATAACCAGACAAGGGCGAAACGGACTCGCCCACCGAGGGTTCCGTAAAAATTAGAGGTCTTGAGCCTTTTCTAAAATTCAAGATTAGCTTAGCCAGAAACCTTTCATTTTGTATCTCACTTGAAGTTGTTATTATTTTTTAACAATTAACCACAAATTTATTGTTTTCAGATTGTTGCCTGAACAAGTACTACCTGTAGATGCTTGATGCAAAATTTGATAATTCTAGGTAAGCTGGAGGTACTCTATGATTTTGGTTCCCTTGATGGTGACGAAATATGCATTTTTTTGTAAGAATCTTATCTTTTTTCTAAGTAAATATAGAAATACGTTTTTTTTTCAGGAAATCAGATCTGAGTGTATGGTTTGAATTTCAACTCGATATAAATATCTCGAGAGTTTTGACAGACAGACGACATAGTGATCTTATAAGGGTTTCTTTTTTGCTTAAAAAGGTAGGGAACCCTAAAAAGACAAAATCTAATTTGTTACTCTATAATTTGTATGTAGGTAAAACGTCTGATTTATTTGAATTATTTGAATATTCCTTTATTAATTAATTGAATTATTCGAATTTTTGACGATTATTTATTATCGACTCATATTTTTTATATCGATAATAATTAATCGTTAAGGATTCGAATATCTGTTTACATTATAGTTTCAGTTTTGGTTTTAGCTAAAGAGAGAAGAGAAATCAGATATAGAAGTAATAAATCATACCTAATAATGTAGATAATATAATTACATCGGCTTATACTATGTAAATGTAAGTAACCTGCCATCGCTATAATATGTAGTTTGTACCTATAACCTAAAAAGGTATCAGAGAAACATACAAACATATATATACGCACTCATTATTATTATAAGTCTCAGTCTACTATAAATAGATACATAACATTGTAAATAGATAAACAATATATTTTTTCTTATCAGCTTCACGCTGTATCCCGCACGCAGCAGGATAGGCAGAGGAAACCCAGTGTTAAGACATTCCGTTCTAGCTAGAAATGGAAATATTAATTTAAGTAAATATTTCATCTCTTCGAGTTGGGATCGAACCCACAACCAGTCGGTTTTACAGTCACACTTCGTGCCGCTGCGCCACGACTGGCCTCAAATAAAAAAAATATCAAATTTACATCTACGTTTCAGTATTTTTTTCTTAAATTGTCAAAATACGTTTTGCTATTCACGTATTAGGGTTTAGTCATATTGCTTCAAGCATAAACCATAATTAACAGAATCGATACTTTGAATGTATTGTACATATATATTGTGTTAATGATAAATAGTTAGTATGCCATTCTCTATACACTAACCACTTCACTGTTTCACTTTAGTATGATAATTAAAGGCAATTAGATACAATGGAAAAATATGTTTTGGAATATATTGACGATAGTCAATTTAACTACCATACGGTGTTGGTATTTAAAAGATTATCGAACTCAAGAATCGTTCTGTTCAAATATGAGGCAAAGTCGAAATAAACAATATTAATATACTATTGTGATACGTATATAAAAATATTGTATTTTTTTTAATCGAAGGGATTGAGAAATAGAAAGAGAGAGAGAGAGAGAGAGAGAGTTGTAATTCAAACGTATTAACCTGTATGAAATAGTTTCTCATTCGAATGGCATTTACCAGAATGTTATTAATTATAATAAAGTATCACTCCCTCTTAACAAATTTTACTTATTTTTAGTTTTCTGACTTGTCAAATATTTTTTTACATTAAATGTTCTTAACTGTTTATGAACATCATACAGTTCAATACACTAATACAATACCAACTTCAAATAAGTAGATACAGCGACCTCAATAATTATATTGTTGGCAACGATTGCTTCCCTTACTAGGTGGGCAAGGTCTGTCGTAAAGATAAAAATAAATAATTATTATTTTCAAACGCAGGTGTCGTGATGGACTCTAAATGCGATTAATAATGCATACAGTTAGTGAGAAAAACGATGTTATGGAACATACTAACTTACTTATATATGTGACACCATTCATATAATATATTTAAAGTTTCTGTCGTAGAATTTCCCAGTAGATCAATAATTTGTTCCACAGGGACAAAGCCTCGGATAGAGTTGCGGACCAATATTTTTTAAATGAAAAGAAATTACATTAACTGGCATAATTATTTATTATTTAATAATTTACGAGATTCGCCTCACGTCTCAAATGCTTATAAAAATATATTAGAAATTTGAATTAATAATAAAGTGACAGTGATTATATTAGCATTAGCATAGGTACCTTATGGTGTTTCAAATCCTTTTTTTTGTGGCGTCACAGTCACACTATACCTATCCCACATACAGTATGGTAGGTAGAAAGTACCTAGTGACACAACACTCCATTCCCCATCCTTTGATGAAGGGTTTTGAGGGCAGCGCTTAGAAGCACCACTCGAATTGCGTTTAAGGTCAGTTTAAGAAGATCATTGACCTGTCAGGGACATTTGCTTATCACTTTTATTGGATCCAATATGTTCACAGCGAAGGATTTATCAAACAGATATCGTGAAAACGACCTTGCGTGTACTGTGTTGTGTATACTCACTATACGTGTGAGCCTATTTTATATTACCTATATATAACCTATATGACTTTCATAAAATTAATAATCTGTATTCATTATTATAACATACATTTAATTAGTTTATAAATAAATTGAGATAGTGTTATTATGCCTAAAGAGAACAGTAATATTTGAATTGTAGATATCAAATATTAACAGTTAAATAAGGAACTGCTTTTTTATATTTCACCAACGGTCATTAACGAAAAAGTGTACAGTGTTCAACTTCGAATAATTTTACTGGAAAAAAAAATAATAAAAATATAACACGCCTATTCCTATACCTACAATATAGTTAGATTTACTCTTTGGATCTATATTTTTTCCTTTCCTTAAGACAACTGTTACTGAATATGTATATTTGTACATACTTAATATTAGATTTAGTATTTATGATTATCTTTAAAATAAATTTTGTTGGTGTATTTTGGCATATTTATTTTCTTACACAGTTGTTGGCAATTATTAGTGGAAGTTGAGTTTTATTATTTGCCATTAAATGTTACATGAATGTGTTGATCTTGCGCCAAAGTCCCAAAATATAAGAAGACATATTTACACATCAAAACAAAGAAATCAAGTTATTTTATATAGGATTTTAATTCTGAACTGATATTTTTGTATAAAGATTTTTTACATTTTTCATAGTAATTCTGGGGTGGGCTCTATACTGTTCTATGATGCGTACGATTTCTTATCCTCCAATTCCTGTGCCCAGGCTCTAGAGTGACGTTTTAGCTTCTAATAGCTGCCCTACTGTAAAATGTAGTCCAGTGACATTTACTAAATAAACAATATTTTATGTAAGAAATACTTGTTGATTTTTATACTAATGCGTGACGTTCATAATGAGTAAATAATGGACAGACTGATGATACCATTAGCATAGTTACTGTAAAAGCAGCCCTATAAATCGCAGTTGACACGTGAAAATTAAACCAAAAACATTTTTTTCCATGTTATCTGCAACTTTTAATAATACCTATATTATTCCTTATTGTGTTCAATATCTTCAAGATTCCTAAAAAAGTACCAATATCTTATAATATAGGTTACTGAAATTGTTTTTTATTCGAAAATCGACAGTGCAACAGTTTAGTGGCGTTGTATTCATAATACGTACTCCGTATCCAGCAACTTTTTATCATATTACAATTCGACAATGTTAAATATTTACCATTTTTATCATGTTTAATCATATACATATATAGTCATAAGCACAACGCTACACGGGAATTCGATTTGATGGTATGACGTAGCCCGATAATGACATTGAGGTTTTATACAACAATATAGTACATAGCAGTTAATAATATCATATAAGATATTCAAAATATCAAATCAAAAATTAAATCAGCTTCACGCTGTATCCCGCACACAGCAAGGTAGGCAGAGGGAACCTTCGTTCCCCACTTTCTGCCGAATTCTGGAGGCATTGCGTGTTGAGTGGCAGAATTCAACGCCGCGCTTAACCTCGACACCAGAGCGAAGAAATGGACATATAAATTTAAGTAAATATTTCATTTCCTCGAGTGGTCATCGAACCCACAACCAGTCGGTTTTACAGACACACCTCGTGCCGCTGCGCCACGAGTGGCCTCATTCAAAATATCTCAATCATCCAATATCCCAAAAGTGATTTTTCCATAAATACAATTGTATTTTAGCAAGGGATCGAGAATATACAAAGTCAATTCTAATCGGTGAAGTATCTACTGACTACTGAGTCATATATCGGCGTGGTGGCGGTGGCGAGGCGTCAGCCGCTCGCTGGTACTTGGCTCGGCTTAGTTCGCGTGCACCGGTGTTCGAGCGCAGTCCAATTCGCCGTTGGAATTCAACGCTATTTTCGTTCAAGGCAGTGATAAGCCAGTAATCAAACCTCGTGTTTTGTAAGTGCACGTACGTACGTTGCTCTAGCGATAACATTTAATTCGCGTTCTTTAATCTATCGCCTATTTTGAATCTGAATATTGACGGATGACTGTCCTGTTGCCTTTTTTCTGGGACCGAGAAAGAGGCGCAATGGAGAGTTGTTACAAGTTGTACACATGGATCAACCACACGCTGCTGATGCTGTTGGTGCAGATGTTCTGGAAAGTCAGTCAGATATCGGACTATTTCAAGCACAGGTAAGCGTCTGTCACATTCACGTGTTTTGTACTTATAGTGTATACTATATAACATTTGTTTTTTCTAATGATTTCAACGAATAAGGCTCATATTTATAAATCACTCTCAAGATTAATCGCAGACTTGAGAGCGGTTTATAAATACCTAATGTCTAAGTTAATCAAGATGCTAAGAATATGCTGGACTTTTATAAAAAAACCTATTATAAAAAAAAGTTATTTCTTAGAAAATATTCATGAATTATAAATGCAATTTTTTTACTATGTCCAAAAAATTAAACCCGAAGTGGGTTTTAAGTAAGTAACCTGACTTTATAAAAAATGGTAGAAAAACAAATACATATATGTATAGATACTTCTTCCTAGTTTTAGAATTGAAGTCAATAACATTTTATGATATTTTAATTATTACTTTTAAGGAAAATAACTACCTAATTCCATAGAATAGGTATACGTTGACATTTACCGACAAAAGGTAAGCGAATCATAGCGAGGATTATTAATCGTTCTCATACGTCGCTATTGCTTCTACAATAATAATATTAAAATGGCTAACTTGTCCATACAATTATTTACTATCCATCTCATAAGTAAATAATTGTCATATAATTCTATTTTTATGTAGGTACTTATCATTTATTAGCACGCTGACGTAATTCGACATTATTTTAATATATTTCTTAAAAGGAAATGTCTGACCAAGTTATAAAACTCGTTTTTTGAATTTATAATTGTTCAAGAACACAAAAATTGAGATTTGCTTTAGTATAAAGAATACATTTTATAATTTTTTTGATAAAAATTAGCTGAAATTAAATGGATGCTTATAAAGCTATGTATGTATATTTCCTGAAATCTGATCCTTGTAAACATTTCCGGAAAAACGTTATCGATAATTGGATATGAAATAATGGATGATAATAAAAAACATGTTGAAAAAGTTTATTATTAATTCATGTCAACAAAGATCCCGATGGGAATACCCAAAGCAATAATTTCCCTACAACGAACGTATCGATTTTAAAAATAATGTGATGGTCAACCGTCAAAGGCTACCTTTTTTGTTGTTGTATTATATTCAGCTGTTGCGATCGCCTGATAGGGTTTAAAAGTATTACATTCTCTAAACAACCTCATTTTGAGTGTCATAATATTGCTTATTATTATAGTAAAGGCTTATCCATGTTTTCAATAAAGAAGAGTTAATAAATGGAAATGTACTTCATTATGGCTGTAATAAATAATGAAGTATTTAGTATTATTTTAAAATCTACGTATGTATAAATTAATACGATTTATTAAAAATTATATTTTATACAGTCCGTCGTGGCGCAGGGGTACAAGGGTGATTATAACGTGACGGTTGTGTGTTCGATCTCCACTCGAGGAAATGAATTATTATATACTAGCGGCCCGCCCACGGCTTCGCCCGCTTAAAATACATGATTACTGATTTAAGCAGAATTGATTGACAACTATAATAAAATAAAATAAATAAATAAATCAGCTTCACGCTGTATCCCGCACACAGCAGGGTAGGCAGAGGGAACCTAGTGTTAAGACACTCCAACTCAACGCCGCGCTTAACCTCGCCACCAGAACGAAGAAATGGAAATATAAATTTAAGTTAATATTTCATCTCCTCGAGTGGGGATCGAACCCACAACCAGTTGGTTTTACAGTCACACTTCTTGCCGCTGCGCCACGACTGGCATTGTTTACTTTATTGTATAAAATATTGTATAATAGTGCTTCAAAAATATATATTTTTATCAACAGTCATATAATCAAGACGCGATTTTTATATAACATTCGCTGGCAAGCTAATGCCTTGAGTTCATTCAAATGACGATAACTTTTTTTTTAATGAACCGATTTTGATGAACCAAACTTTAGAACCTAAATTGAGTTAAAACAAAGCAATTGGTGAAATTTTCAAGTAAATCGGTTCAGTAGTTTCAGAGAAAAATGCGGACAACAATATGTCGACAGACAGACAGACAGACAGACAGACAGACAGACAGACAAGAAATTCAAAAAAAATCTTTTTGCTTTCTATTAGTCTTTTTAAGTGTCCCTCTATCCATTTCAGTCAAAATTACTAAATGTACAGACAAAATATTTTTACTGTCTTATTATATATAGAGATTAATTTTTGCATTTCTTCGCTCTGGCACTAAGGCAAAAATCCGGTGTTGAGTTCCGCCACTCAACAAGCAATGCCTCGAAAAATTCGACGGAAATTGTGAAACGGAATGTCTTAACCCTTATGTGCCCTCTTTCTACCCTGCAGTGCGTGGAATACAGCGTGAAGCTGTTTCGTTAATTATTTTATATTATACCTACGTATTATTATATTAAATTAATATCTTAAAATAGATACAATATGTAACTATTAAATTATATTAATAATAATCTATAATATGACTACTAATTGATGAGATCATTGTCTCGCTTGTTATTGAACTTGTTGCTTTGGTGTAAATAAATTCTAGTAAACATAATACATATATTGATAAACATTTGATTCTTGCAATACGTTTGTTTTCTCATTCTTTGTGCTCTTCGAACAAACACAAAGTATTTGTTATCGTGTTTTATGTATTAAATAATCAAAACATGAAAATAATACCATATAATTATTGCATTTAAAATTATGTTGAAAGCGATATGTGAAAACAGAAGTAATTTTATGTCTTGTTAAAAAAACTAAAAGTAGAAGTTAAGAAAATTGATAAGCTTAAGTCACACAAATAAAATACTATCAAAAAATACATTTAAGTACAAAATTAATTAAATGTTAAAGAATGATGTCAGCTACGTTACTCAATCACAAAATATTCGGCACAGATAACTAAACATAATAAGCTAAACGAGTTAGGCGGTGGAGCCATGATTATTTTTTTCCTTATCAGACCGACCAACAGATACTAAAAAACGATTTTAGAGCCCCTTTATTTAAAAAAAGCAAACAAATATATTTACATAATACTGATAACTGAATAGTAAATTTCTTGTTTTATATTTATATAAAATCCCCCGTATACGATAAATTTTCCAAACATTAGATAAGCTTATATTGGAAAAATTATGATTTAATTTATACTAGGAATCGATAATATTTTTATATCTCTTAACTCTGTGAATTATTGTTTTTGCGACTTTACCTCTTTTGTTAAATAAAATCAAATCAGCTTCACGCAGTTTCCCGCACGCAGCAGGGTAGGCAGAGGGTATCTAATGTCAGGACACTCCGTTCCCCACTTTCCGCCCAATTCTGGAGGTATTGCGTGTTGGGTGGCGGAACTCAACGCCGCGTTTGGTCCGACACCAGATTAGATGTTATTATTATTAACTTATTTTTATTTGCAAAATAAATGTAGCTTGCAGATGCTGAGTTCTGTATTTAATGAACAAACTAATTGAATATTTTATATTTAATTATTACAATAAATTGAATTTACGGCAAAACAACCAAATGGGAACATAGGTTCTATCGAATATCACAAATTCGTGACACCAGGCTGTTCAACCATGACATTTTCAATGGGAATAGGATGCTCTCGCCATTCACCCGGCTTATTTGCTCTAGAAACATATAGATAAACCTTATCAATAATATAGAAAAATATGTACGTTTTATCTTACTGGTATTGTTTTAGTGCGTCTGTCTAATATAAAAAATAATACAAAAGTTTCTACTGTAAGCTGTTTCTTGGCGGTTAAATATAATATATAATTTTAACAAAATAATTAAAAATATGTATTTATACAACATAGGTAAAATGGTAAATAAATAGGTAAAATAAATAAACAAATCAGCTTCACACTGTATCCCGCACACAACAGGGTAGGCAGAGGAAACCTAATTTTAAGACACTCCGCTCCCCACTTTATGCCGAATTCTAGAGGCGTTGCGTATTGAGTGGCAGAATTGAACGCCGCGCTTTGCCTCGACACAAGAGCGAAGAAATGAAAATATAAATTTAAGTAAATATTTCATCACTTCGAGTGGGGATCGAACCCACTATTAGTCGGATTTACAGCCACACTTTGTGCCAGTGCGCCACGACTGGCCTCAAATAGGTATAATAATAAAAGCGTAGTTTACATAACTAAAAAAAAATAAAAATTCGTTTCCTTATTTTAGTAAAAAGAGAGTAGAAGGCACCTGACGCGTACTAGTCTGTAAATGAAGTAGCTTTCTTTGAGTGAAAGTGAAACTATACAAAGAATCTTCAGGATCCTTTTATTTCTTAAGAGATTTTTTTTATTATCTTAGAAATGATTTGATTTTTTTATTTAGTAATATGTTATACTTACCTACCGACATTAAATTATTTTAGAAGTAAATAACAGGAAATTAAATAAGGAAAAGAAATTAAATAAGAGGCCAGTCGTGGCGCAGCGGCACGAGGTGTGACTGTAAAACTGACTGGTTGTGGGTTCGATCCCCACTCGAGGAGATGAAATATTTACTTAAATTTATATTTCCACTTCTTCGCTCTGAGGTTAAGCGCGGCGTTGAGTTCTGCCACTCAACACGCAATGCCTCCAGAATTCGGCAGAAAGTGGGGAACGGAACTTAACACTAGGTTCCCTCTGCCTACCCTGCTGTGTCCGGGATACAGCGTGAAGCTGATTTATTTTATTTGAAATTAAATAAACAACGATTACGATTGGATGGTGGCACTTTTTAAGTTTTTATAATCTATGGAATTATGAAAAAATAGAAAGTCATAAAACACATTAAATAATCAAAAATCAATTGAAAATAAAATAAATCCTATAAAAATCATAACTATATTATGTTGGCAATAAACGTCATGTAATAGTTAATTAGTCATGCTGTGTTACTGAGAAACGAATGCATGCTACGAACCTACAAATATTTACAATAGTGGCCATTATGTATATCTGTATTCTATATATATGTGTTATTTTTATTGCAGATTAGTCATCAGTATTTGATTACAAAAATTACTAATTTTTCTGATGTAACTAAATTACATATTATTAATTAATTTTAATGCTTACGATCAGACTTAAATAAAAAATATAAAAAAATGTTAGAATAACTTCGTTACGATCGGTTGATTTTGTATTAATTTTTAATTTAAATGATACAAAATCGCAAAATATACCTAGCGTAAAAGCGGTTACAAAAAGAAATTATAATTATGTTATAATTTTACGAGGCAAAGTAAGGTTTGTCACAAAATAAAGAAAATAAAATAACAATTTTTACTAATCTATTTTTTCTTATATATGTTTTAATCTTACGATTGTACCTGACTCATATTAATAACTTTTTTGACATTTTTAAAGAATTTCTTGTGAATTCGTTGCAGTTTAATGTTTTGTGAATTTTATGGAAATTGCCAAAGTTTTAAGTATTGATGATCAACAGATAATGTGTTGATAATATATCTACTATTTAGTAAAAATCTTTTTAAGGAATACTTACTTTATTAAAATCTTGATGTTGAGAACCTTGTTAATATAGATATCATCTTAAATCTAGTTATGCGTCATGGATGAGCATCAAGTCCAGATAAATATTCAATTATATTATTATAAGAAAGTCTATGAATATGTTCTACGTGTTAAATGGAAGAAATGTTTTATACAGTCAAGACATTGTTAGTGTTAGTTGTTCTGTTGTGACATAAGTATAATATTATTTTCTGGTTTGTTTATAATAATTGAGTAAAAAATAGCCTTATAGGAAGTATACGACAATACTTAGTGCCATTAAAACTTAATCCTTAAAAAATGTAAGTAAATCCAATATTAATGATTTAAGTTTTGAAACTTATGTGCCTATAGCGTGACTGAACTAATATAAAATGGAGACTTTCTTTTACATAATAAACAGTATATTAATGTTTTACTGGCCCCGAAATAAAATAAAATTAAAGAGTAATTTTTTTTTGTAATATTATTAAAGTAAAGTAGCATAAAAAAACCAAAAAAATATATTTTTTTAAAAAATAATAAAATAATGAGATATCAACTACCTAGAGTATTAACTAGACGGCAAAAAGTTTATGGAAGTTTATTGTAATGTAGTTTGACATATATATTACACTCTTCTTTTATAGCCCCCAATACAAAAAAAGGAAATATTATAAATTTGATTTTTTGATCTGTGGCATTTTAACTCGTAAACGACTGCGTTCCGATTTAGATGTGTTTCCTTTTGTCTGAAATGACGTCATCAAGACGAATCTTTGCTATAATTTACAAGGTTTGGTTCGGGTGATTGATGATCATCATAATAATATCATTTTCTGTTTTGTTCTTAAAAATATGGAACTATTGACTATGGACTAATAGGCGTAGTAAATAATTAATATACATAATTAGAAATCAATGCTTACTAAAAGATTATGTACTACTATACATGTATAAACTAATCTACGTGATTTAAAATGGGTTAAAACGATATTATAGCTGATAAAGAAAGATATAAAGATATGGTGGAAGACATAAGTAAAATAAAAAAATATATATTTGTTACCAGTGAGTGTAAAACCGACTGGTTGTGGGTTCGATCCCCACTCGCGGAGATGAAATATTTACTTAAATTTATATTTCCATTTCTTCGCTCTGGTGTCGAGGTTAAGTTCTGTCACTGAACACGCCTCCAGAATTCGGCAGAAAGTGGGGAACGGAGTGTTAACACTAGATTCCCTGTGCCTACCCTGCTGTGTGCGGGATACAGCGTGAAGCTGATATTTGTTACCTTTTATCTCTTATATAATAAGACAGTAAAAATATTTTGTCTGTACATTTAGTAATTTTGACTGAAATGGATAGAGGGACACTTAAAAAGACTAATAGAAAGCAAAAAGATTTTTTTTGAATTTCTTGTCTGTCTGTCTGTCTGTCTGTCTGTCTGTCTGTCTGTCTGTCTGTCTGTCGACACATTGTTGTCCGCATTTTTCTCTGAAACTACTGAACCGATTTACTTGAAAATTTCACCAATTGCTTTGTTTTAACTCAATTGAGGTTCTAAAGTTTGGTTCATCAAAATCGGTTCATTAAAAAAAAAGTTATCGTCATTTTAATGAACTCAAGGCATTAGCTTGCCAGCGAATGTTATATAGAAATCGCGCTGGTATGACCCTGGCTAAAGAATGACATTCGAAACGTCTTGATTATATGACTGTTGATAAAAATATATATTTTTGAAGCACTATTATACAATATTTTATACAATAAAGTAAACAATGCCAGTCGTGGCGCAGCGGCAAGAAGTGTGACTGTAAAACCAACTGGTTGTGGGTTCGATCCCCACTCGAGGAGATGAAATATGAACTTAAATTTATATTTCCATTTCTTCGTTCTGGTGGCGAGGTTAAGCGCGGCGTTGAGTTCTGCCACTCAACAAGCAATGCCTCCAGAATTCGGCAGAAAGTGGGGAACGGAGTATCTTAACACTAGGTTCCCTCTGCCTACCCTGCTATGTGCGGGATACAGCGTGAAGCTGATTTATTTATTTTAAGTAAACAAAATTGAATTGTTAGTAGAGATTACCTTCATAAATTAACAGTAACAGTAAAGTTTAAATCGTAATTAATTCAACACAGAGATAAAGAACGATTTGATCTTCAAAGAAATATCAAGTAAATACATAGATTTTTTGGTTCGTTCGTTCGTTTGAAATAAATCTATATAAAAATGCCTAAAAACATCCTTTCTACGTGTACTCTGTAATAACTACATATTTACCAATTATTCATTTATCTAATAATATGCAAACAGGAGTTAATATGCAAACATTACAGTTATTTTACAAAGAATATTATGAATCCTTAACCAAATTAATAATTTTACATTTAAGACTGTTTCTGAAGCAGTACAATTATTAAGTGACATCAGCACATTTAACAGAGCTTTAAAAAACATAACATAGGTAAAAAGAACGTAATGTTACAAAAATATACATATATATATATATATATATATATATATATATATATATATATATATATATATATATATATATATATATATATAATATAAATAATTAGCTTTATGTATATTTTATGAATATCAAATATCGACATTGGTCATATTTTTTAGTTCGAAACAATCAAAAATTCTTACAGAAGTTACGATAATGTCGTAAAAAAATCATAATAGAATATTACAGATTAAAGTAACAAAAAATCATATTAGAAGTCATTATAGTTCTATTATAGGGTGTGAGGCCAGTCGTGGCGCAGCGGCACGAGGTGTGACTGCAAAACCGACTGGTTGTGGGTTCGATCCCCACTCGAGGAAATATTTACTTAAATTTATATTTCCATTTCTTCGCTCTGATGTCGAGGTTAAGCGCGGCGTTGAGTTCTGCCACTCAACACGCAATGCCTCCAGAATTCGGCAGAAAGTGGGGAACGGAGTGTCTTAACACTAGGTTCCCTCTGCCTACCCTGCTGTGTGCGGGATACAGCGTGAAGCTGATTTATTTATTTATTTTATTTTATTATAGTTGTCAATCAATTCTGCTTAAATCAATAATCATGTATTTTAAGCGGGCGAAGCCGTGGGCGGGCCGCTAGTATGAAATATGTTTCTAATAATATTGTAAAGAAAATACACCTTTGGATTCGATTGGAACGTAGGTAATCAGACCTATTAAAGTCGAATACGTCTAAAAATAACCTATCGTGTGAGTCAGTGATGTATGTTTGTACGAAGGTCTACTACAATGACTTCCGACTTTATGATTAATGCTAGCATCTGGCTACAAGCTTTTCTATAATAGAATATTATAAATTCACAATTTAAGTTTCTTTTGAACATATTAAATTTTATTTTTATTTTAACAATTATTAATATTTTGTGTAGTTAGCAATATCAAAAAATTATATTTTAAACAAATATACTATAGAAACTAATATTTAATCAAACTATTCAACATATTTTATATGCAAACTATTAAGTAAGTAAAGGTCCTCTATGTAAGAACAATGAGAGATAAATATTCAGCAGTAGTTGTATCACGTTGGAATGTATTTCATTTCCGTACTTACATTATCTTCGGCAACTTTGTTAATTCAAGTAAAACTGCAATTACATATTAACGTTTACTTCCTGGAGACCTTACGTATTTAAATTTCGATAGCTACTAATAGTGAAAAACAATATTGTATTTTTATCTATACACATTTCCCGCATTTTGTGGAGTAAATATAGAGGACTCATTAATAAAGTACTACGTCCTCAATTTTCCGTTTTACTTTTAGAAAGATCTACGTGAGATTTGAACCAATACTTACTGTTAGAGGCGATTATAAAAAGAATATTGTATATTTAAGACGCCAATGTGGCGTAGTATGACAGCGTCTGACTCTTAGAATAATTGTTGTGGATTCGACCCCCACTCAGAGAAATGCATTATTTTCATTTCTTTGTTCTGGTCTTATAACAAGTCACGAAATCAGGCGGAAAGAGGAGCACTCAGTGTCTTGACACTGTTTCTCTGTGCTTACCCTTATACATAACTGAAAAAGAAGCATTTAATTACAAAAAATATATATACAATATTATATATGTACCAATTTTTTAAAGTACAGTTTGATCTAACATGATCTAAGCTGTGTGGTTTGTTTAAAATACCACGTTATTGGATCGATTCCAAATGCTCTAAATGTTAGCTGCTTAGGGGGTCAAGTTCAACGGTTCTACGTAACGTGCCGACAGTTGATACCTACTTATCTACGTATACCGATGTGATTATTTGCTTCGCTGGTTACGATAATCGAATGATTGAATTTTTAATTAAGATTATATTCCAGAAACTACTGCATAAACAATTATAAAAGTAAAAAGAAAAATGTAATAGGTTGGAGGTAGTCATACTTTTTTTTTGTTGCCCATAGTAGTTTGTTAGAATATTTAAATTAATAATATTTTTTATTATGTATTTTTCTAGTTATCATAATATGTAGATATAAGTTTATCGAAAAGTTAAAGTTATTATATCAATTTTTAATCCGAATTCTTGAGCCATGTCCATAAATTTTAAAATAAATAAAGAACAATACTAGTTTCAGGTTGCAATCTCTTTCATTTTTTAAACAAACTTGACTAATTTACCTAAAACAAGTTAGCTATATTTTAAACTTGTTATTTGACATTGTATTCTGTATTAACGATGAGCCATATTTACTGATACAGATTATATTATTTTTGTACCAAATATTTCTTCTATATTTAAGTATAAGTAATGTTAATAAGAAATTTATTTAGTATAATTTATTTGCATTCTTTTATCTTCAATTTTGTATTTAAATGAAAGAAACGCTCTACTTGGCACACCTTTTGTTTTCATACATATTTCCTTTGTTTATTTAGACAGTCAAGTAGGTCTCGGAAACTGACTTTAAAATTAGTGAGTGAATGACAGAAGATTTTTCATACTGTTTTTAAAAACGAGGTTTTCTGTTTCATTAATTAAAAGATCTTCAAACATGACCTTAGTGTACAGGAAATTGTTAATACTCATTGGCACAGCTAAGCGGAATAAAAAATGAATAATATTACAATAAAAACTAGCAAATATCATAGAGACAGAGGCCAGTATACGCTACAGGTTGTGGATTCGATTCCCATTTGGGGAAATTAAATGTTTAATATTTTAAGTTGTCTGCTCTTGTAACGAGGCAAAACGCGGCGTTGAGTGCCACCACTCAACACGCAATGCCTCCGGAATTCAATGCAAAGTGGAGAACGGTCTTAATTTGAAAAGAGTGTCTTAACGTTGGGTTCCCAGCTTCCCTCTACCTACCCTGGTATGTGCGGCATACAGCACGAAGGAAAAAAATGCGATAACAACGCACAATGACTTTATTATTTTTACAATTCGATATATGCACTAATGTAACTATTTTAAATCCACATCGGGCCTCGTTTCCATTTGCATTCTGGATTTTCTATGTAATTATACAAATTGTGTTTAGAAGCAAAACCGATAAGCTTAGCCAAATCAAAGAAAAAATCTATATTTAGTGCGACAAATGAAATTTGAACCTACATTCAAAATGGGCAATACGTGTAAGACACCTCTGGACTACGGCACGAGGACATCGTTACTCGTTTCATTTATAATTCTTATTTATTTCTGTAATGGCCGATGGCCATCGAACTCGAGTAAACATATTTGATATTAGTACAGTATCTTAATGGCGTTAACAGAAAGTACCTACTCGATAAAATGTACAAAATAAAAATATTATAATATTGATACAAGAATTTGTAATGAAACAATTTTTTCAAGTTTTGTGTAATAAAATTAAAGGAACATATGTATGTATAAAACTGATTAAGTAAGATACAATTGTTACATTATAGTAAGAGAAAGTTACAATTTTTCTACAGCAACGTTCTCAAAATATGATGTGGGATACTTTAGTAATGGGCATTAATTTTTCTTTTTAATATAATTATTTTATTTGAAAAGTTTCCCAGTAAGTAAGCAGTCATTTATCGCCGCAATTTAAATGTAAATAAAATGCATTAATAGGTAAATTATTCTATTTAATTACTGTAGTACTTTGCACTGACTAGTACTAGGAAAATAAAGTAAAGTGTATTACTTTACTTTGTTAATAATGAAATAATTAAAACACGCATAATAATTTATTTGTTTCAAGGTTAGTATTAGAAAATTTCAAAATAAGCACTCGTTTTGGAATTTCATAATATTCAATTGTTCAATAATATAAATATAATATATAAATAAGTACAATACAATAACAATTTTGTAAGAAAATGATAGAACTCGAAAGAATTTAGAATTACTGAAAAGTGTCATAAAAATACCTCTAAAAGTATTTATGACGACAGATCTAGAGAAACGGTTTTATAATATTGACATTCTGAGGAATAAACATATTACAATTACAACGTATATATATTTCAGCAAAATAAAGACTTAGAATTTAAAAAATACATTTTAATTTAAAACTTTTAAAAGTGTAAAGTCGCACCAAAACTGTCTAAATGTCTGTCAATATCATTCAAAATACAAAAATAAACAAAATAAAAAAACCGATTGTCGCTCAGTATTATGGCGGCTTGCCGTATTCTATATTTTTTTTTAAATAATGATTAATCCTACAAGACACGCATTAATTTTATTATTAATAAAATTAATGCGTGTCTTGTATAGGCCTCATTAATTAAATACATAGTTATTTATAATTTAACAACAAAAAAATATAAATATTATAAATACTAAATAAATACATCTAAGCATAAAATTAGCACAAAATGTCAAAGTAATCACTTAACATTTAATCGATAAATCGATCGAGTCGATAAAATCATCCAATCGCGAGCGTCTCGTATCGCATGGTAACCGACTTTTTTAAAATATGAAATGATTTGTGACAGCTGAATACAAATGGGCGCGAAAAATTCTTAATAAATAGTATTTTGATAATAAAATTAAAATCAATTATTATTTTATTATAATTTACTCATATTTTCTACTATGCTATTTAATTGAATAATTCTACTAACTATAATACATAAAAATGTTTTTATTTTTTTCATAAAAATAAGCTTCGCGCTAATTATTGGCAGACCTATTTTAAAAATAAAATAAACTTTTGCATATTTATTGTAAATTAAACCGATCTCAGGTTCTCTAGCTTGGGAGATGAATGAAAGATCTCATTTACTGCACTACATTCTATATTAAAAAGTTCAAGAGGTAATTCAAACGTATGAATAACATGAAGCAGATGACGCGTGCATCCGGCGCCGGATTAAAATAAATATTGAGAAAATTACACCGTGTAAAACTTTTTTTATTCTACAAGTAACTATTATTTGTATAAGTTACACGCTTGGAGGCACTTTTATTAAAATATAGATTATGCAACTTGTATTAAAAAATAATATGATATAGTAAAAATGAGAGGCCTAAGAGCCCAGTCGTGAGCCTCGTGGCTCAGGGGTGCAAGAAATGAAATATTTAATATTTTCTTTCATCTAGTGTCGAGGCGCGCTACCCTGGTACATGCCGGATACAGCGCGAAGCTAAAAAAAGTATGCATAATATAGTAAAAACGGAGTGTCTTGAAACCTATCTTAGCATAAATTGCTCACCTGTGATGCTTGAACCCTAATGAGATTTTTGACTTTTAAATAGGCGTATTTGGTGGGTAGTAACTGGTGTCTAAGCCAGAGACAAATATTTATGTGACAAAGATAGAGCGTCTGCTTCGATTTGTGCGTCAATTGAATTTTTATTATTTATAATTATGACACGATCTCGGTGTTGCCAATGAAGCTATACAGTTACATTCGAAAATATTTTAATGCAACAACATGCAAACGTGAAGCAACTGGTAAAACTTTTGTTAGATGTTAGAAGTTTTGGAAATTATACAAAACCTAGGCCATAGAGGCATAGATTATGACGCGGCGTTGAGTTCTGCCACTCAACGCGCAATGCCTCCAGAATTCGGCAGAAAGTGGGAAACGGAGTGTCTTAACACTAGGTACCCTCTTCATGCCCTGGTGTGCGGGATACAGCGTGAAGTTAGGCCATAGACAATTATAAATAAAATCACATCCTATAGCTTAATTATGTGAAGCCCTACTTAATTGTAAATTATTTTGTAATACAAGTGAAGCATGCCCCCATAATAGAAATATAGATATGTAAATATTTTTGTATACTATTCTATAAAAAAAACGCGAATAATAATTATTCAAATGTTCGGGTGCTCTTGATCTCATTCACTACTGAAGCTATTTTAAAGCGTATCTACTAGTGAACTATTCTTATATGAGATGTTTTTATAAACATTATTTCATGAATATTTTACTTATTATACACGGTTACAGATACTTATTTTCTCAAAACATATACATTTAAATCACTTATAGAGATTAAGTAGTAAAGTTAAATCGAATAGACGTACATTAAAAAACAATTAGCTTCACGCTGTAACCCGCACACAGCAGGGTAGACAGAGGGAACCTAGTGTTAAAACAATCTGTTCCCCACTTTCTGCCGAATTCTGGAGGCATTGCGTGTTGAGTGGCAGATCTCAACGCCGCGCTTTGCCTCTACACCAGAGCGAAGAAATGGAAATATAAATTAATTATAGACGTACATAGTAATACAATAAAAGTTACAATAATGGAATAATATCAGTATAATACGCATGAATATTTTGCAAAGCAAGGTAAGGGTTGGGTAGGGTAGTTTAAGAAGCTAATAGTAAAGATTATAGCGAATGTACAAAGTAATGTTACTAAGTTAGTGATCGGTTCAATAAAACATTTTATGTGTATGTTATATTCAAATTATGTTTTATAAAGTGATGTTGATGTTTCGATGATTTATTCTGCGTATTATACGTATTTTTTTAAATATTATGATTATAAATAATTAGATTTACTAAGTTACAAAATATGTTTACGATGATATCTAATAATTGTAATTTTCCTTTTTATTCTACTATTATTTAAGTACACTGTAGTATTTATTATATTGTAGTAGCTGTGACATATGCTCATATTAGCGTATAAAAATTTATAGGCTTATTATAAACTTATTATATAGCCATGTTTTTTACGAATAAAAATTTTAAGAAATTATAATAAATATTTCTTGTCTGTATATATTTATTTCTGTGATAAGTTTGTTTTTGTTTCACAACTTCTTTTATCAATCTTGCATATTATAGTATTTAAATAAAATTAAATTTACAAGTGCTTAGTGGGTTCTTAATCTTATCTTCTATATTGTTGTTATACTTTGACTCTATATCTTATATACCGAAGCAAAATATGGCTAAACGGTGATAGAAAAAAATACATTACTTGAGAATGAAATAAAGTAAAAAAACATGTTTTATAAACAAAAATGGATATACAATTTAAATAATATATATAGATAGAGTACCTTACCATATTAAGATATTATATGAATATGCGCTCAAGATATCTAGACGAGTCTACTATCTAATATTTAATGCGTTTATACTACAATAATAAATAATTATTATTAGAATCAGTCGCGTCTGTAAGTAACTCGTATTGATTAATATTTTAATATCTTATATGTTGTCGAAATGTTGAAACTGATCTAAATAGGTTGGGGTCAGAATATAAAGATTCAAGGTCATCAAGCAATTAGTTTATATTTCGGTACCTAGAGTACTTGGTTATTTTTATATTTATCGAAACGCTTCAGATAAAAACTATAATAAATAATTAAGTTTATGGTTAGGAAAGAGTGAAAATTAGGAGGATAAAAGTTTAATCGATATTTTTTTCCTTTCTAAATAAAATAGGGTTGTGTAATTCTAAGTGTTTCCCACTATCGTGTCAAACAGTTGCCTATATCTGATATACTTTTCTGATTACTTAACTTTAACGCGCCTCGGTCACGGAAGAACCGATTTCCTTGACTCCATGGCCTTCAAGCGTGACTTCGACCGCTTACATAAGTGAAATTCAGCCATAAACGATGAAGATCCGTTGTAAATTAAAATGCAGATGCAGCTGTATGCAGAAATTAATCTGATATACCTGAATGTAATTTTCATTGTTGTTATAATATTATAAAAACAAATGAAAATCAAATCAGCTTCACGCTGTATCCCGCACACAGCAGGGTAGGCAGAGGGAACCTAGTGTTAAGACACACCGTTTCCCATTTTCCGCCGAATTCTGGAGGCATTGCGTGTTGAGTGGCCGCACTTTGCCTCGATACCAAAGCGAAGAAAATGAAAATATAAATGTAAGTAAATATTTTATTTCCTCGAATGGGGATCGAACCCACAACCAGTCGATTTTACAGTCACATTCTGTGCGCAGGGCGCCACGACTGGCCTCATTTTTTATCATCTGGTTATAAAAACAATGTGTCTTATTTTACGGATTTCGAGGGTAGCAACAACTGAATCATTTATTAGTTGTTAAAGGCGCTTAATTTAAATAAAGACTAAAAAAATAAATAAAGACTAAAAAAAAAATATATTTTTAATTTAGATGAGACATTTTAGTTAGAACTAAGATCTAAATTGTATATTTAATATATCAACAAGTAATAAATGCTAAATCATCAGTGCTATAACAAAGCCTGTGTCTAGCCTTCTTGCCCACAAGGCCACAACCAATGTGAACGTACGCATAACATCATTTTATTCCTCAGAAATCGTGTTACTTGATTTTGGAATATCTTAAATAGAAGTTAATTGCTTTGAAATTGACAATAGGTATAAGTTAATATATTGTTATTTGCCACTGTATATATGTTCATCTATTAATATATATATACCTATTAAAAATTATGTTGTTTTAAGGACAATATGAAAGGACCTAAATTGAATGAATTATTTAAAGAACGTTGATTGGTGATTTTGATTGATTGAAGAGGACGATGGCATTATTAACGATTTCGTTTTTGTTAACAATATTTACTCTTTTGTACTAGAGGGTCTGTACTTAAATAGTTTCTAAAATTTTTATAGAACCATATAATTTAATAGCTACTAAAGGTGACACATTTAGAACTATATAGATTTTTGTAAATGATACTAACCGGAAATAGGTACATTGTAGAAAACCCGACGTCCCAGATTGTCCTACATTGCAGTTGTCTGTGGTCACAGGTAGCCACATCAGTCTATCAGTTGATATAAATATTATACGAACGGTTTCTTAATTGTCTCGCGTACTGCCCTGGATTTGAAACTTCAAGGTTGGCAACAGATACCTCAATGGACTGTCACACCACCCAACACAGTTATCTATCATTGGCAAATCTTTGTTTCAGAGAATCCACCACCTCGTGTTGGATGAAAAGGCAATAAACTAATAGAATAAATATTCTAAATAAAATAAACGACATATCATATAAGTACAGTCATAGCCAATAAGAAATATAATAATAAATAATAAAATAAAAAGCCTTTTATTGACCATTGCCCCAGTTACAAACTTAATGCTAACTTATAATAAATTATTTACAAATTTACTTATTCTAAATGTTATTCTATATATGCTATTCTATATATGTATATCTATATTTTGCTAGTTATTGATATTAATTTTATGTTACATTTTTTTTTTTTTTTATCATAAACGTTACTAATAACTATATGTGTATAAGTTATTTTTTGTAATTAAATGATACATAAATATTTTTTTATTATTTTCCTGAATCTACTAGTTGTTATTTACAGATACTAATTTACTTATTCTTATTTTACTTTAGCTCTGATTAATTATTATTTGTATTAATTACTTAAATTAAGGTTTTTATTTACATTTTTTTTTTACTTAACTGTTATAAATATTTGTTTTTTTTATATTTATTATAATTTTTTAAATTACTTATCAACTTATTATTAATTTTTAAATATAATATCAGGCAAGGTCCCCAGACTGGGTATAGGCCTCCTCCAAATATAGCCACTTTTCTCTGTCCAGTGCTGTTTGCTTCCAATTGAAGCCAGCGGTTTTTATGACGTCGTCTTCCCACCGTGTACATGGTCTTCCTCTGCCTCTTTTTCCTATTGGGCCTCTCCATATGGTAGTTTTATATGCCCATCTATCATCTTTAAGCCTGACTACGTGGCCTGCCCATTTCCATTTCAACTTTTTGGAGTAGCTTAAAGCGTCAGTAGCCTTTGTTATAGCTCTTATTTTTCTGCACTGAATTTTATCAAGTTTTTTAACTTGAGCATACTCCTTTCCAAAGCACGCTGGCATGTGGTGATTTTTCGTTTCACATTTACCGTGAATTTCCACGTTTGGCATCCGTATGTCAAACACGGTAATAGGCTGGAGTTCATGGCTTTAGTTTTAAGCTTAGTAGGCATGTTGCTCTTGAAGATTTCTTTCAAACCCCAGAATTTTTCCATGTTTTTTGTATTCTTCTATCAATTTCCAATTCATTGTTTTCTTTTTCAAAGCTGATCGTTTTTCCTAAGTATATATATTTATTTGCATATTCTAGTGGGTTCCCGTCCATGTTTATTTGTTTTTTTAAGCTGTTTGTCATTAACCTTGTCTTAGTGGGATTGATTTCAAGTCCTATATTGGCGCTAGTTTCTTGCAAAGCTTCAATCATGTGTTGAAGTTGTGAGCTTGTCTCAGATAATATTACTATATCGTCTGCGAATCGTAAGTGACTTAGACACTTTCCTTGTATATTTATGCCAAAATTGGTCCAGTTTAGCTTGTTAAATATACTTTCTAGAATGGCTATAAATATTGTTGGGGATAAAGGATCGCCCTGTCTTACCCCCCTCATTATGGGGAACACTGGGCCCAGTCTTTCTAGCTTTAAAAAATATATTAGGGTAATTACATTATACACGTAGCTATCAATGGTGTCATGGCAACGCAAACTTGCGTAGTTAAACCCTGTCTTCACACCTCTGATAGCAAGCATGCGTCATCGTCTAAAAACAAGGTTAATTAAAACAAAACCACTTTGTATGAATGTCTGATAATATCAATCGTAGTAGTTATTGCGCTGTACATTCTATTGATTCTATTCCGGTACGAAATCTGACGTAGGTTTCATCTATTTCTATTAATTATGTATTGATTACTATCTTATTTAGGTACTCTAAATTTTTTGAGATTTTAAGTAAGAAGCTACTTCAAGGGAAAAGTATAATATCTAGATATTTCTGATTAAACAAGATAGGTACCTATTTGTTGCTTAATAGGAAAATAACCAATACCTTTTTTTCACAATACATGTAGTATGGATTTAAACCTACATCATATTTCCGTCTGAGTTGTGGGTTCGATTCCCATTTAAGGAAATGAAATATTTCATATTTTTACTTCCCTGCTCTGGTAACGAAGCAAAGCACGCCGTTTAATTCCGCTCAACACGCAACGTCTCCAGAATTTGGCGGGAAGCGGGGAACGGAGCATCTTAACACTAGGCTCCCTCTGCCATGTCAAGGATACTGCGTGAAGCTAATAAAAAATAAATATTTCTGTTATATCTAGAAAAAAATATGAATAAAAATACAGTACAGATAAAATACATTCATTCTTTTCTTGGACCTTTTAGTGATTATATAATATTACGTAATACTTATTTGCCAAAGACTCGAACGAATTGGAAAGTGTATAACTATTACATTTATAACATAACATCGATATGCTGGTTTTGATTATAAATGATTAATAAATAATATACCTCCTTAGATAATTTTGAATCTTATAAAAAACTCTTATATGCTTAGAATATTTGAATGCGTCAAATATAATATTTTGAAATATTATAAAACTGACAAAGTATTTAATTAAATGGCGGACTTTATAACTATTATTTTTTTACGTGGCATCATATAATAAACACTATTCACATTGATATAAAAATTACGAAATAGCAAAATACCGTACCTCTTAGATAATTTTGAATTTTATAAGAAACTAATACATGTATTTATAATACTTAAATGTCAATAACATTTTAAAATATTACAGAACTGGCAATCTATTAAAATGGCGGACTTAAAAACATTTAAAAAAAGTCATGTTAGGATGTCACAGACAAAAAATATTTTTTTATTGATATTATATACGTCATAATTAAAATAAATCAGTAAAATATATTTATTGTAGGTACATCTAGAATTAATGATACCTATTGTATCCTATGCCATTAAGTGTTAACATCATTATTTTATATTTAATGCTATAAGAAATAAAAGTTGAATGTATCAAATAATATAATAGTATAGAGAGTGGCACAGCGTCTTATTATAAACGCAACGGTTATGGGTTCTATTCCCACTCGAAGAAATCAACTATTCTCATTTCCTTGCCCTGGTTAAGACAAAAATAGACAAAGCGCGACAAAGCGAGTCAGTCAATTAGCACGCCTGTCACTCTGCTCTCTTCTACCCTGCTATACAAGCGGAATACAGCGTGCACCTGAAAAAAAAAGAAAAATTTGTTGAATAATTACATTATAAACGCTTGGTTTAAATTTTAATCGTTTATTATGTTTTAAAGATTGTTTGAATATTAGAGTAAGCAGTTTGTATTTTAATTTAAAATAGCTCATTATTAATTTAAACAATAAATTATATTTTATCACAATAAAATATGTTCATAAGCATCTAGCATATCTGCCTTTTCAAAAACCAATATTTGTACGGGTGAGAAAAGTGAGACAAAGAAGTGGAGTATCTGCTATCTAGAATGGAAAAATACGTTACACTCAACGTGAGTGCTATTTATTTTGTAAAATATGACAGCAAATACAGATAATTTATTTGCGTGACAAACTACCGTCTATGTTTAAATATCTAATTATAATATTAACATAATAAAAATTATTCATTTAAACATAATTAAGTATGATCGTTATCAAACTGATTAAAAATGTTTTATATTTGTCCTAATTTCTTGTGTATCATTTTATTATACGTATTTTAATTAATATTGTTTACAAATGTAGGCTGACTAATTAATGTCAACGTCATTTTAAAAGCTTTTTAAATTATTAGAATTAAGGTTAACTATTAAGATTTCATTATATTATTTAAAATCAAATTAACAATATTTTTATCTCTTGTTTTCAGGTCTGTAGAAGAAAAGAAAACACAGAGCCCTTTCATGTTTTCTCCGCTCACAAAAGAATCAAAATATAGAAGGCACATCCGATCTATGTCAGATGTACAGAGTAGTACTCCATACCGCCTACCATTTAGATCAAGAAAAGGATTCCATCCCACTCTCACATATGATTCTGACACAAGGGCGAGAAGGATAGCGTCCTACAACAGAAAAAGGCTGCAAGATTCTTCAGACTCTAGTGACTACTTTGAAGCCCCAAAACATTTAAGCATAGGACGCAACATCATTAAGCATTCTGACTCTATGAGGATACTCTGAGAAGAAATGATCTGAAAAAAAATGACTTACTAGTAAAATACTAATAATAAATCTATGACCATGTTGCTTTGAGTAATATGTATAATAATAATAAATATTATGGACTGCAATTATACTAGTTACACGATCCCATCGCGATCTTTAGTTATAATTTCTAAGAGACTGTGATTCAATTAGGATAGTTTCTAATTGTTATTTATAAATAAAGCCTGAGAAAAGTGATTTAGTATATAAGTTATCCGAAAATGTGCATCTAGCGACCCTAACGAATATGATATAAATTTAATATTTTTATAATAACGTCAATTAAATGTTAACAGACGTGAAATAAATGACACAGAAGAAAAAAATGAAAGTGAGAATTTAACAAATAAATATTAACAAAATCATTAAAAAACATACGAACGGCCTCCATAATTTTCTATTTCAATTCGATATTTTAATCAATATATAATGTGAGCAGTATATTAATATAAAGTTATGTATCGTACAAAATAAAAAATAAACAGTATGAATGCCTTATAGTTTTATTTATCATCAATAATTTGTATCTTTTTCTGATATGTCCGGGGCATTAATGTTTCATGTCACAATGTAAAATATCCGTGTTATTTCCTTAATTTTTTTTAACTATAAATTAAATTAAATCAGCTTCACGCTATATCCCGCACACAGCAGGGTAGGCAGAGGGAACCTAGTGTTAAGACACTCCGTTCCCCACTTTCTGCCGATTTCTGGAGGCATCGCGTGTTGAGTGGCAGAACTCAACGCCGCGCTTAACCTCGACATCAGAGCGAAGAAATGGAAATATAAATTTAAGTAAATATTTCATCTCCTCGAGTGGGGGTCGAACCCACAACCAGTCGGTTTTACAGTCACACCTCGTGCCACTGCGCCACCACTGGCCTCAATGCAGTATACAATATGCCAAAATAATTTGAATCCCCAAAACGATCGCGTAATGAAAATTAATGAGATAGGTACTTACCCAATCAAATTAATTTTAAAATCATATTTATACTTTTCATATTTATATTTTTGTCATTAAAGTACAATATATAGTGTTTTGTTAAACATAATAAAATTAATAATTCATAGAATCGTCGTTAATGTTTGTCAATAAAGTTTTAAAATAAAATTTTATCTCAAAATAAATTTATAAAAAAAAACCACATAAAAATGTATTTTCTTAAGATAAATATCTTCCTAAATAATTATATTATGCATTGAAATCGAAGTAAAAAAATCATGATAAATGTTTATATAAAACTATGAAATTAAATTTAAAAACGTTATGTTACGTTCGTTGATTTTCCAAAGAAAATAGTTTTCTACAGTACAGAACTTTACAGTACTTGATATATTTTTGTTATTAGCGCCATCTGTAGTCAAGAACTACTATTAAACGCAGGCAACCCGCATAAAAAATAGATAGCAGCACAGCTTTGCTTAGAAACTTGTTGAGATTGTAAAATAAACCTTTTAATAGTAAATTTCAGTCTTTCCCAATGAATCTCTGTATGGTTGTTATACAAATATTATTCAAAGTATTGAAGAATAACTTTAATAACAAATGTAGCATATTAATTAAACAATTAAACGAAATGCTTTAGAGACAATAAAACGACAGACAGACTTTGCCTCGTTATCAGAGCGAGCAAATAAAAATATGCAATATTTCATTTCCTGAAATGGCATGTACTTAGGATAAAAATTATATGAATTATGAGCTAAACTAAAAATGGAAACAAAAAAGGTATGGTATTATCGGCATCTAGCAGTAATATTCTTTCCCGCCAGATGGGGCTAGCAGTCCTCATATAAGTAAATATTTACTGATGTATCAAAACTTAATTTTGACATTTGACGAAATGAAATGTCATAAATGTCAAATCGTATAAGCACAACAAAATTCAAAACAGTTCATTTGTAAACTTGCGATGTGAGACGCTTTTTGCATCAAAAGGTAAGTAAATATGAATCACAAGATTAGTTAATACTAAAATTTGAATACAAATGCGTAGTATTAAAGTTTCTCACTAGGTACAACAGGAAAATCATTATTAACAGTGTCTATAAATGTATTATTATTTATTTGCAAGTAATATTTGCCTTTTTACAAATTTTATTTCGACTTTCTTAAAACTTTGACTTTGTAAAAATTTATTATATTTTATATATTTATAATTTTATTCTCAATTATTATACATTTTTATTTTTTGTTAAGGTGTTCTACCAGAACTTTTACGAATTTGCAAATATTTAAGATGAAGTGGCTTATTATTTTATCAATATTGAAATACCTTTCTGCTGAGCCTACACCAATAGTTCTTTGGCATGGAATGGGTAAGATATGTGGAATCACTCCAAGTAATAATATTTATAAGAAGTTTTCACAACTAATTTAATTACTGTACTATAAATATTTGTAGGTGACACATGCTGTATGGCATACAGCTTAGGTTTCTTCAAAACATATCTTGAGGATCAAATACCAGGAGTCTATGTTTTGTCTCTTAGAATTGGTACTTCAACTGTAGAGGACTTTGAAAATGGATATTTTATGTCACCAAACAAACAAGTTGACTATGTATGTGATAAGATAGGCAATGATCCAAAACTTAGGAATGGTTTTAATGCTATTGGATTTTCTCAAGGAAGTCAATTTCTGTAAGTAGTTGTTTATATTACGAGCTTATTTTTTTTGCTTCATGCTGAGTAAGGCACAGAGAACCAAGTGACTGTCCCCCATTATTTTGAAATGTTATTGTATGATAATCCCTATGTTTTGTGAATTTTAATGGTTTGACTGAGTTCATTGTTCTTAAAGTTTTTGTAGTTTGATTTTGATATTTGGAAATCACTTATTTTCATTTCGGCAGAAAGTGGGGAACGGAGTCTCTTAACACTGGGTTCCCTCTGCCTACCCTGCTGTGTGCGGGATACAGCGTGAAGCTGATTTGATTTAATTTTTTTTTACTTATTTTCATATCTGCATGCTTGTAATACAAAATGTGGCATTAAATGCCATTACTCAACCACCAAACTTAATTATTTTCAAATACCCAATCGGGTATTCAAAATGTGGTGCTAAGTCCTGTTACTTCGTCTACTTCAAATTAAATAAAAAAAGAGAAATAAAAAAAGTATTTTTTTTTATATAATATATTTATTCAATCAAAGTATGAACCACTATTGTCTATGCACTTTTGCCATTTCATAGGTAGTTTATTAATCCCTTTAAAAAAAAAAAAAAAAAATATTATATTATTATCCCTTTATTATTATCCCTTTATTAAAAAAATAATTCAGACAGGAATCAATAAAATCTTTGAAGGCGGTTTGGACTGCCCCATCGAAATTGATTTTTTTCCCTTGCAAGAAATTATCCAAATTTCGAAAAAATGGTTATCTGTTGGGGCATGGTCCAGGGAGTATGGTGGATGGCCTTAGACATTCCAGTTGAAGCTCTTCTAATTTGGTAGATTTCGTTTATTATTATTATCTTGGGCCCTCGGAGGCCCACGGGGCTTGTTCTGCAGGTCGAAATTTCCAGAACGATATTATTGGAACCAAAACACGTACTGTGTTTTCTTTTGCGGCACGACCGCCATATATATCATTAACCCTTCGAGCCGTTTCCGCAGCACTACTGGTGTCTTTTTTGTAAACTGAGTGACACAAACCGAAAATAGCAAATGAATGACGGTTAACGAAACAGAAATACATGTGTAAATAGGTGTACAAATTTCAATTTGGAATTCCTACCAAAGAGGAAAAATTTTGAACAAATTGTTATTAAAGTGGCCAGTACGACATAACGCCAATTTAGTATGTAAGGAATCTTACTTACTTATCGATTTATTTATTTTGATGCAGCAGTCGCTAGTGTTAAAACACTCTATTTCCCAATTATCAAGACGTTGAGTGTCATAATAGGAAAAATAGGCACCTACCATATTTTTTTTTGTTTTCACTGATAGCCAAACTTTGTTGTATCGAGTAATAAGGAAAATAAAATACTTTAAATATAATAATTATCCTGATAGAATACATATTTCACAATATTAATAATAATTATATACACAATGATAAGTTATTGTCAATTTTAGTTGTAATTTAAAAATTTTATGTTTTCGGCAGGCGAGCTGTAGTGCAGCGATGTGGTCACATGTTCGGGCCGATAAAGAATTTGATAACATTGGGTGGACAACATCAGGGGGTCTATGGCCTCCCCCACTGTTTTGCATTACAGCATGAAACATGTGATTATGTAAGGAAGGTACTAAATTATGCAGCATACTACAGGTACTATTAATTTTTTTTTTTCAGTTTCACGTTGTGTTCCGCATACAGTAAGATAGGAAGGAACCTAGTGTTAAGACACTCCTTTCCCCGCTTTCTGCTGAATTACATGAACTCAATGCCGCCCTTTGTCTTGCTGCCAGTGCGAGGAAATGAATTATTAAATAATTTCGGTGAGTGGAAATCGAACCCCAAACCGTCGCATTTAAAATCACATATCGTGCCACGAAGAATCTACTAAAACTATACTTTTTAAATATTTTATTACATTTGATAGGATATTTATTTAAAAAGTTACACATGTAACTTTTTCTGCATTATCAATAAAATCGAATTGAGATCGAGATTTTATCAAAAAAATCGAAATATATTTACATTAAACAATATAACCAAAATAAATTGCTTAGGTGTTTTCTAATCTTGCCTCTTACGCGTGATTGTAGATGCGTCCCTGATCTGTCAATTTATATTGCATTCTGCATTCAAATTGTACCAGGTATACATATAATGTGAGAGTTAACCAATAGTGTATTATAATATTCTGAGCATCGTGGCACAATATATTTGTCGTGGTTAGTCTTAATGAAACAAACCTTGGCCGAAATAGTCTAGGAGGCAACCACTCAAAACATGTGAAGTACTTTTTGCAGCTTTAAGTTATTATAATAAAATATTTCCAATTTACATAAGAACTACTATTGGAATTTATATTACGCATATATTAATAATTGTGCACATTAATTATTATTCAATGGAGAAATATAATGGAGAAATAATAACACCTGCACGTTGGATGTCCTGTAATCTGTATGTAATGTAAATAACATCCGCAGATCCAGATCGACGATAATTTCTTAGATACGCACAGAAATATGAGTGTAGGAATTGAGAGGGGGGGCCAAATGATGAGGTGAAGAGGTTTAGAGGAACAATAAATGCTTCCACTCACACACAAACACTTTAAAAATGCACAAAAAATACACATAGATTTAGAATGAATGAGATGGGTAAAAAAATGTATTCGTTTAGTTCTTTTTGCACAATTATAAGTGCTTACACTTTAGACAATATTATGTACCTAAGAATATTTAACTTAAATCATTGTACTTGAATTAAATGACTCACAAAAGTACAATATATAGGTAGATATTTTTTTTATAATTTACTATTGATACATTTCTTTATTTAAATTTCAATCAAGAAAAGTTTCAATCGTTTAAATAACATTTTAGTTGTTTAAGAGAGGAGTGTTCATTTAGAAAATGCTCGTTTTCTCTTGACGCGGAACTACTTAAAACTGTCTATTTGTGCTCATATCCATGAAAAAAAGAAAGCAATAAGATGACGTTAAGATGCACAGATAGATAATGCTGGATGAGGTAATTCCTAGCACTTATATTCTGAAATCGTAGAATTACGACTACGTATTGTGTAATAAGGAAATAATAAACGTTTACTAGCTTTATTGTATTGTCACAACAAAGTATAAAAATGATGAATGCTATCAATACACTTTAATAACGAGTTACTTATTATAACGGCTAATAATAACTATTTAACTTTTTAATATATTACAATTTTTACCTTATCTTTTATAAGTAGAGAAAATAGATACTTAGCTCTACATTTTTTTTTAATTTTACTGCTTATAGTAACAAAAAGCTTATTTAAAACTCTTCCTTTCATACTTAAAGAATACGCCTTAAAATTGAATACAATTAAAAACTACTTTAGCGTTCCCCCGTGGTTTTTGATAGTCTTCTCTTGTACTAATATTTATATATATTTGACATAAAAATTTGTTAGATATTTAAAATTCCAATTTTCAAATTCAAATCGATTTCAAATTCAATTTTCAAATTCAAATCGATTTCAAATTCAATTTTCAAATTTCATAAAAACAGCTACGTTTATTCTACGATTCAAAAGTGCTTGTAAAAATCTAACTGAATAAAGAATATTTTGGACTAGAATAGATGAGCTATTTCGAGACTATACAATTTTTTTTTCTTAAAATCCGTCACCGCCACTGTCGTATTATTTTTGGGCGCAGATCATACGATTTTATTTCTTTTGTCAAACACGTACTGAGATGTTAATGGCTTCAATTAATAATGCAAATATGTACATAAAATATTACTTTAGAGTCGTTCACTCTTACAGGTCAATGTATCATAATGTTTTCATTTAATAATTCATTTAACTTAACTTAACTTAACTTAGCTTCACGCTTTATCCCTTGCGGGGTAGTCAGAGAGAACGGAGCGCCAAACGCTACGGTCTCTACATACCTCTTTCCCAAACCAGCTGAGCACGTTCTTCTTCATTCTCACCGTGACATCCTCGCTAGTACCTGCCATTCTGTGTACCTCTTCATTGCGGATTCGATCAGCTAAGCTGACTCCGCATATCCTACGAAGAGATCGCATCTCCACAGCATTCATCTTTCTTTCATTCTTCTTCTGTAATACCCACGTTTCGCTGCCGTATAACAGAGTCGGTACCAAAACTGCATTGTGTACGGCCAAACGCGCAGCTGTGCTGACGTTTCGCCGTCTCATCAATGCAGCTAAGGCTCCGTTAACCTTGTTACCGGTAGCAATGCGCCTTTCCACTAATAATAATTCATTTAATAACTTATAACTGTTATTTCTCTTTATCTTATTACTTAAGCATTTTTTAAATTATTATTAACAGCCATAAATGGTACAGCTTCACGCTGTATCCCGCACAAAGCAGGATAGTCAAAGAAAACTTAGTGCTAAGACACTCCGTTTCCTATTTTCCACTTTGTCTCGACACCAGAGCGAAAAAATCTAAATACAAATTTATTAAATATTTCATTTTTCCAAGTGGGTATCGTGCCTACAACTCTGCAACTCTGAGCTTGGACTGAATAAAATGATAATGTTATTATTTTACATAATAATATTATTATTGTTTTATATAAATGATATGCTATAAATATTCTTTGCACATTAATCTACATACAAAAAATATACCTATTCGTAAAGAATAATATCATGTAAATGCATGTATAGAAATAAAAAGAATAAGTGGTGTCAAGTGCTCCCTCATTGTCACTGTAAAATTTATAGAATGTGTAAGTTTGAAAAAAAAAAATTACTAATAAATAAGCTATCTTCGTGTTTCTTCTATCCTTGATGTGTACTAATAAAAAAAATATTATCAAAATCGGTGGTCAGGATATTGAGTTATTCGTCTATTCGTCGCGCATATATTTAATGCAAATTTAAGACTTATGTGATTTTCTCATAGTTACCATTGTCAGAAATGACCAAAAATAAAAATGAGAACACACGAAAATTAGCGTTCAAATAAAAAAAGAATAAGCAAAATATTAAAAAAAATATTTTACAAAAACGGTCAGTTAACAAAATAAATGTACTCCATGTATTATTTAAAAACAAATAAAACTTTGTGGTATTCGATCATTATTCGAGGAAAACGCATAATGTAAACCTCATCCTTGGTTTATTTACAATAGGAATATGTGCATTGTGGTGTACACGTACTTGTCTCTATATACTGAGTGTTACCCATTTGGCCAACTGTCAAAGGTTATCGGTAATGTTTACATTGTTATTCTTGTTTGCTCCTCACAAGTGTTACCTTGCTTATATTGTAGTACAGTTTTACATGTTTTGTCATATTTGATATTTTAGTTTTACGTCTTAATTAAACTTTGATCTTTTCGTCTTTTTCTTGATAAAATCAGGTTCACGCTGTATCCCGCACACAGCAGGGTAGGCAGAAGGAAGCTAGTGTTAAGACACTCCGTTCCCTACTTTCTGCTGAATTTTGGAGGCATTGCGTGTTGAGTGGCAGAACTCAACGCCGCGCCACCAGAGCGAAGAAATTGAAATATAAATTCAAGTAATGTGGAGAGTGGAGATCGAACCCACAACCAGTCGGTTTTACAGTCACACTTTGTGCGCCACAACTGACCTCTTTTTATCCAATAAATTTATTTGTTGGAGATAAGTTGAGATTTTTATTTTAATTATTATTAATAGTATTATTCGCATTAAAAATGTGCTCTATTTTCAATGATAATCGTTCTCATCTTGGTCAATACGATCGCTTAACCCAGTTTTAGTAATACCATTTTAATTAATGTATTTTATTTTCTCTTATATTATAATCAACTTATATAAGCCTGGCCAATTTATATAATTCTTTTAAGCAAATCCTAGTACACTGTTCTTTATACTGGCAGATATGACGACGAATGTCCTTCCATCCATACCATAGTGACTAAATAAAATTTTTAAACTTTACCTTTTTCGCACATTTTGCTTAACTAAGTTCACACATTTCAGATCAACATCTTAATTAAACTTTGATCTTTTCGTCTGTTCGTTGTTAGTATAATTTACTCATATATCCAAATAATTTATTTGTAGAAGATAAGTAGGGACTTTTTGTTTCAAATTACTGTTATTAAAAAAAATACTGTTATTATTTAAATTAATTCGCATTAACAATTTTCTCTACTTCCAACGTCTTTCAAGTGTCAATAATCACGCACATCACGGTCAATACGATCACTTCAACCAGTTGTAGTAATATAATTTTATTTAAAAGACGTATAAAAATTTGAACGTATCGAGACTCGAATCCGCGCCGCCTGGAAACCGACCAAGCGCTCTGACCACTGAGCCATACGTTGAACGTATGGCTTAGTGGTAACGTATATTTTTCTTTCCTAAGTGGGGAATAACACTTTAAAAATGTTTAAAAAATATAATTTTAATTGACTTTACTAAATATAACAATTAAAAAATATATTTATTTCAGTTGGGTTCAGAAATCATTAGTTCAAGCCACATACTGGCACGATCCTCTAGACGAAGTAATGTATAAGAAAAATAGCGATTTTCTATCCGACATAAACAACGAGAGAAAGATAAACCAAACCTATATTGACAATTTAAACAAATTGGAGCATTTTATTATGGTTAAATTTGAAAACGACAGTATGGTTCAGCCGAGGGAGACTGAATGGTTTGGATTTTATGCTCCCGGCCAAGCGAAGAAGTCGATTTCCTTACAGGAAACTGCATTGTATAAGAAGGTAAATTTTCTGTTTGTTACGCGTTCTTATATAAGTGGCTAAATAACTGTTCCTAAAGAATATTATTAAGGAATCTTGTGTTTGTATTATTAATTATGACATTTGCGTTGCTATTTCTGTATTTATAATTATTATGTCTATGATATAAATAATTATAAATTTTATTTTTAGTCGTACTAAGGTTCGTTTATAAACTGCTCTCAAGTTTGAGAACGATCTTGACATGCCGTTTTTATTCATAAATTATATCTATATCTATAAATGAAAACGGCATCTCAAGATCGGTCTCTGACTTGAGAGTGATTTAACGGGTCCAACAGACGTAATTAGATTTTAACGTAAATATATTTAATCAGTGGATAATGCATTAATTTGGACCAGTTTAAAATTTTAAGGTAACTTAAATGTTAAGTCACGTTATGGAAAACGGTTCTTAGTAGTCTTGCTTGTGATAATAACTAGAAACATTATATTCTCTATGTGCTTTAACACTTTAACGTTTGTCGCTACTTTTTATAATATTAGCGAATCAAACGTAGCTTCGTTTGCTTAAACTTATTTTTATATTATAGCCAAATTATATATTATATATTTTAAATATACATACATTTAAATATTTATGTATCATAATATTTTTAAAACTATTCTATGACCTTTATAATACATATAAGAATATGTGTACAGAGTTTCATGATCTGTTAATTAGTTTTGGCGTGAAAGCTTAACAAAAAAAAATACATTCCCATTTATAAATGGTTTGATGTACAAACACATATAGATACCTATTAAAAATACTTATAAATAATTATTAAATGTTGAGTTTAATTGCTTGGCAATTGGTATAAACAGATAATAACACATGAGAATGTATTGTAAACATTCATACATATTTAGTAGTATCAGTTCCAATGTTGGAACTACGTAGGAACTAGATAGTGGGCGATTTATTGAGCAGACTAGTCGATTGATATAATATTGAATACTATAAACGTGTACAATCCGACTAACAATAGTTTAATTATTAAAATACCCTCATTTTGTGGGTTGTAGATTTGTTTCAATTATTTTGTTTTTAATTTTATATTAAATAAAGATTCTTGTTTTGTTTTAAATATCTAATTGATAATTATTAAAGGATAAATATAATAGAAATATAAATATAACAAAATGAATGCCAGTCACAAAAAAAATTAAGGCCAGTCGTGGCGCAGGGGCACAAAGTGTAACTGTAAAACCGGCTGGTTGTGGGTTCGATCACCACTCGAGGATATGAAATATATACTTAAATTTATATTTCCATTTCTTCGCTCTGGTGTCGAGGCAAAGACAATTCGGCAGAAAGTGGGGAACGCAGTGTCTCGACACTAGGTTCCTTATAAATATAAATTATTATTTATTAATATTTTAATTTCGACACTAGGTTCCCTTTGCCTACCCTGCTGTATGCGTGATTAAACAGCGTGATGCTGATTTTTTTACAATTATATAAAATTTGAATATGTTTACAGGATCGCCTCGGCTTAAAGAAAATGGACAAAGCTGGTAAATTGGTGTTCTTCTCACAACCAGGAGACCATTTACGATTTACTGAAGGATGGTTTACTGAAAACATTATAAAACCTTATCTGCTTTAATAAAGATTGAAAGTCATTATGGATTCTCATTAAGGAATAAGTGTTTTATGTTCTTTTATAGAAATCTAATTTATTTTCTGCTAATGCCGATCAAATTAGCATAAAAAAGTGATTAATTTTAACTGTTTACCTAAAGAAGGATTTATAAAAGTATTTTTTTTATTTTTATTAATTTTTGTAGAGAAAGTATGTGAGTTATACTAATAATATAATATTACCCGAATATGTGAAATTAGAATATAGTGTTTAAATTATTGTATATTGCTGTATATGTATATTGGTATAGATAATAAAGAATTTAATACTCTTAAAGTTTTATTGTTCTCCAAAATGGCGGAGTTTCTCAATATTATTTAGAAATCTATTATAAAAAAATAATCAGCTAATATTTAAATTTTTATTATTTAATTTTTTGTGTACATACAATTTAAAAAAATCCAAAAATATATTGTCTTAACATTCATATCCCAAATCAACAAAACAAATACATTAAGTAAAAATGTCAATATCACCGACAAAAACAATTTTATTAATAAAAAATTGCAAAATTATTCAATCATACTATCTAAATCAGCTTTGGATTCTTTAAAGTTTATCTCTTGATCTTTTCCCGTGTTCCCGACGTATACACGCACGTACTTGTTATATTCGGAACTGCGCTTAATAAACGGTGCGTTTGTGCCTCGCAACTTGTGAAGAGGATATCTCACGAAGCAAGTGAGCATGCAGCGTTCAGCTATTTTATAACTAAAATAATTTATATACATATGAAGCCAGTCGTAGCGCAGAAGCACAAAATGACTGTAAAATCGACTGGTTGTGGGTTCGATCCCGTCTCGAGGAAATTAAATATTTATTTACATTTACATTTTCTGCCTATAACTGGCATAATTTTGCCACGACGATGAAAAATAAAAGGAAAGTCATTCTATTGTTCTCTCTATTCCGTACCCAAGATTAATAAATAAAATAAACTCACTCGTACGGATTAATGCAGTCCATGCGTACAACTTTATATCTTTGATCTCGAGCCAACTCTTGTGATGTCTTAGCAAGCATAACTCCTAAACCTCGTCGTCTATATTCCGGTAGTACCGCTAACATTTTTATCTACACAATTGGTTTAAAGTTTATACAATTGTTAACTGCAGTTCATTAATTACTACTATTGTGATAGAGCAAGTAGATACTTATAAAATACATATTATACGCTGGAGTATCTAAATATTGATTGTACTGAGTGAGCAATATTAATTAATTTTAATAGTGACGAACGTTATAATATAAGATAAACATGAAAATTATTATAGAATAATATTTTTTTAGCTTCACACTGTACCCACCCGCACACAGCTATACAGAAGAAACTTAGTGTAAAGACACTCCGTTCTCCATTTTCCGCCAAATTCTAGCGGCACTGCGTGTTGAGTGGCGGAACTCAACGCCGCGCTTTGCCTCGACACCAGAGTGTAGAAATGAAAATATGAATGAGTGTAGAAATGTAAATATTATGAAATATTTCATGTCTTCGAGTGGGAATCGAACCCATAACCGGTCGAGTTTGCAGTCACACGCTTGTGCCCCTCTGCCACAACTGACCTCTGGAATAGAAATTTATTATTCCTATATTGGAATAATAATTAAGTATTTATCATAAAATTACATTGTAAAATTACAAAGAAATATAAAAGGTGATTACTTCAAAAATCTTAGGCTGTTTGAAAGTAGTCCACAAGTTGGGCGTTTCTTGCAGCTTCGCCGTAAAATATAGAAAATCCTTAGTATCAGGATTCTATAATATTATTTTTTAATTGAAAAGGGAAAGTTCTTAAATTAAACAATTTAAAATAAACATATTAATATTTCTCCTACTATATAACAAGGGTAGCGTGGCCGAGCGGTCTAAGGCGCTGGTTTAAGGCACCAGTCTCTTCGGAGGCGTGGGTTCGAATCCCACCGCTGCCAAATATTTTTTGTTACAATTTTCAATTATTGAAAAGGTATGTTATTTTTTGTCACTTTAGTTAATTTCAATAGTAAATAGATTATTTTGTTATAAGTATGTAGTATGTAACTATGTACTTATACATTTACAATATGTTTACAAATGCATATCATCGTGACGTAGTGGGACGCCACGTTTGCGATGTCTATAATTTTTTTTTGTTTAATTCTTGCTCTTGAAGTCTGGTGTTGTGTTACGGCACCCAACATAAAATGAAGAAAATAAAGGACTAGCAGACGTTTTTTTGATATATTTGTAGAAGATACTCAGGTTTAACCTATCTTTTAAGTTTTAATTATGTAGCAATATTGTTTTAATGATTAATAATTAAATAATTCAAAAGAACGTAGAATCTTGTATCTCATAAGTCTACGTCTTCATATCTACTTTGGTAAGAGGGCAATATGAGTGGAAGAAATTACGATAACAGTATATTCACAATTGCTTTAATACCTGTCTATAAAAGGCATAGTTTCGCAAATTCTGTGGATCTACTGGGCTTACAGCGAAATTCAGACATAATCCTGCCACTGTTTCATCTTCGGCTTTTGCAAATAAAGAATTACCTAAAAATATATTATATTTACTTTATATATGAAAAACAGACTAAGAATTCAACTTTCTTTTACGACAACAAAAAGGTAATAATTGATAGTAATGAAGCGTTCGGACGATTGAAACTATAAATCGTCGGTTCGTAGTTAGTGTAAACCTAATAACAGCCTATTACAAAAATTTCAGGCAACACAAGAAGTTTTTAAAAAAAAACTGAGAATACGTTTAAATAGGTAAGGTAAATTTTACCCTCTAATCCGACGAAATATTATTTGTTTATTTAAAAAAATACACATATATTGTAAATAGTTACATATTACGTTTGTACAAATAAACAAAGTTGTATTATTTGTTTCCGGAACTAGAAATCTAATATTAAAAGCTTCTTATTTTTTTTTACTTAATAAACTTTTAGTTTTGATAAAAGAATGGTCAACGACAATAGTTGCGGAAACAGTATTTTATTATGGAAATGAAATTTTACTGATGCCTTTTACGTTACATTTTAGTTGCAAAAGACAGAAATATAATATAAGAAATTAAACTATCTATTGAATGATAGATCTATCATACCCATAAAATAAAAAATTAAAATTAAATTAGCTTCACGCTGTATCCCGCACACAGCAGGGTAGGCAGAGGGAACCTAGTGTTAAGACACTCCGTTCCCCACTTTCTGCCGAATTCTGGTGGCATTGCGTGTTGAGTGGCAGAACTCAACGCCGTGCTTAACCTCGACACCAGAGCGAAGAAATGGAAATATAAATTTAAGTAAATATTTCATCTCCTCGAGTGGGGATCGAACCCACAACCAGTCGGTTTGTAGTCACACCTCCCGCCGCTGCGCCACGACCGGCCTCACCCATAAAATATCATTACTTTTTATAACAAACCCTGTTTAAGAAGACCAAGCAGGTATTGGTCTATTGCACGGTCGTCAAAAAAGTTCATATTGCGCGCGCGCACCAACACGTGTTCGTTGAGATAGTATCGTTTTACCGTATCGATAGCCATCTCGTGGTCATTACTCTGTATTGGACATACAGTGAAAGCCTCTTGCTAGAAAGTAAATAGAAATAAGGTGACATTTAAAAGTTGAGTAACTAAGTTTCTATACTTCGTCTTGTATTGCGTGGTTTATAAAAATGTTATACAATATTGACTTATTAAGTGATAGAGAGATTTAATTTAGTCACACAATGACAAAATGTTTTATAAACCTAAAACATTATATTAAATTATCTTCTTCTTCTTTGTCGTTTTTTTCATTACTGAAGGTCGTGTCGATTTAGACTATTGTCAAGGTGATCGGCCTTAGGTCTTCTACTGTCTACTTTGCCAACAAGAATCAGTTTGTTGAGATTATGAGACTGTTTTCGAACTATGTGACCAAAGTATGAGAGTTGTATGTTGGTAACATGTAATGGAGAGTCTGATTTGGATTTTCAGTTGGCTAAGGATTGACTTATTGGTCCTTTTTGCTGTTAATGGAATTCACAACATTCTTCTATCGATCGATGTATTAAATGTTGAAAATGTAGCTCAGCTAAGAAAAACTATATAACTACTTTGATTGCTACGTCTTTCTTCCTTTCTGTTCTGTAAAAACTGTATTACAAAATAAATGAAGTTGAAGGAATTTTAATATTTTACATTAATGAATGCACGCTCACGCAAAGTGAACCTGGTGTATATCTACCTGATGTGATTTGTTTAGAAGTTAGAACACTCTGTTTTCCGGTACCGGTAGGTGGAAAACGGAGTTGTTCAATTTCAATATCTTGATATTTATCAAGTATTGAAATTAAAGCGTATTAAGTGGCGGGAATCTGCGCTACAGAGCTATCACTATCAGCTTTACCAGAGCGAGGAATTGTAAACAGTTTGAATACAACAATATTCCCGAACAAACATCAAAATTTCAACCGTCGTGTTTAGGGAGAATTCACAGTACATTTCCACAGTTTGATCTCGGTCCGATCTCATATTCTTGTATGAGAAATATACTTATACGCGTGAGTGCACCAGAACATGAACGACAGTATGATTGTTCTCACTGTTTCTTATTAAATAATATTGTTAACACACTGAGATCGGACCGTGACCATCACTATAATGTGAATCCGGCCTTACAATCAGATTTGATTATATACGAGTATAATCCTGATACGTAAGTTCAAATAAATTTTCAGAAATAAAGTATGCTGGTGGTGCTGGTGATGCTGCTAGTCAAATTCAAAGTGAAACTAAATCGGACAAAAATCTACAATATCAATATAAATATTTCTTTTAAAACTTGATTTCTCAATTGGTATTTAGGCTAAAACTATCTATATTGTTTTCATAATTTGACTCAACTATGTTTTTAGTTTTATCAAGATAATACCTTCTCCCGTTGAATTAACTCCTTGATCCCAAATAAACCGTGGCATTTTTTATCTAATATATAATATGGTAAACGGAAGGTTTTTAATATGTTTCTTATTGGAAACACGATCATACTTTAATTTAATAAATGTTAGAATAAATAAAAAAATGTCATTTGCTTGACAGCAGAATAACAACAATATTGCCAGTAAATATATTGTTTTCAGAAAAGAATTTAATAAATATTATAGTTTTAAAATTAGTTAAGGCTTAAGTGCTTAATGATTTATTTTAACATACGACCAAGAGTTAGTGTCACTTTAATGGACACCTCATCAATAATAAATAACAGAACAACACTTATAAAAATGACCATATTAGATGTTGAATATGTTGATTTAACTCAATCTTTTTTAATTTATCTTGCTATATTTTTTATTTATATATATATATATATATATATATATATATATATATATATATACACATCTGTTGTTTTTTATTTATTTATTTCAGCTTCACGCTGTATCCCGCACACTGCAGGGTAGGAAGAGGGAACCTAGTGTTAAGACACTCCATTCTCCACTTTCTGCCAAATTTTGGAGGCATTGCGTATTGAGTGGCAGAACTCAACGCCGCACTTTTTCTCGACACCTGAATAAAGAAATGGAAATATTAATTTAAGTAAATATTTCATCTCCTTAAGTGGGGATTAAACCCATAACCAGTCAGTTTTACAGTCACACTTTGTGCCCCTGCGCCACGATTGTCTTTTAAATGAGTATAATTTAAACGGTCACCAGAAATACTTTCAAGACCCTAAGCTAAGTACCAAATAAAATAAAAAACTCCAAAAATATTGAGTTGACTATCCAAAATAAATAAACAAATATAAGAATAATTGCACGCATTGTACAAATATTCTTTTTGTTTCCCAAAATAGAAATTTTTATATTACTATCAGAAATCTTACTCCAAATTAGTTTGACGTCATCCAAAATGAATAAATAAACCTATCTATCTATATTAATGTAATTAAGTCTATATTAAAAAATATATATCAAATCAGCTTCACACTGTATCCCGCACACAGAAGGGTAGGCAGAGGGAACCTAGTGTTAAGACACTCCGTTCCCCACTTTCTGCCGTATCCTGGTAGCATTGCGTGTTGAGTGGCAGAACTCAACGCCGCGCTTAACCTCGACACCAGAGCGAAGAAATGGAAATATAAATTTAAGTAAATATTTCATCTCCTCGAATGAGATCGAACCCACAACCAGTCGGTTTTACAGTCACACTTTGTGCCCCTGCGCCAGCCTGCGCTAAGTCTATATTAATGTAACAGAAATTACAATTGCTTCCATTGACTCCTTTATACCACAACTCGCACAAACGAAACCAGAGCGAAGTATTAAATATTACATTTTTCCCCAAGTGGGGGTCAACCCCAAAACCAGTCGTGTTTACCTTAGTCAGTGTATGTTTTTCTTGTTATATGTTGTTATAAGTAACTACGACTATAATAAAACATATTTTCATTTAACTTTTATTCTTATATATAGATAAATAGTATATATACTGATATTAGGCTATATTATCATATTTTTATTAATTTTTTATAAGAAAAACAAGTCACGTATCCTAGAGAACGCCGGTATATTATTTGGTATTTAAAAAAAATGTTTTAGCGATAGTAAGCTTTTTTAGCCCAGCCAAAAAAACTAAATTAAAACACACGTGACATAAATAAACTTTAGTTATTAATAAGAAAAATTGGATTTATTTATTAATATTTTAGGAAACGTAATTGAGTGACCATTTATTCATTTTGGTAAGCGTTTTTTAATTTTATTGGTAGTAAAATAAGATACAGTAGAGGCCGGTCGTGGCGTAGCGGCACGAGGTGTGACTGCAAAACCGACCGGTTGTGGGTTCGATCCCCACTCGAGGAGATGAAATATTTACTTAAATTTATATTTCCATTTCTTCGCTCTGGTGTCGAGGTTAAGCGCGGCGTTGAGTTCTGCCACTCAACACGCAATGCCTCCAGAATTCGGCAGAAAGTGGGGAACGGTGTGTCTCCTAGCTAACACTAGGTTTCCTCTGCCTACCCTGCTGTGTGCGGGATACAGCGTGAAGCTAATTTAATTTAATTTATTTTAGTATTGGTACATATAGGTTTTGGGCGGCGTTTATTTGCCATTTTAAATTAAAAAGAAATGAATTTGTTTTCACTTTACTTTTTGCGATAGATGTCGCCATAATTTGTCCAATGTGACAAAGGAACGCTTACGTTAATCTTTACCCATCTCGTTCACTAGCAGATTATTTTGCGCTTGTCGTCGCAAAATTAAGCCATTAAAAATTACTCACTAAACACTCAACTATCTAAATTATAAGCGTTCAATATAAAAAAATCAGCTTCACGCTGTATCCCGCACTCAGCAGTGAAGGCAGAGGAAACCTAGTGACTCACCTAAGACTCACCGTTCCCCACTTTCCGTCGAGTTCTGGAGGCACTGCGTGCTGAGTGCCGGAACTCAACGCCGCGCTTCGTTCTATTATTTAAACGATAAATATTTCTCAATACAAGTTATACGAATGCCTAGCTTTATATAAATAGAATGCACTTAAACACTAGAATAAACAATTAAAATGCAATAAAGAAGTTATGGAGTATTAAATCTAATGTTATCAATGTTTTTTTATTTTACATTTGTGATTATATAGTACTTAAACATGTCTTGTGTATAATATAATGATATTACAAGTATTTTTCTGTTTATGTAAGTATTATTTATAGATTTTGTAAGAAAATTTTAAAAGTACTTTGTTGGCTTTCATGTGGCATCAGAAAAAAAAATTAAAAATTAAATTAAATCAGCTTCACGCTGTATCCCGCACACAGCAGGGTAGGCAGAGTTAACTTAGTGTTAAGACACTCCGTTCCCCACTTTCTGCCGAATTCTGGAGGAATTGCGTGTTGAGTGGAAGAACTCAACGCCGCGCTTACCCTCGACACTAGAGCGAAGAAATGGAAATATAAATTTAAGTAAATATTTCATCTCGAGTGGGGATCGAACCCACAACACACTTCGTGCCGCTGCGCCGGGACTGGCCTTAAAAAAATGTAATAAAAAGTATCATCGTTACGGAAATAGCATATTTTTTTATTTAAGTTACAAAGAATTAAAGCAACTTTTAAAAATATTTTTAGCTACATTATATTTCTGCATCGGGATAAAATACATAGATTTACAGTCTAACATATCTACCGATAAGATTTCAACTGTGCCTAAAAATAGAAGAAGATACTGGCTGGTAACATCTGATCTCAATTTAAGATCTTTGCTAAGAGGTGAAGAAACGAATGATAACGACAAAGATGAAAGAATCAAAAGTAAAATCTCTACTCTAATAGATCAAACTTTACACGACACTGTAAATAAAGTAGCGTCCATTAAAGATTTTAAAGAGAAACATAGAGAAGAAGGGCCATATAAAGTCGGATTTATTTTAAGCATGGTAAAGAAATCTAAAGACGTTATGAGCGAACTGTTCAATATAGCAGTTAAACACAAGGACGATTGGAAAGCCTTAGAACAGTTAAAAGTTTTTGAATTAATAGTCCATACGAATGTTGATACAACAAATCTAGTCAGACAGCTAGTAGAGATTCATATTCAACATTTGAACGCAACAAACACACAAGATGGCAGAAAAAGGGTGGTGTTAATAAGAAAATAAAAAAAATGTTTTATTTATTGACCCCTTGCAAACTCGCAGTATTTTAACATATTTTAACAACAAACATTACAATACAGTTTTTTTTTTGTTTAAATAAAAATAAAAAAAATAAATAAGCTTCACGCTGTATCCCGCACACTGCAGGGTAGGCAGAGGGAACCTAGTGTGTTAAGACACTCCGTTCCCTACTTTCTGCCGAATTCTGGAGGCATTGCGTGTTGAGTGGCAGAACTCAACGCCGCGCTTGTCCTCGAAACCAGAGCGAAGAAATGGAAATATAAATTTAGGTAAATATTTCATCTCCTCGAGTGGGGATCGAACCCACAACCAGTCGGTTTTTACAGTCACACTTTGTGCCCCTGCGTCACGACTGGCCTCAACACGGCTTTTTTGTTTAGTTATGATCAATTAGTTGTTATACACTCATATTATGTGGAACTTCACGAATTTAAAAGCAGAAATCGTAGAATTTCTCGATTATTACTTCTATCTGTAAAGTAACACAACATATACACACATACATATATAAAAATTGAGAAACATTTCTTTAAAAGAAAGCCTTGTTTAGCATACCTCTAGCCGCGAAACAGACTCATCAGCTAGTGACGTCATCACCTAATGCATAGTACAACCTCATCACGCCAGGTAGGTGCCGTAGGCTGAAGGAGAAAATTACAACGCGAAGATGAGATGCGCCCTCTCATTATTTAAGGTTGTATATGCGGCGTGGCTTCGATGACTGTGCTGTAGTGTATAGTGTATACTGCTTGTATAGTCCTAAACAATGAAGGTGTGTTACTGTTAAACTATGTCTTTGTTGGAGAATACCTTTTCTAGATATCAGTTTTTTTTATATATAAGTCGCTGCGATAGTATGTAAGTTTGGTGGAAATTTAAAGTCAAAATCAGTTTTGGATGTAGCGATTGGATTAATTTCTATACTATTGGCTAAGCAAATGTTCTAGGAGCCTATTATATATACGTTATTTATTAGACAGTTATTTTTTAAGAAATAAGTTGCGGGAAGCCAAAAAATATATAAGTATAAATAAAATGTATGCATATACTTTTAAGTAAACCAATAAATCAAGATCTCAAAAAAGTTGATATTTTAACACTGTCATTACAACGGTGTACTGAAAAGATATTTTTTCTTATCTGATTTCATATTAATGCAGTGCAACTATTGATAACCTACATAATATTATTTTTTATTTTCAGGCACGTTTAACATATCCATCGTAGTCCAGTGGGACAGTCTGAATGAGAACGTAACGTGTTGTGGTTTCGATTCCCACTCGGGGGATTGAATTTTCATTCATTTCCTTAATCTGGCAAGAAGGCAGAGAAAGTAGAGATCGGAGTGTTTTGTGGGGAGGAAGTGAATAGCAGTAGATTATTGCGACTGATTGTAAGCGCAATCGTTGTGGGTTCGATACTTATCAACAAAACAAAAAATATCACATTTCAATTTTTAAATTCCTTGCGCTGGTAGGAAAAGGTGGTATTGAGTTCCGACTCTTTATTCTCACGGCTTTCTTTTTAAGAATAATCGTAAAACTGAAAATGACAATCGTTTGTTATATAAGTACACACCTATCACATATGTATAGTTTTTTCTCTTTTACACTGTACATAGTAGGTCTGTCTCGATTCATTTCCAGGCAAAGGGAACCTAGGAACTTAGTATTGAGAGAGTCTATTCCTAATAAGAAAGTCACTTTTAATCTCCACTTTCCACCGAATTTCGAGGCATTGCTGAGTGGCGGAACTCGTTTCCCCAATTGAGAATCAAATCCACAACTGTCGCGTTTACTCCAAAACGAGTTGATTAAACTTAATTATATAATAATACTAAATAAGTAAACACTATATATTAATTAACTAATAATAATTACTTATCAGAAAAACATATTCGATATTCCACATAAAAAAAAATAAACTTTAATAAGCATATCGCAATATACTCGATAGATACGTAGGGTTTATGTGCCGTATAACTCTTCCCCAATTTATACAAAAACCGTGTATCTAAAGCCTATGCATTGCATAAAACAAAAGAGCATAACAATGGGAAAATGGAAACTTTTTTGGCTTAATAACAATAGAGGCTAGGTGAACGTGAAATAGACATATTTTGGACGCAGGGATGGCTCTCGACATGATATTATTTATATTCGATTTTTTTTACCTTTAGTATATTGTAAAACTGATTTGGGCAAGTTATATTATGAGGCCAGCCAGTTCAGCCAGTAGCCCAGTTGTAGGTTCGATTCCCATTTGAAGAAATGAAATATTTAATATTATCATTAATTCGCTCTGGTGTCGAAGCAAAGCACGGCATTAGGTTCGGTCACTCACACATGCAATGGAGCAGAGTGTCTTATTACTAGGTTCCCTGCCTACTCGGCTGTGTGTGACTTATACCATATGTGTAAATTATAGAGGTAAACGGAAATTTAAGTGATATAGCATTTGTTCTCTTCTAGTCACCCGATAGAAATCCAATGTGACATTTCATTTGACGTTTCAAAACACTGACTTTGAAATGACATAAACGAAAGATGTGGAATAAAATTAAAGTTTTTAAATCAGTAGAAAAAATAAAACGAACAAAGTAATATTTTCATTAAATCTCTTTAACTGTCTACATGCAATTAAATACCAATTGCTTTTTTATATTGCAATGTAAAATTCTAATAAACGAATGTAAAGCAGCCTCTGTAAAGCAGCTATGTCTCAAAAAACCTATTATTTATTTTAAATTACTAAAACTCATGCTAAGAATAATTAAGTAGGTGTATTATTTACTTTTACTTGATGTTGCTTAATTTTCCTGATTTCGTCAGTTGACCACTTGGGAATTTTAGTATGACATTTGTCTCTGTGACTGTATTAAATTGCGCATTATAGACTTTGATTTCCTTTGACCAGATAAAGCATTCATCTGCCATTAAACTGAAATTCCGTAGAACTCGTGAAAATGCGATACGTAACGTTACCTAATAAAATCATAAATGTATTAAAAAAAATTAAATCAAATCAGCTTCACGTTGTATCCCGCGCACAGCAGGGTAGGCAGAGGGAACCTATTGTTAAGAACTTAAGACACTCCGTTCTCTACTTTCCGCCAAGTTCTGGCGGCATTGCGTGTTGAGTGCCGGAACTCTACACCGCGCTTTGCCTCGATACCAGAATGAAGAAATGTAAATAAATATTTTATTTCTTCGAGTGGGAACCCACAACCATTCGATTTTACAGTCACACTTTGTGCCCCTGCGCCACGACTGAAAATTGGTTTTGACAATTGCTATTATCAATGAATGTATCGATAATGGCAATCATCAAAACCTATTATTTAACATGTGTTGAAAAATAATAATAATAATCTATTAATAATATAAAAAAGCAACCCTGGCAAATAAAACTCGTATGAGGAAGGAAGCGAACGGTAAAGCGTGATTGCTAAATTGATCATTGTTTTGGCAGTTGTGCTACAAATACAAACCGATGTGAATTGAAACTGAACTGTAAAAATATACACATATATTACAATCGAGTAATATGATGATTTAAATAATAATTTTAATATAAATATTAAGTAAAGATAATAAATGTTAAGTAGTAAATTCACAGAAAAATATAAAACAAGAAAATACATGGCGATACAATGCATGGGCGTGCTTTCTGATAGCGTAGTAAGTATTTTCTCCTGAACGCCTTCAAAATTCATGTATTCATAATATTTTATGCTTTTCCATTTCATAATATTCCATTCCATATTCCATGCATGAGTCTACCGTCATTCGGACAACGGCCACCTTCTCCGCCCGCCCAAATATAGTACGAAACGATTGATACATTTTGATACTTTGTGAAATTATTTATTTATAATAATATTTATATTAATAATAAGGTTTATAAATTTTTAAATGTTTTTTTAGTTTAAAAATTGATTATAAATAACAAACTTTACGCCACACTAGAAGAGTATTTCTAGCTTAGTGTGTAAATAGTAAATTAGATAATTTGATCTAGCATTCTATAAATTTTCTTATCTTAATAAATTATTTTGCTTCACACAGACATTAGGCAGTTATAACCATAGATTCTAATCGATTATTTCACTGTTTAAATTTACACATAAAAATATAAATATATATTAGATGTTGATACTCCGATACGGGTTATATTAGAAGTTAATAGGTTATATATAATACTAGAGGGCGCGCGCGGCTTTGCCCGCTTATTAGGAGTGAATTCTAAAAAAAAAAACCACGAAACACGTGTTCAATAAAATATTTTTAACAGTCTGAATTTAATTTTTTATAAAAATCGGTGGCAATTTAAAGATTTTTCCATATAAACTTTCAATCCCTTATTTGAACCCTTAGGGGGTGAATTCTTAAAAACCATGAAACATGTGTTCAATGAAATATTTTTAAGAGTCTGAGTTTCAAATTTTATAAAAACCGGTACACATAAAAAAAAAATTCCATACAAACTTTCAACCCCTATTTCATCCCTTTAGGGTAAAAGTTTTCAAATTCCCTTCTTAGTGGATGTCCAGAATATGAAAATAAACATCTGCCCAAATTTCACGTTTCTACCATCAGCGGTTACGGCTCTGCGTGCGTCTTACCTCAGTCAGTCAGCACAAGTCCTTTTATATATATAGATAAATGTACAGTTATTACTTCATTATAAACCTAAACGTATTATTCCGTGATGGCGCAGTGGAACAAGCGTGTGATTGTAAACATGATCGGTTCGATTCTCACTTAGAGTAATCAAGTATTATTTAGGCAAAAAATGCTGCGTTGAGCTCCGCCATTACGCAATGCGAAAATTCGGTACAAGGTTAATAATAGAGTGTCTAACACTAAGTACTAAGTTTCCTCTGCTTACACTGCCATTCCCGGGATACAGCGTAAAACGAAAAAAGAAAGAAAAAATCCATTTCGAATAAATCAAGTACCAAAAATCTCCAATCCAGCTGAACGTCCAGTCGGCGACTTGGGCAGTTTCTTTCACTCGCAGCAGAATCCACAACTAATTGTGGCATTAAACAATAGAACCTCTTAGCAACGCAAGTAACGCGCTTCCATTGTGCATTTATATACAAACGTTCGCGTTGCACATTCAAAGAATAAAAATTTTGCGAGAAATTGTTCGGAACTCTTTTCAAAAGCGGAATTGAGATGCAGGTAATGATTAACGTGTTGTTTTTTTTTGTTAAAATAGTTTAGTTTTAATGATTGTTAAGTATTGTACCCAGCAAGTTGAGGCCAGTCGTGACGCAGTGGCATGAAGTGTGACTGTAAAACCGACTGGTTGTGGGTTCGATCCCCGCTCGAGGAGATGAAATGTTTACTTAAATTTATATTTCCATTTCTTCGCTCTGGTGTCGAGGTTAAGCGCGGCGTTGAGTTCTCCACTCAATACGCAATGCCTCCAGAATTCGTCAGAAAGTGGAGAACGGAGTGTCTTAACAAAGATAAAGCTAATTTAATTTTAAATTTTGTACCCTTAATTAATCTATTTATATAGAATTTTTGAGGACTTAATGGGTTATGTTAAAACTATATTTTATATTGTGTAAACTAAAACTATTAAATAAACTATTTAACATACATACAAACTCATCAAAGCCTTTAACCTTATAAAAAGATCATTTATAAATGTAAAATATTCTATGATATATTAATCAAATAAGAGTTTATTTTAATTAATTAAATTCATTGAACGCCAAACAGCACTTACTTTCCAATGACTGCCAGACAAAGCTCAAAGTGTATTATTTTATAGACAAATCAAAAACCAGCTTACATAATATAAGATTATTTTAAGTGAATTAACTCTTAAAAATAGTAGTAAAAGGTTCAAATCGGGTGACTAATTGTGTACTTAAGTCGTTTTGGAACCCACTGTTAATATAATAGGGGATGGAATGGGCGTGTCCGTGGCTCGTCGCAAATATAATCAAGAACTGAAATTACGTTGGAGAGGTGAACTGTTTGTTTGATGTTTATATTTTGTTTTTGGGTTTTAATCAAGATTCCATTTGTCATAATTTTATCATCTTTTGTGTAAGCTTTAATTTTGAGCTACAGATTGTTTCGACGTTAAAATATGAGATATAAAATAATATAAAAGAAAAGTTTTTGGATAATGAAATATTTTCTTCGGCAACCATTTTGTTGTTTATTTTAGGAAAGTAAGTATATTTGGAATAAGATTTAGTGGGAATGTTGCGAATCGAAGTATTAAAAATATTATATATACCTTTTGACTTTAAGATATCAATTATAAATAAAAACTTAATAATATTTTGTATAAAAGTGACACATATATATTTTATATAACAAGCTGAAAGCTATTTTAAATAACTACCGTAGCGTTTGCCGCTCCGTTCTCTCTGACTACCCCGCTAGGGATAAAGCGTGAAGTTAAGTTAAGTAAGTTAAGTTTTAAAATAACTGTAGATACCTATAAAGAGACCTACATATTCTATAACTTATAAGACGTCTGATTTGTGCCTACAATTGAACAATCTGCTGTTACAACAGTATTATTGTATATTATTAAATTATTACTGATTTTATAATACGGATGAATAATTTTTATCAGTGTAAATAAATACCTAAACACTGTTGGTTTTAAATTTAACAGAAAGTAAAAATAAATTGCCGTATTTTTAAATCATCACATTTTATACATCATATGGTCCAATCAACGTCAGTCATTATCTATCTTTAAAAATTATGAATATTTAATCATTAAACATAATTGCAATATGCTTTGGGACTAAGTAAGATAACAAAATTTTGTATAGTGTTAGATATTCTGTAAACAAATATTTTAAAGTTAAAATGATTGTCGTTAGTAAAAAGTTTACACCTACCAGTTAAATATTGATAGCAGCATATTTTTTGCAATATAAATCATCTAGTAGAAAATCACAAGCTCTTGTACTTGTTTCTGTTATATACCTACTACTACTAGGTGTATACTAGTAAAAAAAAATCTTTATGCTAATTGTAGTCTATGGTTAATCGAATATATAAGCGATATTACTGTAAAACTACATATGTTATTTTATTAAAACAAACATCCATTCTTAAAAACTTTTAAACTTATATATTTTTTTTAAGTTTATCGCTGTATCCATTGTGTACCTACGCATGGTTTACCGAGGAAGCCTAGTATTTGGACACTCCGCTCCCCACTTTCTGCCAAATTCTGGAGCCGTTGCGTAACTCAACATCGCACTTTTGCTCCAACACCAACGCGAAGTAATAAAACAAAATTAAATATTCAATTCCCTCGAATGAGAATCGAACCCACAACCAAACACGCCTACACTCACAAACCTCAACACAAAATATAATTAGGATAAAACTAAACTAACAAACCAATCCCGACTCCACAGCCGTCGATGCGCATTAATCAGCACAACGTCTGAGCGTTCATCACAATGCCGCTATTACATTTGCTCAATGATTGCCGCCGCCCGCCCCCGCGGACAGTCGCGGTTCGATACCCGCGCGTGGGGCGGTCAAATTGCGTACAGTACATTCGATTTCAGTTTAATCTACTATGGAGAATGGATATATTGGTTTAATCTTGTACAGGTGGTTTTATCTTAGTTTTAGATATCGTTTGTTTTGTTTGTTTAGTTAATTGATTGGTGTGACACTCGTATCGAGCAATTTCAATATGGGATATTGTATGTTTTAGAATTAAATGTTGTGTATTTAATTTAAAATATTTTTTTTTCATTTTTACGCTGTATCCTGCATTTAACAAGTTAGGCAGAGGGAACAATAGTGTTAAGACACTCTGTTCCCCATGCACCTTCGAATTTTGGAGGCTTTGCATTGCATCGCATTGAGTGGCGAAACTCAGGCAGACCGAGCCTCGGTTCCAGAGCATGAAAGTAGTAAATATTTCATTTCCTCGAGTGGGAATCAAACCCACAACCTGTCGCGCTGACAGTCACACACTTGTGCCTCTGCGCCACGGCTTCTGATTGATATATATTTAATTATGGTATTTCTGTTTATGATGAACTTTTTATTTCGATAAGCAGAATTTGATTGTTATTTAAAATTGTAATTTGTTGTTGGTGTTGTTGTCAAACAAAAAACATTGTAAGTAAGTAACAACAAAAGATACTAATGCTTACGATGTATGTATGTACGGATGGATTGGATTAAAGATTGGGGTGTCACATCGATTAAGTGATAATAAAAATTTAAAAAGGACGATCTCAGCCGACTTAGTCTTAACATATAATTCCAAAATCGGCTTATATTGTATCTATAGTATTTATAAATTATGTTGATATTTAAAATTACATTTTTTATCTAAAATATTGATTAGTAACTACTCTCTCACAATTACACTAGATACAGTTTAAGATAGGGATTTTAAATATTACGAATGTCACACTTGGAATAAAACGATTACTAAATAGAAAACGAAACTTTTCAGCGCCGTGCTGTATCCCGCACACATCAGAAGACAGAAGGAACCTAATGTTAATACACTCCGTTCCCCAATTGCCGCCGAATTCCGAAATTATTGTTTGCTGAGAGGCGGAACCTGACATCAGATCGAGGAAATGAAAATATTAAACATTTCATTTCTTCGAGTGCGAATCGATCCCACAACCTATCGCGTTATTCTCCATCCGTTCCGTTACTTGAGGCCGCAGAGGCACAATGTGTGACTGTAAAATCGACTGGTTGTGGGTTCGATCCCCACTCGAGGAAGTGAAATATTTATTTACATTTATATTTTCATTTCTTCGCTCTAGTGACGAGGCAAAGCGCGGCGTTGAGTTCCGCCACTCAGCACGCAATGCCTCCAGAATTCGGCGGAAAGTGGGGAACGGAGTGTCTTAACACTAGGTTCCCTCTGCCTACCCTGCTTTGTGCGGGATATAGCGTGAAGCTGATTCTATTTACAGCACAATACAATACAAATAACATATCGACAACTATATACATATTATATAGTATATATTTAATCAATTCCCGTAACCGGTAACGTAATCAAGGCGCTGAATGCCGGTGCCCTAATCAGCTGCTGCTAATGAATTAGTCAGACCGCACGCCGCAAATCCACTAAACTGCCACTACACGGTAAATAGGTACATCCCTTTAACTAATTTATTACTATCTTAACTATTAAAGGTGATTTAAACGTTCAACTCTAAATGTTTTTTTTTTTTTATTTTTCTATTTTAAAAGTATAGTGTAAGAAATGTTGGTTTGGATTTTCGTTATTACTTAATGAAACTGTACTTTTGCCTGAAAATATTAAATGTATGAAACATTCCTCGTGTGGGAATCGAACCCACAACATGCATACACGCTTGTGCCCCTGCGCTACTATTAAAGGTGATTTAAACGTTCAACTTTATAATAGAGTTCAACCTATAATAGTATGTTGTTTATTTTTTTTTATTTTTCTATTTTATAAGTATAGTGTAAGAAATGTTGGTTTAGATTTTCATTATTACTTAATGAAAATGTACTGTTGCCTGGACACCAGAGCGAAAACTAATATTAAATGTTATATTTCCTCGATTGGGAATCGAACCCACAACACGCACACTCGCTTGTGCCCCAGAGCTACTGAAACTTTTTTTGTAGACCTGGCCATGATCTGTGTGGTGTTGTATAATTGAAATTGACTCATGTGATATAAGCAATAAATAAATTAACAAAATGTTTTAACTGTCATAAAACTAAAATATCTGAACCATAATATTCCACTTAAACTATAAATAATAAACAAAAGTTAAGGCCGTCGTGCCGCAGTGCACAGGGGTGTGGGTGCGTGGGTTGTGGCTTCGATCTCCACTCGAAGAAATTAATAATTATTTAATAATATTTTCATTCGTTCGCTTCGTTCTGGTACCGAGGCAAAAGCAGGGCATTGAGTACCGCCACTTAACACGCAATGCCTCGAGAAATTCGGCGGAAAATAGGGGAGGAATGAAGTATCGTAACACTAGATTCCCTCTGTCTACCCGGCTATATGCGGGGTATATATCATCATTTATAGATATCATTTTCATTCATAGATATCATTTTAATTGATTCATAAATATCATTTAAAACGGTTACTATTATGGCACAGTAGTAGTGTTCTTTTACTTTTATCACGATAGTTATGAATTCGCTCTCCACTCAAAGATATGAATTTAATTTAAATTGCAAGCTTTTTCGTTCTCTGGTAAAATAAAGCGCAGTGTTCCGCCACTCAATACAAGAATCGAAATTTCGGCTCTAAATTTTAATGATAATATGTAGTAAATAAAAGTAGTATGGACATGGTTAGAAGTAGACTCTTTTCAAAAGGATTTTGTAGTCGGCTAGTAAATATATATAATATTTTTTTTTCTAATATACACTTTATTCAATTGTATTATAACTCTACCTCTGGGGCAGCCGTGGTGCAGAGGCACAAGCCTGTGACGTTAATATAAGTGGAGAAAGAGTTATTATTTATAATAATTTCATTTCTTGGCTCTGGTACCAAGGTACAGCGCGGCGTTGAGTTCCGCCACTCAACACGCAATGCCTCGAATGAAAATTCAGCTGAAAGTGAGAAACAAAGTCATAACACCAGGCCCCCTCTGCCTATCCTGCAATAAACGGGTACAGGGTGAAGATGCAAAAAAACTTTACAATGCTTGAATGTATTTCCAACAGTTTAAAAATAAACATACTCCTTTTCTATTTGAAAAAAGAAGAAAATGACATATTTTCTTTGATTATTAAACATATTATTAACTTATTATTCAATTCTGTTTAATCATTAAATGCTTCACAGTTTAGCGACAGATTTATTTACAAACCAAATAGAGTGGTATTAATTAAGATAAACGAGACGCAGATAGCTTTGACTCGTTAAAACGTCTGCAAATTACTCCGCAAAAGTAAAGCGTAAAAGTAATTACTCGAAATGAATCGTGCCGATAGAATATTAGTTTAGATGGGGTCGCCATGATGTCGTTTTTGTTAATATAATGTGTGATCTTTTATTATTGTATTTAGTTAATTATTTATACAGTGGTAAAATTAATTTAGTTTTCCAAACAAACAAATATAATAATTTAATATTTCGCAATAAAGTACAAAAATCATCACGCTTTGTCTCCTACAGCAAGTAGGGTAGACAAAGAGAATCTAGTGTTAAGAAACTCCGTTCTCCACTTAACGCCCAATTTTCGAGACTGCATGTTTAATGGCGGAAATATCATTTTTTACAATATATTGCAAAATTCACAAAAAAAATGAGTGCCTCTCAAAGAATAATCTTTTAAAATTAGCGAAAAGCGGAGAACGAAGTTGATAAATATTTAAATAGTCTAAAAAAAAGCTTTAGAATTTAATTTTTGAGATAAAATAATATATTTTATAATCCATTATATCATCAACAAAAACATTATAAAAGATTACTAGATAGTTTCTATGGGTTCTCACTTTTGGCCATGTAGTGTGATAAATTTATGTATGAATTGATGTCGTCACAATAAATTACTTAGAATGTTGTATAATTAGGTATAAATTGTAATAGATAGAAATTACAAAGATTTTTAAATTAATTTTGTCGTATAAATAAAGTATTTATCCAAAATAATCAATTGGTAAAGGTGCGACCTGATCCTCATTGTGTATTCCGCAAATAACGTTGAAAACAATAATTAAAGTGAAAGTTTACGATCGATAATTTAACGTGATAGCGTCATTTATTTACGTGATGTCGTTGATAAGAAAACATTGATAAAAATTGCATACTTTTATGAATTGAATTAAATTATTATGACTGAATGATACAAAGAGGGATTAAGATAATTATTATTTTTTTGTTTCAATAAATAATAATGGGCAAATTTTTATGGCGCTTGAACCGTCCGCAGCCATTAATAATTTATAATTTTCCTACTAGTCAAGAATAGAATTTATTCAGTTTTGAAAACCGTTTTTGAAAATTCTATTTAGATAAAAAGTTTCAAAATAAACATTTTTTTATTGTGAATTATTTTTATTAACTTAAACTTAACTTATCTTTAAGCTGTATCTCTAGTGGGGAGTTAAAAAGAACGGAACGTCAAATACTACGGTCACAGGATATCTCTTTCGCCTCATCCACTGTCATCAACCTCTTCATACGTACCCTCCGGGGGATCCTCCTTCCTCTAGTATCTTTGATACTGTATTTTCGAAGGTCAACCGAGGTCTCTTCCTACTTCTCTTAAATTCGTTCGACGTGCCCAAGCCAACTGAGCATGTTCTTCTTTATTCTCCCCGTGGTATCCTCGCTAGTACCTGCCTTTGTGTGTATGTCTTCATTGCGGATTCGAAGTGATCACATCTCCACAGCATTCAACTACCTACGTTTTGCTGCTGTATAACACCGTCAGTACGAACATCGCATTGTGTACGGCAAAACATGCAGCTGTGTTGACAATACGCCTTTCCGCATCCATCTCGTATCTTCCATCTCTACTGAACATACTTCTCAAATATACCACTTCTTACACTTGTTGTAATATCTTACCATTTACACTGATCTTGCATTCCGAAGAAAATGAATAAAGGACTTTTTTCTTTTCTTTTAAACACGAGAACCTTTGACTTATTCGCATTCAGGCTTAGACCATTATTTTCACAACTTTCTTTCAAAGTGGTGACCAATACCCACTAACAATAACGAAAACAATACTAACATGTTGTGGACCAATAGCTTCTATAATTCTATCTTATATTGCGGAGTTTGCTTTGAAAAGGTCGCGCCGTAATTGTTATCTTCTTCTATTTATAACTGACCGATTACACAAAACACATATCCGGCGATTTTCAGCTATAATTAGAGAAATCGAATCTACAGAGATAATTCAGAGTCCAAAAATTTGCATTACCTATGCTCATCAAGTAATGATTAAAACGACTCCGGTATGTAAGCATATATCATAATATTTCAAATCAACTCAGCCTGTGCAGGTCCACTACTGGACATTAACCAGCCCCAGGGTGCCGCCTTCCACATCTAGTCGAAGCCAGCAACCTTCTTCAGATCGTCGGTCCATCGAGTTGGAGGGACAACGCACGACTTGTCTGCTCCAACGGCCATCGGTCCTTCGACAGAGGTGTCCAGCATACTGCCACTTCAACGTACTAATTCTGCTACTTGAAACTTGTGGATGACTGTTGGTGTCAGTGTCAGGTCATGACAGTTAAGATACACTGGTTGAAGAGTTTTGTTTTCCGACATTGCGGAATAAGTATGTATAGCATTTTAATGTTTTGTAGTATCCACTATTGCAGCGGATTATGTTATATTGTATGCATACAGAGTTTATGTTCTAAATAATTATTGATATAATTAATTATAATATAAAAAAGGAGAATCAGATCGCATTTATAGTTTTTTCGTGTAACTTTTTCCTAAAATGCAATTCACGGTTATGCCCTTAACAAAACTTGTTGTCATTTGATAGCACAATCATATCGCAATAATATCATAAACGTCCACCCACAGACCAGGACGGCAATTCTTCTTTATTTTTATATGCATTCGTTAGTTCATATATATTTTTATTATATTACACACATTAATTATAAGTAATAATATATAGGATGATCGTACCTCTCCATCGCTCTTGTTTGCTTGCTAGGCTCAGGCGGAACGTAACAACGATTGATGCTTTATGACGTCATTAAAAAAAATGAGCCCTCATTGATATTTTGACTTAAGTTTACTTAAAAGTTTTTTTAAACTTTAATATTTTTCGTACTTTCTATAACTTAAAACTTTTAAATTTTAGAACATTTGACAACTACACACATTCTTAAAACTTACCAAATATTAATGTGAAATTTATATTTTAAGTATAAAATAAATTGTCAACTCAATATTTATTTTTCATCCTGTACATATGCAGTCACCCTACCGGGACTGTGTCTTTGCTGTGACCGCAGTGCTTTAATTAAAGGATTACCTGTTTTTCCGCCCACCGCCGCCCGTCGAACACGGTTACCGTTCATCCGTATCGAATGCGGAAACTATTCAACAAACTAACATGGAGGTAATGCGTCTACTTTATACAATTCTTAATCTTTATTGTTTATCTTTTCTAACATATTTTTGTTTTTAATATATTAAATACGTGTTAAGACGCTGGAGAACGGTCCTCACTTTCGAGTGGCGGAATTCAACGCCGTGCTTTTGCCTTGGTGCTGAAAATAATGAAAATATTAATAAAAAATAATTCATTCTCTCGAGTGGGCATCGAACCCACATCCGTTGCGTTACAGTCACACCCTTGTGCCCCTGCGCTATGACAGCCTCAAATAAAAAAAATAAATAAAATTAAAATTAAAAAATCATTTATTGGAAATTAATAGTGATATATATAGTTAAAGTTCGATAATTACTATTTAAGTTAAAAACTGTGCTGTAATCATTAACGGTCCTCTCCAGAAACAGTACAAAGTAAGTTCCAAATAACAATAATTACATCAAATATTATATTTATATGTTAATGTTATTATTAGATGGTACAAATGAATATACGGGAGCTATAACTTTTTTTAAAAGCTACCACTTTTTATTGAGTATAAAGCAGGAATTGAAATTTCAAATATTGCCAACATCAGAGTTACTAGTCTCAAATACACATAAGCTTGTACGAAACGACGGTATATTCTATTAGCGGGATCAAACGGATCAGTTAGAGCTTCAGGTGGTCAAACGAAATGATTTTTTTTCTTTTTTCTACCGCCCGCCCTCAGTGAAACGGAAAAACGAAATCTTTGGTCAGCGTTGCTTCTAGTAAATTTGCTCGAAAATCCATTGGATAAAATGAAAAGTCAGTTTTTTGATTACGTTTTCACTCAACCTACGGAAATTTAATATGAACTTCCGTACAGAAAAAAAAACCTTTGGAAATACCATCGGATTTTTTAAACAAAAAAGACAAGCGAAAAATACTACAGTTTAAACGTAAAATTGTAAAATAAAAAAAAAAACGTACATAGTCAAAAAAAGTTATTACGGTCTCATCATCCGAACGCCAAAAAGAACCGACAATAATGATCAGATGCAAACAAAACACTCTTTATACATTATCCACTTTCCGTTAAAATTGCCAGAGCGTACTCTGCGCTTTAACAAACTGCATTCGAAATTAAAATTTTTCATTCCCTCTGTCCTTGGGAGGATCACTTTTGATTATGTTCCCTCCACCGCAACGTAATTGGGATGTTCTGCTAACAATGGTTGCATAGTCATTCGTTTTAGGTATTATAAATTTTCCATTCTCCTACATATTTCACAGCCGTATTCTGTATTTTATTCGTGTTTTCGCTTAGTGATTGCTTGGTCCTTTTGAATGTTTTGTATCATAATGTACTTACCTGGTCATTGTTCGCGAATTCTTAAGACGGTATTCAATTTTAAGCAAGAATATAAAATTAAAGAAGGAGGAATAATAGAAATGCTTTTGAGGTTACGTTCGCTTTCGTTAAGAAAACTGAAATTTGGAGTAATCTTACTATAACAGTGTTATTTCAAAATTTTGTTCTATATAATGTTATCTTGTTTTATTAAATAATGAACTTTTGGTTTAAATAAATTTATTATACAGATTATAAAAATGTAGGTACCTATAAAAAAAACAATAGCAAACGCAGGACATTAGTGATTTCATCACACAAAATAGTCATCACGTATTCTATAGAATTCAAGGTCAAACTGAACATTCATCATTATACCATAGCGAATCTAAAATTATTTCTTGTTGAGTTTAGCCAACTTTGTTTACTTGGATTTTATGGTCCTTGGCACCTTGCTGTGTTACTTGCCACTTGGTTATTCTAATTTATACCAGGCAGTAAGTAATCAATGTGTAATCTAATATAATTAATATTGCCCACCATATTGAATAATTTTTATTAAAGTATATTATATTTAAGCTGGACTATTATAGCTATTCATCAGATGTTCGAGATCCTCAATTTTACATGTCAATCGAAATATCTAACTAAACAGAAATTTAGCCTAGATCCTACTCAAGCCTAGCTACATAACAAAAAAAGTTTCATTCGAATCCGTTCAGAAGATGAACAATGTACTAAGTAACCCTTTTCTCCAAGAATTATGAAATAGATGAAATAAAATTATGGTTCTTTAAAATTTTTGTGGAGAAATAAACAAAAATTACTTATAATTGTAATACTTGACGCTTCCAAGAATATCTACCAATTTTTTATTGAAGATGTATGTCGCAGAAGTACTATTTACTCATCCTCATCATCGCCCACTCGTAAAACTTACGCTAATATGATAGCAGTTCAGCAATCCATCGATTTCGTCTATAATGCTTTTGATAAAAAGTTATTTTCCATAAGTGAAAAAAAAACCTTAATTTATTTTGAAATGCTTAGGGTGATTTTTTTTTGTCTTAAATATTTTTTAAACAATAAAAATTAAAAAAATTGAAGCCCATAAAGGCTTTCTATGCAGTAAGGTGTTAAATATTTTTTGTCTAATCTCCCTTTATGTATGGTTCGTTAATATAAGGCCCTCAGACCAAACACAATAACATGGGTTGAAAGTTTTATTTGATTTGATTTCATGTATGAATTTAACCCATTATCGACTGCTGTGCCAATTTGGGAACGCTTAGTTAAAGATTTCTTGATACAATATTTTTTAACTGAAACATATTTTTTACATTTTTAAAGTGTTTTCCATACTTAGGAAAGAACAATACTTATTTAGAAAATGTCCATAGGACGGGCGGACGGATTCCAATAGGCACGTTAATTTTTTTATACTTTTTCTAAATTTATTTTCACCTTATCCTTTACTTATTCACTTAAAAGTATATACAAAGTATAAAAAAATATGTTTTTATTAAATTCTTCTATCATTTTCTAATGGGGGTTGATGCGGTCATTGTGCCAATTGGGCAACATCCCTGTAATTTCCTGAAAGACATCTTGAAAACTTTTTGTTCATACTTTTTATTTCTTTTATACAAGACATTAACTTCATAAAAAAAATTTTGAAATCTTTATTGCTCGACTATGCATGACTCTTAATGAGTTAAACGTCGATTTCAAAATTTTAAACGTCATCTAATAATTATAGAATTGGCATTTCTATTTGTAAATTGTATACATTGTTGTCACAGAATATAGTCAATAAATAAATTATAATAAAAAATAAAAAGAAGAAACATTGTTGCCATAGCTGTATCTAGAATTACACCTACATTAATTTTCCTTTATAGTATAAATATTAAATTTTAAAGCACATTTGCATAGAAAATTGCAACGAGTTTGTTTGTTTTTTCACCTCAAAGGTTTTATGAAGGCTTTTATCTTATACTTTCTTTATGTTATTCTGTTTAACTAAGAAGAGAAATAATTTTAATTTACCTTTGATAACAAAACATATCTTCCGTTTAAATTTAATGTAGCGCACATTTTAAGATTATATAGTTTTAATACATATTTTTATTTATATTATGAAGAGTATCATAGGATACTCTAGTATTATTAGTAAAAATATTTATAGGTCAAAAATATTAAATTTTAACACGCCATTTCACATACGCTCAATTTTTATGGGGCCGAGCTGTGAAAAAAATTATATTTGAAAAAAATATATCATAATAAATAACTCCAATTTAGGTTTCTTAAAAAAAACCTGGATTTGAAATCAAAATCAGCTTCACGCTGTATTCCGCACACAGCAGGGTAGGCAGAGGGAACCTAGTGTTAAGACACTCCGTTCTCTACTTTCCGCCGAGTTCTGGAGTTCTCATAAAATTTGGCTGCACTGAAATTATAGGTGAGATAATGGAGCCAGGACGAGAGTATTGGGACTCTTTATAGGTTATTAGTGAACCATTCGAGTTTATGCTGACATTTAATAGCTCCAAGCACATTCTATAGCACTTGTATCACTTGGTGTAGAAAAGCATGTTTTTTTGGTTTTTTATAACAATATATTTTTCGAGGCCAGTCGTGGCGCAGGGGCACAAAGTGTGACTGTAAAATCGACTGTTTGTGGGTTCGATGCCCACTCGAAGAGTTCATCTCTTTTTCATTATTTACTTAAATTAATATTTACATTTCTTCGCTCTGGTGTCGAGGACAAGTGAGGAACGGAATGTCTTAATACTAGGTTCCCTCTAGGCCTACCCTGCAGTGTGCGGGATACAGCGTGAGGCTGATTTTATTTATATATTTTTAACATTATCTTAATATCAGGTTCAAAACGTTCATTTGGCTGTAAATACGCGTAGAGCTAGAGAGGTAAAAAAGCAAACATATTTTTTTTTGTGATAAACATGTATATTACTTTATTATATTGCTAAATATTGCTGTGATTTAATATTAATTAAATTGATATTGTGCAGATATTTAGATTCTTAGAAAGAAGCTTTTTTTATTTGTTAGGGAATAAAGTGAAATTGAGGTAAAGCTCCAAGCAATTTTGACAGTAATGTAAAGAAAGTAGAAATAAAATATTCAAATATTTCATATTTAAAACTAATATGTGACACTTTCATAAATTATTATGGTTATTTAATTACCTTTTCGCTCTAGAACCAACTTTACTCGAGATGCGGGTTTAAATTATTTAATTAAGTATTATATTGATAGATATACATATATCTATGATATTTTAAATTATTTAAAGAAATATATCGTGAATAATGTAAAAGCATATAATAAAATTTAATTAATAAAATTGCGTCTTAAAAAAAATTAAAAACTTTCTAACTACCAACAGTAGGTATATTACGCCATTACTAACTTGATATATGTACCTAGTAGGTACCAGTGCATTAAGTAACAAGAAATATAACAATTTCTCGTATATCACTTCTAAAATGGTACTCCAATCTTTTAAGGCGAATTACCGTCGACAATGTGGCTCATGTTATCGTCGCTGCAAGCGGCAGCGCGTGACGTCATCAACTAATGCACTACAGAGGTGATTGTCGTAGGTGAGGTCTCAGGTAAGGCATCGTGATCAGGATGTAAATGTTCTAGATATACTTAGATTATTTTATTAATTAACCGTTTCGTTGTTAGAAAATTTAAGTATTTTTTTTATTATATAGAGACATAACAAAAATAAATCAGATTCACGCTGTATCCCGTACACAGCAGGATAGGCTCAGGGAACCTATTGTTAAAACACTCTCTTCCCCACTTTTCGCCGAAGCTTTCGAGGCATTGCGTGTCGAGCGGCGGAACTCAACGCCGAGCCTTGGTGTCAAAGTGAAGAAATAAAAATATTAATATATAGAGACCTATAATTACTAATTTTGCTAAAGGCTTTGTCGCCGTAGTAAAAGAATATGTAGTTTAAATAGATACTTTTTTACTATAACAAATATTAAAAAACATAGTAAGTGTATATTACTCATTGAATCAATTTGTACGAGCATATTAAATTTGGAAAAATCAAAACGTTTTTAATTGGTTTCAAGAAAATCATAGTTAATAAAAATACAAAAATAGATGTTGAATTTCCAAATTACAAAACATATTTTAGTTTTCTATTGTAATAAAAATAAACTCAGTAATACTTTGAAATTGAGGTTTTTTTAAATACTGTTCTAAAATGTTTTTCCAAAAAACAGTTTTCGTGTACGGAAAGAGAGTAAAAAAAATAACATTAAAATTATGAAAATGCATCGCTGTAGGCCTGTAGCAGCACTCAACTAGCTGGAGATAGTATTAAGCTGTATATACTTATGACTTACGTAAAGTAGCAACCCTTGTGATGATTGATTAATTTTAAAGAAATTATTAATTATAAATAAGAATACTATGATACAACTGATACAACTATTATGAAACCGGCCCAAATCTACGTACGCTATCACAGTTCTAATTCTGCCTTCAATCGATTCATATTATAAATTAAATCGATTTAGCAGTGCCTATTGTAAATGAAATCGATTTAGCAGTGACTATTGGATTAGCTTTCAAATATATTAATAAATATAGTATTTATAAACATATTTGAGAGCTAATATAATATTTTAATGTTGGCATTTGCAGCAGTATCCTTGCGGAGCCTCTCTCTCCTCTTGCTCTGGCTAAGTTCACGAATTAATATGAATGTAGATTATACGAGGGTGATATAGTCAATGTTATGGCTAAAACTCCCATGTAAATTTCAGATAATAAAAAAAATAAAGTATTTTATTAATTCTTTTGTGTACTGCTTCCATTGTCGATAGTTCTCAGTAAAACCAGGTGCAAGATTGATTACTTCGCCGGAGCCCGCGACACGCACGGAGCGACTAATTAACGGTGTCACCGTAGTGCCAACACAATGGCCACAAAAAACACCTTACTGTTGCAAAAACATATATTATCTGTAGACTGTAGTTGTAGATGCACAGATGATTAATATTTGGTTTTTTATTACAATGTAAAGTGTCAGGTAGTTTGTTTATAATATAAAAAGTAATGTAATAAATTAATAAAAAATATACGTATTTAAAAAAAATGTTTTTTTTTTAGCTTCACGCTGTACCCGCACGTGGCTTGGTGCGAGTAGGTAGAAAATGCCTAGGGTTGAAACACTCCGCTTTCCGCCGAATTTTAGGAGACAATGCGTATTGTGTAACTAAATTCAACGCCGCGCTTTGCCTCGACACTAGAGCTAAAAATATTAAAAAAATATTTTTTTTCATTATATTAAAAATATAAAAAACAAAATACTAGAACAAAGAAAAAACGAAAGAATATTTAATAAACAATGTGTTTATTATAAAAAGAACCTCACGTTCTTTGAGATGTTGACAGCCACCGAACGGCGTGCTCGGGTAAAAATTACAAAATGAAAATTGCGGGCCGACTCCGCTGAATACATTAATATTGAATATTGAATACATTTATTTTATACCGAAAATATTGAATGAAATGAAAGCCTCGCAAAATGTGAGCCGAATGAAAATCAAGTGATATTCCCAGGAGATTTTATTTGAAATGAGATGTGCGCATTAATGTTTATTGATAATCTGCTTTGCATATTCCAAAAGGGATGATGGATACAGGTGAAGTGTTGTTATTATTTAAATTACAAATATGTTCAATATTTGCTTTATTAGCTATATTAATAAATATAATAACGTTCTGTTTTCAACAGTTTCTATTAAAAAATTATAAATACTTCAAATAGGTATCATGGAATTATATATTTTTACAACAAAAAAATCTGCTTCATGCTGTATCCTAGCATCTCGGCATGTGCATATCACACGGCAGGGTAAGCAGAACGAAATTAGTGTCCTACCACTCCGTTCTTCATTTTCCGCCGAATTCTGGAGGCATTGCATGTTGAGTTACGGAACTCAACGCCGCGTTTTTCTCAACACCAGAGTGAAGAAATGAAAATCTAAATTTAAATAAATATTTCATTTGCCCGAGTGGGGATCGAATCCACGACCAGATGTTTACAGTCTCACTTTGTGGCCCTGCGTCACTACTGATTTCATATATAATTATATATATTTTTATAATTTGTCACAATTGATATGACACAATTACACCAATATTAGAAAATAAGTCTCAGAGTTAAGTTAACGCTATTAAGAGATGTTTTTTTATTTATGGACATTTGTGAAGTAAAAGGGAAAATATCTCGGAGTAAATATTGTCCGATAGTCTTTTAAGTAATTCGTATCAACGAAACATATGGTTTTTTTTTCAGCTCCACGCTGTATCCCGCACACAGTAGGGTAGGCAGAGGAGACCTAGTGTTAAGACACTCCGTTCCCCACTTTTTGCCGAATTCTGGAGGCATTGCGTGTTGAGTGGCAGAACTCAACGCCGCGTTTTGCCTCGACACCAGAGCGAAGAAATGGAAATATAAATTTAAGTAAATATTTCATCTCCTCGAGTGAGAACGAACCCACAACCAGTCGGTTTTACAGTCACACTTTGTGCCGCTGCGCCACGACTGGCCTCACTATGACAAATAAAATAACAAAAAAAAAACAAATGTCATAATAATTACCAAAATATAATTGTGATAAAATAATAACAGCTTAAACTATAAAATAAATTAGTTTAATGAAGGGATTGAGTAGTGGGAGGGGAGTGGGGAGCGGGAGGGGGGAGAGGGGGAGGTGGGCGTTTTAATCAACTTTGCGAGCCGATAGCCGACAATGCGCGCCGTGCAATCAATTTGTGTATTCAATCATCTCTCCGCCATTGAAAAATGGATTCAAATTAAAAACTTTGCTCAGGGATGTTTGCTGGCAGTTGATTTGTTTTGTTATGGAAGATATTGTTCAAGAAATGTTGAAGGTTTTATTTTTTTTTATTTTTTTTTAATTTTTGTCTACCTATACGATTTTGAAGTTCGAACTGTTACAATTGTAAAAAAAAATTATAATAAACTTAACTTAATTAAAAATAAATTAAAAATATAAAAATAAAAAATTAAACATTTGTAAATAAAAAGGTTTTAATCGAACAAAAGAATTTAATCAATCAATCTATAAAACCCAATGATTACACCAATTCAAAGTCACTGGCCATTACATTCGTATGCACGTCAATTTGTGAATATGATTAAAAATAACACACCGCCCCTATAATGGGGATTAATAACATCGTTGGGTTCCGTACCGAAAGAGTGCAATCACATTAGCGGGTGAACCCTAAAATTTTAATCTGCACCACAATAGCACGATCGCTGATTGCAGCAGTGCGCATATGCATAGTCTTTGGGGATCGCTTAGCGTGTTTTGTCAGTGCAAATAATGGTGTAGCATTAAATTTTATTTATTTTATTTTTTTTTCATCTTCACGTTGTATCTCGCACACAGCAAGGTAGGCAGAGGGAACCTAGTGTTAAGACACTCCGTTCTCCACTTTCCGCCAATTTCTGGAGGCATTGCGTGTTGAGTGGCGGAACTGAACGCCGCGCTTTCCCCTCGACACCAGAGCGAAGAAATGAAAATATAAATGTAAATAAATATTTCATCTCCGCGAGTGGGGATCGAACCCACAGCTAGTCGGTTTACAGGCACACAAATTTTATTTACTATTAATATATAGATGTGTGATGTAGAGGCCAGTCGTGGCACAGGGGCGAAAACTGTGTCTGTAAACGCGATAAGTTGTAGATTCGATGTCTATTCCAAGAAATTAAATATTTAATATATTCATTTCTTCGCTCTGGCGTCGAGGCGAAAGCGGCATCAAGTTCCGCTACTCAACAATCAATGCCTCCAGAATTCGGTGGTGTAAGGATGTATAAACTTGCATTCCATCATTTTATTGTTCCTAACTCGAGTTATTAAATAAAAAATATATGCATATAAAGTACATATCTATGGGTAATTTATTTAAAATTATTCATTGAAAAAAAAAAAAGTGAAGTTTTATATTTAAAACTTTTGCCTTTGTTTACGTTATACCTAAAAAAACATTGAATAAAAAAAATGTTTATGTGGCCACCTAAAACTGTCCCGCAGTGTAAAAGCGCGTAACTGGCGAGGGACGAATTGTTTTCATATTAATAGCATGTCGAGAGGTACTCACAGAGCGGAGCCCCGGCCCCCCACTGACATGTTGTTCATTGCCATTTAATCATGTCGCATATTTGTACGGTAATTATATTTCACTAAATATTCTCGTGTGATGTGTGGTTGTTTTAAACGTGACCACTGACTAATGGAAAGTGTTTGTAGAGATTCACTTTCGCGCTGTTGCAGGATAAGGGGGGTACATTACCTCTGAATGTGGAAACTTAGTGTTGGGACACTCCGTTTCCCTGGAAATATAGCGGGGAATGAAAACATTAAACACAACTGTAGCGTACAGTCGCATATTATTATTATAATATTCCGCATATAGGGTAGGCAGAGGGAACTTACTGTTAAGTCACTCCAATATCCAGGCGCCGTCCAAGCTTCTGGACATTGCATGTTGAGTGGCCGAACTTAATGCCATGATTTGCCCAAATATTTTTATCTTCACGCTGTTCCTGAATATAGAAGGATAGACACATGACTAGTTAGGGAAGCCTAGGGAAGCGAAGTGTCTTAAACACTTCGCTTCCCACTTTCTGCCGACTTCTGTAGGCATTGTGTGGAGAGTCGCGGAATTCAAAGCCGCGTTATGCCTCGACGCCATAGCGATGAACATGAAATAAAAATATAAAATACGTCATTTTCTCAATAGGAAATAAAACCCACAACCAGTCGCTTATAGTTGCATACCATACATGCTTGTGCCTGCATCACATCTGGCCACCAATATTAGGAATAATAAACTTTAACTTACAGTACTTTATAAATATTAAATATCAACAATGGTCGTATTTTTTTATTTAAAACAATCAAAAATTCTTTGACGATAATGTCGTAAAAAAATCATATTAGAAGTCATTATAGTTGTCAATCAATTCTGCTTATTAAATCACTAATCATGTATTTTAAGCGGGCGAAGCCGTGGGCGAGCCGCTAGTTATAAATAAATAAAACGTAGCATTAAAAGAATTGTTATACTTATTGAAAATTATTTAAAAAGAAACTTGGATAAAAACGATTGTATGTTTAGTGTTCCTGATAGAGCAACGTTATAAGGTAATATGTTATATTTTCCGCCAGATTCACTTGCTCTGTGCGGAATACAACCTGAAGCTGAAAAATAGAATTTTAAAAATCTATTATTATTATTCAAATACGATTTTACAATTATGTTTATAAGTATTAGTATTGAAATAAGAAGTGCATAATCAAACTTCACAAGTTTCAAATTCATATGTAATTAATGAATAAAAACAACATATTATATCAACAAAATAAATGCTGTTGTAGTCAGTATCATTGTTACACAAAAAGCAGTTCCTTTAAAAAGTAACAAACGAAACTCATTCATTATTTTTGCCATAAATACTTACAAAAAAAATCATAAAAAAAAATATAACACCAAAACAGTCCCGCAATACTCAGTTGTGAACTAATTTACTCTTTGACGGAGCCGGTAGCTCGCAACTTGTGACTCGCAACTCGCAAACGGATTTCGCAGTTATTACGTTGCAGGTGCGGAGGTACCACGTAGTTTCCCTCCCACTCCCTCTCCCTCCCTCCGTTACAGAGCACAGACTACAGTTTCGTCGCGCCTGAAAATTAATTCCTCTACATAATCAGAACTTCCGTGAGCGCCGCCCGCCCGTAGCTTTATGTCGATATATCTTTATTTTTACTTCTTCACTGCGCAATGTGCTTGTGGAACTATTTTTTTTAATAAGGAAATAATATTTTTGTCTTTTAAAAGTTGGTTGTGTTTTTACACTTTAAGATTGATATTGAATTTAAATTTGAACACCAGCACTAGCTAGGTACATTAAATTATATAATTTAATTGAATACAAATAAGAGGGGTTTTGTTAAAAAAAAAAGACATAAAAAGGTAATATTGACCGTATTTAAAGTAATTAAGTAGCATTAGACAAGTGAAAACTAAATACACTAATACACTACACTACTACAATCAAAGATAAATATATTCTAACCGAAATCGAACCTTATACCATCGCGTGTAGCGAATAAAAATCCGCCAGTGCACTTGGTATAGTGAAGACAAAAAGGCCCAACGTCATAATTAAAAAAATCTCGTGCCTGCAAAGAAAGGGGGAAGTGGCGCGAAAGCAAGACGGATGGGGCGCCACAGAGGGGCCTCGCAAAGACAATGTCGCTTTGCAAGCGTTGCTTAATCATAAATATATCAAGCGGAGACGCGTAGGCCCCGAACACACTAGCAACTATATTTTATTGGTATTCCAAATAGCTGATGTTTGTCTTTTGTATGTTTTAATGTAATAGTCATATGTTTAAATTGTCTAACGAAAATTATTTCTATGTACATTTATATTGAAAAAGTTTATTCTGTTAATACATCTTTCCTATGTTTCCATTAATTGAACTAAATTTCCATTTGAATACGTTACATTAAATTAAGTTGTGGTAAAAAAAAATTATAAGAAAAAGCGCAGCGTTGAGTTCCGCCACTCAACGGACGGAAGTGTCTTAACAAGAACGTAGTGCCACCAACACTAGGCCTCCTACCCTGCTATGTGCCCGCACATACAGCGTGAACCTCATAAACATATATAATTATAACTTTAGCTACCTTGTGTTAAAAGTTAATAAAAATATTCACAATATTTATTGCCTAGGTGCGTATTCTGCAAATAAGTATAAAATATAAGTATATTAAGATTTAAAATATAATATTTTAAATCTTAATTTACTTATATTTTAAATATCAATGTTGATTACATATAATTGTAGACATACTGTGATAAACTATATTTCATAGGAAATTATTAAAATTTCGTAAATAATTAATAAAATCAGCTCTGTAATATATGATAAAATTGTATGAAAATACAAGATTTCACTGTGTACATACTCTTACAATGATATTTCATTATTTAAATAACTTGGTATAATAAATACGATTATGTATATGAATAAAGAAAATAATAAAATTATATAATTAATGGGAAACTAATTATATTAAGTAATTAATTATGTAACATGTTCCATAAACTAAATATCTCACATAATACAGTTCGAATACAGAATACAGTTCGATATAATTAATTGTACAAGCCGCAATATTTTTATAAATATAAGCATTCCAAGGAATGGAACGGAGTGTTTTAACACTAGCTTTAGTTTGCCTACCCTGCTATTTGCGGGATACAACGTGAAACTGTAAAAAAGAATAATTGTAAAATTGTATAAGTAACAGTTTCTATATTTCAAAAAAAATCTAATCACATATTATATGATGTAAGTATACAGTAAGATATACGACCTATATACTGAGGAATTTCCTAAATGCGAATATTATTTCTGTACATACTCCACAAACGAAAGATGAGGGTAAGGGAGCACTATAATTATACTGCCAAAATAATTTGTAAATTACTTCTAAATTTTGTGTATAATAATACTGCTACTTAACACGCAAAGCCTCTAGAATTCGGCGGAAAGTGGTAAACGGAAGTGTCTCTATGAAAAACGAAGCGGCTTTACATTAGGTTCCCAGGTTCCCTCTGCCTACTTACTCTGTTATGTGCGGGATACACCGTAAAGCTAAAAAAAACAAATTTTATTCTATACAGCAACGACAATAGTGTGCAAGCAGCTCAACTTGAAGGAGGTATGCACATGGGTGCTGCTAAAGGGGGTGTTAAAACAAAACGAATGAGTTCGGACAAAGGAAACGACGCGTTCCTGCGATTACAAGCCTTTTGATTCTATCATACATAACATATTTTGATTAATGAACGCCATCTTTATGTACACAAAGCTTTGTTGCTAAAGAGCTCAGGGATTTTTTGCTATCTGCTTAAAAACATTTGTTTTCAGAATGTAAATTATACATACTTTATGTAACATATTAAAAGGTATCGCAGTTGTATTTGTTCTTGGTGCTTGCTTGCTTTGATAATTTTAAGTTGGAGTAGACGTCTTTTAATGTTGTATGAAAGTAATATTTTTAATGGGAATATTTATCTTAGTTAAGTCAGTTAGTTTGACGTCTGATTTCTTGTTGACTCTTAAAAGCTTAATACGTACGTACTATAAAATCTACGAGAGAGTACAGAAATATATACGATGTAAGTATATTATTTTTAAATATAATTAACAATTAAACTAACATTTTATACTAAACTTAAAATAAATAAACAAATAAATTTAAAATAAGCAAAAAATACAAAATTTAAACTCCATCATATATCACATTTGACACACCAAAGTCAATATTCGCGTACACACAAACAGCACTTACGACGTATAGACTATACCGTTCGATCAATAAACAATAGGTAGCAGCCATCGCAAATGAAAATCCCACTTAAAGAGATAGGTATGTGAGTTGATTAGCAGCTAGTCGCCGGCAGCCTCGCTCTGGTCCACGAGCTCGGCCCATTGTCTGCTGCTCTGCCGGCGAATAACTAAACGCTGTTAGTTCATGCACGCTAGGGTTGCGACTGTTCACTATTGTTTTGATTTTTCTTGATTTTTTTTATTATGTGCTACGAAACTTAATTGGTTGTGGGTTTGGTCTAATATTTCTATTTTTTTCGCTGTTGTATCGAGGTGAAGCGCAGCGTTGAATTTCGAAATTGAATGTGTTCATCATTGTGTGCAATGATTAGAGAATTCGGCGGAGTGTCCTAACACTAGACTTCATCTCTGTAAATTAAAATTATATGCCGAGCATTGACGCTGTTGTGATGTGATTGGACGTTTAGCCTACGTATGTTTAATTCCTATTAGAGACATGTTTATGTTTGCATTATTTTCAATACTCAGGTCTGTGAAAACAAGGAGAGAAAGAGCAACGATAATTTTCAAGAATAATCTCAGAATATACAGTCAAAAAGTAAGAAATGAAAAATTTTAAAACTGAAATCACTATTAGTTGCGAGATGAATACGGGTATACTTCTAGAGCACGGACTAGCGTATTTACTCTGTGCCCCGGTGCCAATAATTTAATTTAAAAAAAATAAATTATTGGTTCTGATCCATTTATTTTAAAATTAGACAGTTTAATCTTTATTTATTTAAAAAGTCTTTATTTATTTTATATAATCTCGTCACTAATTGGGAGACTCTTAATAAGCATATCTAGCGTAAAAACTCAAGTAACGTTTACGGGTTTTAGTTACTATTAATTATTATCATTATTAATTATTTACGATAAAATATCTAATATAAAAATATTGCTCATCTGTCAATTAGAATATGTCAACAAACGCCATGACAAAATCACCTAATAAAAAAAAAGAAAAAAAAAAGCACAACCCTAAAACAAGTCTGTAACAGGGGAGGCAGTTCCCACTGGTTTGCGTCTCGCTTATAAATGCTATTTTAACGCGGAAAAAAAGATTAATTAACTAATTGAGCTGCCCGACATACCGACTACCGACTACCGACTACCGACTGACTGTAGCTTTCATTTTTCATCTACGCAAATGCTTCTTGCGATTGTGTCTGGGTTAATGACACTTGCCACTTTACGATTTTCATGTCGACGAGGGATTTTATGTATATTATCACCGTTTTAATATCACAAACTAGGTATTTATTTTTGTATTTTGTTAGGTGGCAACACTGCGTGATTGATGGATCACTCTTGACTTCATAATAATGATGTGAAAAATTTTACTGTAATTAGCTCTTTTTATTATCTTAATGTTAAATATATCATAAAATTTCGGCTTTAGAGATATATTGTGATATGATATTATATTATTTTTTAAATGTTTCTGCACATAAATTGATTACGCTTCAGATATTAATAAAGCTATTTACGTCATATAACTTAATAAAAGCCTATTAAATATAGACTAATTTAATTTTATTGTGTTTGAATAAACTTTGAAAATCACTCATGGATGATGATTAAATATGTCGGTTGAAGAGTTAAGCATATTATTAACTTTTCATAAAAGAATATTGTTATGTTTCGTATGAAACATAAGTCCTTTATATAAAGGAATTTAACGTATTATACAGAATATAAGGTTGTTTAAACTTGTATAATTGCATTTACAATAGTAAGTTCCTGTGGGTTTAGATGTAAACAAAATCTGCAATTTATTCGATTTATTTTTATTAATTGCTTGAAAAGTCTAATATAAAAATGAAATTCAAAAAATATATATTTTTTTCAAGTTAAAATTGCTTATGTTATGCTTGAGCTTAAAACATAGTAATAAATAATAATATTTATTATGTATAGTTTCTTTGCATATACCTGTAGCAAAAGTATTTTTAAAAAAATATTGTGAGGAAGGCTACATTCACATGCAGTAAGGATTTACTTCGTCAAACCCCTGTTTCCAAAACTACGGAAAACCAACATGTCGCAACAGCTCAATTTGTAGTAGCATCCTTAACATCCATCCATCCATATTAAAACAGACCAGCTCCATTTCCATCTAACAGTAAAATTAATATATTTTAATTTAGTTTTCATTATTTTAATCAAAGTTTAATTAAGCCAAAATTTAATCAGCATATTATAAGGCAACGAAATCCAGCATCGTATCTGAAACAATATGGCTCGAATGTTTAATTAGCGCATTGCAGGCTGGGGGAGGGGGAGTGGGGGGTAGGGGAGGGGAGGGGAGGGTGTGGGGAGGTGTTATTCATTAAAATGTTTGCGGAAACTCGTTTAGCGCTGCGGTGGCCGCCCCGCCCGCCCCGCCCGCCCGCTCTACAGGGCTGACTGGATTTTAGTAATTTACTGTTGTATATTAAACTGCCATTTGCTTTTGTATGTAGAGACAATGTAAATGTTTATGTGCGGTTTTATAATGAGCTACTTGATTCGGTTTGTTCGAGTGATGGTGGAGGTGAAGATTCTATAATCTAATGTTTTATATTTTGATTAGGTATATTTATTTGAAAATTTAAACATTAATGTATATTATGGTTAACTTTAGATTATCTTTTTTTTAAATTACGTCACTAAACGTGTTTACAGAAAAATATTATAAACCACAGAAAATATATATTGTTGATATTTTTTTTCTATTCTTTTATATAATATTTTGCTTTAACATCTGCAGCTAGATTTATTCTTTGCACTATTATGATAAGCATTAAATTTCATTGCTTATTCGAAACTTATATTTTTTATATAATAGATTTTAAAAGTCAAGTGTAGAGTATATTTTAACCATCAAAAGCTTACTTAGTTAAAATCTTTCTAAAAATTTTATATGATGAATAAACACACAATATCAGTCTATGTCTACGAGCTATAACTTTCATATGCTTACATAATTGGATGGTGAACACAATAAATTACGCAAAAAATAATAGTTAATAAACTTTTTCAGCTTCACGCTGTATTCCGCAGGTAGAGGCATAATAATAATGTTAAGACACTCCACTCCCTACTTTCTGAGTCAAAGTCAGGAGACATTGCGTGTTGAGTGGCAGAACTTAAATCTGCGCTTTTACCTCGACACAGAACGAAGAAATGAAAATTCACCTTAAAAGGTAATGCATTTAGCTATAATAATTTAGATTTAAGTAACTGTTACTGTATGATTTAATGTAATTACCACTGGTGGATCTAAATAAATAAATAAAAAAATATATATTAAATATTTCATGTCCTCTATTAAGAGTCGAACCTACAACCTGTCGCGCTTACAGCACTACGTTTGACATCGCTACGACTGACCTCAACAAAAATCTCTATATAAGTACTTCGATAAATGCATTTCTGGTCCAATATGCAAATGCATTTGGTAATCAGGTCCCGCATTTCAAACTGTCACCCCTGAGCTGGTGGGGTGCGGCCAGTAACATTCATTTCTTCGTAATCGCAGCTTCCGTTATCTGCAACCCACTTAGCGAGCTCGGTGTTTGTTTCGTTCCTTTGCCAATTATATTTTGCTGACTCTACATAATTAAGAAAATGCCCTGGGGCTGGCTGCTTTTACATCGTTTTTGTTGTTTAAGATGCGTTAGTTTTTAGTTTTTAATATATTTTTTGGTGTGATTTTGTTGTTTTTTATAATAATATGTGTTGTGTAGTATTATAATGGTTCTCTATTGTGCTCTAGATATATATATATTTCTTACTTTTATTTATTTTGTTTTTATTTACAATCTGTAAATGGATGATAAACTTCTACAGATATCTGATAACTCTTATGGAATATTACATTATAGATTTTTTAAAATATTATATGAAATATATAGATTTAATAATAATTATTAGATAATATTAATGCAATTAAACGACTACTCATAATGTTTTAACGTTAAATCTGTAAAACAATTTTCTTGTAGTCATTTTAGATTCAGCTTGTAAGTTACTTTTGTAAGTTTCTAAACACGAAAACAGTTGTGATTTTTCTATATAATTCCTCCTTTACGTAGGTCATACAAAATTAGCTTTGAATAAATGCTTCAGCTTTCAATACCTCATTAACAGTTTCAGCGCGAAATTAACCGCATTTATACAAAATTTATATTTACAGATACGCCATAACTCAATCTACACCTATTTAAAATACAACCCCTGAGAGAGCGACAGGATTGGCTGAATTTTCCATCCCCTAGGGCATTGAGCCAATCGCACGTCTCCATTATATTGCAGGGGGTGGAGCCAGGGTAGATTATACCACAGTATTTTCACAGATTCAAACAGTGTAGTGTCGTTCATCCCTAACGCATGACTTTTTGATTCTAAAGTTTAGTGCTATTCACGTTCGAACTTTCCTTACGTTCTAAGTAACTCCTGGTGTTATCTATGAAGTTGTTGATAAAATAAAGCGATTGAATGCTGAATAGAAGTAAAAGTTAAGAATTATTTTGGATATAGTCACATTATGGCTGGACCTTACCTGTCTCCATTGCCAGGTGATCTTCTTACTGAATACATGTTTGGTAGACGCCGGCAAAGGCGGAACAGGACTACTTTCACGCCACAGCAGCTAAGTGAGCTGGAGTCGTTGTTCCAGAAGACACACTACCCTGATGTGTTCTTAAGAGAAGAAGTAGCATTGAGGATCAGTTTGTCGGAGGCAAGAGTTCAAGTAGGTTTCCATTATTTCCGGTATTTATAATGTCTTTTTATAATCTTCATATTATTCTGATATCACACTAATATTATTATAAAATATCAAAAGTTTTAATTCATATTTTGATATCACTTTTCATATGATTTTTAACTTATATTCTAAGATCATTTAAAACTGTGCTTAAAATGTTTAATAACTTACAAGGTAAGATCATCGAGAGTTGCTCTTCTTTTGTCTTTTAAATATCTTTTTACCATTAAAATTTTATAATATCCAAAAAAAAATATCGATATAAACAAGTATTCATATTTTAGGTATGGTTTCAAAATCGCCGAGCGAAATGGCGAAAACAGGCCCGTTTGCAACTTCTCCAAGATGCTTGGAGGATGCGTTGCCTTGGTCTTGGTACTCCGCCACTCGGCATACCAGGTTTGTATTTATTACTTTATAATTAACATTGTGACCTCATTTCTTACTTAAGAAGAGAAGAAATTATCTAAGAAGCTTGGTCTGGTTTTTTATTTGTTTGCTCGTCTATTCATAGAAATTAAAAGCCATTTTCTTTTATCATTTACAAGTGACTTTCTTCGTCCGCTTAAATTTATTATTATATTATATCCAAATTGTACAAAATCTACATACTTACATAAATTATAATCTATATGATATTCTGATGACTAAGCTACATATATTACTGTAAATCTGTATCTAAATCCGTTCAGTAGTTTTTTCGTGAAAATGGAACACACGTCCATCTTCACAAATTTTCACATTTATATAGATTTCTTTTTTGTTGTTTAGATTTAAGTTAAACATTACGTCGTACAATGTTTTTTTTTGTAGCGTATACTTTTAAAGTAACTCTACAGTTTTAAAGTTTATCAAAATATAATTCTCATTACAATAGACTACCATTTAAATTACTTTACACGTTAAACGAAATAACGTTGACGTGTAAAAATAAAGGAAATATTTGCTTTATGCGATAGAAGGAATTAACCACGTATTATTATATTTTCAATTTCAAAAAGATATTTGATAACGTCATCCAAAAAATCCCTTTAATGTAAAGCCAGATAGGGGAACTAAATTATGTATATATAGTACTAATCAAGCAGGGATGCAACTTTGTTAACGTGGACTTTTGCGATCTGTCTTGCTTGTATCTTGCAGCAAGTAGGCAAGAAGATCATAGTGCCCAGACTCTCCGTTCACCGATGCCCATGCAAATACGAGTGATTGCGTGATGAGTATCAACTCAACTTTTATTCATGGTATATTTCTAACGGAAGCGTGGAAATAAAAACAGTTCTAATATAATTATTTCCTTAAGTGTAGATCAATTTTACAACCATCGCAGTTACAGTCAAACACACTGCTGTGTCATAATAGTATTAATTTTTAATTATTTTATTTATGAATTAAAATTGCCCATAGTACTAAAAACTTTTGTGCTAAGGCGGTTATTATTATTTATGCTCGTAATTTAGCTGAACTATTATAGTTGTTCATCAGATATTCTTTATCTTTCCTCCGAGATTTTTATATGTTTATGTTAATAATTATTTGAGGCCAGTCGTGGCGTAGTGGCATAAGAGTAACAGTAAGAGAAAACTTGAAGAAATTAAATATTTAAAAAAAAAATTGTTCGCTCTGGTATTGAGGCAAGTGTTGAATCCGCCACTCAACAAGCAATACGTCCAGAATTTGGCGTAAAGTAAGACATGGAGTGTCTCTTAACACTAGGTTACCACTCCCACAAAAAAATTTAACATATTTCACTAAGACAACATTGCATTACTTTTTAAAGTTTAGCTGGACTACTATGATTCTAATTGGAGGGTCTCTTCAAGAGCAATAATAGTCTGGAATAATAGACTGGACATTTCCCTACATAATTTTTTCGCAAAATCATATATTAAATGTATAGATATTTTTTTTGCCGTTTTAGAAATAAAGTCGGAGGCTTTGCAACTAATACTAAAATAATGGCGTACTTTGCTTGAATTTTTGAAAATCTTGATAGTGTTAAGCTTTTTTTTGGAATAAATATCTATTTTTTTTTTATTCTATAAAATAAGTGTTGTAATTTAATAGTTCAAGTTTATTACTTTGCTTTATTGCGTTATGATCAGAGTTTCAATAATTTTTTAAGTTCCGTGAATACGAATAATCACACTAAGAAACGTATTTTGAAATAAAGTTATCTTTATTATATCAATAAATAGTTAATAACATATTAGTTAGATTTACATATTTTTTATATTATTATATTACATCAATTTACAAAAGTTTTAACACATATTTCTTTATATATATTAAAAGTAATATAAATAATAAGATTTTTTTTAAAATATAGAGTACTATATTTAAAAGAAATATATCTTATCCATGAAAATAGAAATGAAATCATAAACATATAGTTAGAAATTTGATTGGGGTTGCCAGTGAGATGCGATTGCTTTGTATAGTCGATATATGTGTGATTAAAGCGGGGGGATGGGGTACAAATTAAACTCCTTTGTGGAGCTCCTTATTGCGTGTATATTTTCAAATGTCTGTTTTGTTGTAACGCGTTTTTTCTCTTTGTTGATTTTTTTTGCTGTTTTTGTGTAAGTGAAATATATTACCGGTTGCTTTTTTTAGAATAAAATAAAAAATATTTGGAACTGAGTGTCTTAAGGAGTGTCTTTCCTCTGTCTACCCCGCTGTACGCGGGATGCAGCTTGATGCTGATATAATTTAATTTTTAATTTCAAAATATAATAAAAATATTTTTATTTTAAATAATCCGTTTTTTTTTTATCAAATAAGGTATTAGCAAAACATTTTAGGGAAATACAATTGCTAGCTTCGTGCTCTTTTTTTAGTTATTTTCATTACTTGTGGTAGATGATAAGAAAAAAATACGCCATCAGCGCGCATTGGGACCAGCATTTAAGTGAAAGCGTTTATGGGATCGATTCGAAGACGGGTGAGAAAATTAATTTGAATTCCCAGCTTTGGTAACGCAAACCTCGGCATTGAGATTCGCCAATCAACACGTAATGCCTAAAATTTCTTTCAAATTCGAAAACGGAGAATGGAGTATCTTGATACTTTCAGCTTCTTTCTGCCCACCAATAAAAATAATAAAGAATCATTATAAAAAAATTACTCAGCTCCTTATGTTGATTTCATTATTAGTATTTCAAAACAATTTTAAGATAATCCTTTACTTTTAAATATATACGTTTGGGTGTAATTTAACTGAAAACTTTTGAGCTATATAGTTTTTTTCTACTGTTTATTAATTTTATTATATACTCTGACTTTCATAACTTCAAGTTATCTTTCATAAGCAAGCGTTTTTTATAAGCATCTTAGTAGATTATTCTACATATTATTTCCGATTCTTTCAGTATAAATAAAAAATACCACAAACAAATTTCGATTTTCAGCAGTTAAGGCAACATGAACAGTCGATAAACGTTTGATAGAGCCCAATAAAAATTGATGGGTCTCTTTTCGAAGCTTGATGTTTTTTTTTTTGGAAATGAATAAAGTTTTTCTTTATTAGATTAGAAGCATTGTAAGAACAATTTAAAATGTAATTCTCTATTGATCAATAAAATTATTTAACTTTTATTGTAATATTTATATTTATTATAGTATCATTTCTATCGCCAACTATCGATGTGTTTATACGCAAATTTAGATATGTTCACTCTTTGTATTAGTTAACGATATTATTAATATAAACAAAAACTCTTTTGAAACGTAAATTGTTTAATCTATATTAAATAAAAAAAAACATTATATGTACATTAGTATTCTTCATTTTCAATAGCTTCACGCATCCCTCACGCTATCCCGCATACAGTACCCGGCTATAGCAATAGCGGTATTCAACGCCGCGTTTTGTCTGTTTACAAGAGTGAGTGAAAACTGAATAACGACATAAAACACAAATTTTAAAGCGGTTGAAAAATTAGTATACGGTGTTTTATAAGTTATATTACAATATTTTTTTAAAATATATGCATATAGCTTTGGGCAAAAACCAATTTTAATTGTTATTTAAAAAATAAATAGACATGACAATGCCGTTTAATATCCAGTAAAATAAAAAAAATTAAAACAGTTTCCCACTGTATCCCGCACACAGCAGGGTAGGCAGAGGGAACCTAATGTTAAGACACCCCGTTCCCCAATTTCCGCCATGATCCTGGCTTTAATACTTAGTAGCTTTATTTAATAGACCGCTACATGTTTCTTTAGAAACTTTACTATTGGAAAGAGCTTTAATTATGTTCTCTGATCTCAATAACTATAAGTATTCATTAGTAGTGTATTCAAATAAACAATTTATTCAAACAAACAAAAAAATATTTCTTTCTTTTTGTGCAAAATTAGACAATTTAATCGAACTTGCGACCTTAGTCCTAAAAAAATAGTTATATTCAATTAAATATTAAGGAAATTACAAAATCATTCACATTGTTTCAGGTCACACCAAACCACCAGAATCTTCGCCTGAAGGAGGCGACTCCCCCACGCCTAAGGCTTCCCCGGAGCCACCGGCTATAGAAAATAGTAATGAACTAAAAACCCAACGCACTGACACATACCATCATAACGGCAATATGACGGAAAACATGCCATCAATGCCACACGAAATGCCTCCAATGCCTTACCCTGGAGAAGACAACCGTATGATGCAGCAGTCGTTTCCTTTCCCACCTTTATTAATGAATCATGAGTCAGAAGTCGCGCCAACAGATTTGCGGGTCATCACTAAAAACAACTGCCTCTGTACTGAAGATATGGACGAGCCGCAAAACCTGGCCTACCGCAGACGGAACCAAGCCAGCGACAGTGAAAGCGACACCGAAATCGATCTGACTTCCCATTCAAAAGATGACGATATACGAGAATCTGAAAGACTCGCTAAGAGAATAGCCACAAACATGTTCAGGAGTGACGCAGTGTTACACGATCTTATGCCTAATGATCTCAGTATGGGTGTCAAAAGTGTTGACAGGAACGTCGTCGGTAGAAATGTTTCCATGTAATTTAGTTGTAGATTGATGGCGGAAGTAGCTCCTTTCTAAATGTTAAATGTGTTCGTTCGGGACATGGTGTAAATTTCAGTTATTTAGTGTATGTTTAATATTATATACATTTTTTTTTATGTAGGCAGTATAAACAATTCAAGTCTTAACGTGGACAAGACGAACGATATTAAAAATGTATACATTTATGTTGAAAAGATGGATTACGTACTGTATAATTTAAAATAGATATACCTGAAACGTTTACCGTAATTCATCATTTTGTTTCATCTTTCATACATATTTAGATATTAACTCAGTATATATGAAATATGAAACAAAGATCCAGAACATATCCATAAACATCCAACCCATTTGTTAACATAAATCTAGCAACTGTTTAATATATTCAATGAAACGCATTGCTCATGCAATAAAAAAATAAGAAATTATTTCGTATTTTCCGCTTTCGTATTAGTTTATCGTTTTGAATAAAATGTAAATGATATGATTGTAATTTCGACAACAGTCTAGTCAATAATGTACGGTGTTTTATAGATTTGTAGATAACGTTCTATTTATTTGTTTACTCAAAATAAACATAGTATGCTATTGTAGATAACGCAATGTAAACAAAAATATATTTAAACTGTATTTATATGTCTGCTTTGTTTAGAATAAACTGCTAACTCTATTTATGTCGAATCTTAAAGACCTTAAAAGTGAGAAAAGAAAGGAAAATCGGATAACGAGGAGTTTTGACTGTATACGTATTTATTTTCATTTTTCAATTGTGGAAGACAAAGCGGGCCATCTATTTCTAATGATTAAAAAAAAAAAAAAATTAAATCAGCTTCACGCTGTATCCAGCACACAGCAGGGTAGGCAGAGGGAACCTAGTGTTAAGACACTCCGTTCCCCACTTTCTGCCGAATTCTGGAGGCATTGCGTGTTGAGTGGCAGAACTCAACGCCGCGCTTAACCTCGACACCAGAGCGAAGAAATGGAAATATAAATTTAAGTAAATATATCATCTCCTCGAGTGGGGATCGAAATCACAACCAGTCGGTTTTACAGTCACACCTCATGCCACTGCGCCACGACTGGCCTCTAATGATTAAAGTACAAAATAAAAAAGCTATTCATTTAAATTTATATTTATAAATAAAATTTTCCTTACCACTTACACATATTGCCTCTAAACACACTCAAGTGACAGTCAAGATGGCTTGTAATCTTTTTTTCACCCATCTTTAGAAATAGAAGTTAGCACTTTATGCTATTTAGTCAACGATCGATTATTATATTTGGTTAATTAGTTGTAGCTTTAAAATATTGGCAATAATAGACAGAAATTTTAAAAAATAATTTTATTTCAGTACGCAATTGACTTAGCTTATTTTAGGCGATGTTCATACTGCCTTGTGTATTTTATAAATCTATGTGATTATAAAATTTATATTTATTTATACATAAAATATTTGAGATATACAAAGCAGTGTGAATTACGCCTTATTGCAATTATCACAATAATAAATAACTAAAAAAATCTTATCTTTGTGTTATTAAGTAGATAAAAGCATATAAACCCTTATTTAAATTAATTGCAAATAAACTTAAATTTAAAGTACAAAGTAAAAAAAAATCTTACAATACGAGATCTTTTGCGATCATAATTCAATATATAAAATAGATGTCTTTTACATGTCATTAAAGTTATATTTTCGTCACATATAGGTACACACTCGTTTTATTCAGGCAATAATAATATTATATATACATATTAATGTATGGTAAAGTCACAAGCCTTTTTTAAAATAAATAATTAGAACAGCCCGTGAAGTACAAAAATTACAATTTTTGTTTATATAAAATTTTCTTTAAATAAAGACAAATTTATTTTGCAGTCATTTAAAATCAACTAGAAATCGATGAAAAATCGTTTTAACATTCGACAAAAATATTTGATACCCAGTTTTTAGTTGTTTAATACCCATTGCTCTATTGTAAATATTTACCACCAATTATATAATTTAATAAATATATAATAAATATAATTTACTTCATAAAAATATTATATATCGTTTTATGTAATAGGTAAAAATATTTTTAGTAAGTACAGTAATTATTAATACCGTAACATAAATAGTATAAAATAATTGACGTCTTTGGTAGTCCTCTCATCACACTGGAGTCACAGGATCTGGTGAAAAAAAATATAAAAAAAAATTAAGTGTTGCATTTATAAGATAATCAGATGGAAACTGAGAACCTAGTGTTAAAACACTCCGTTCTCATTAAGACACTTTCGTTTCCCAATTTCCGCCGAATTAGACACATTGTGTGTTGATTGGCAGAACACAACGTGCCCTTTGCCTCTTTACCAGACCAGAATGTAACATTTTCATTCTGGTATTTAATTTCCTCGAGTTGGAATCGAATCCATAACAGTCGCGTATATAGTCGCACTCTTGTGCCTCTCCAGCACGTATGCGCGCGTGCCCCGCGCGGCGAGGTGCGCGCGCGTCCCTGCTCGCCTCACTCACCTAGGTGCAGTGCGCGTCGTGCTGCGCGCACCAGGCGGGCGCCAGCACGTCTGCGCGCGTGCCCCGCGCGGCGAGGTGCGCGCGCGTCCCTGCTCGCCTCACTCACCTAGGTGCAGTGCGCGTCGTGCTGCGCGCACCAGGCGGGCGCCAGCACGTCTGCGCGCGTGCCCCGCGCGGCGAGGTGCGCGCGCGTCCCTGCTCGCCTCACTCACCTAGGTGCAGTGCGCGTCGTGCTGCGCGCACCAGGCGGGCGCCAGCACGTCTGCGCGCGTGCCCCGCGCGGCGAGGTGCGCGCGCGTCCCTGCTCGCCTCACTCACCTAGGTGCAGTGCGCGTCGTGCTGCGCGCACCAGGCGGGCGCCAGCACGTCTGCGCGCGTGCCCCGCGCGGCGAGGTGCGCGCGCGTCCCTGCTCGCCTCACTCACCTAGGTGCAGTGCGCGTCGTGCTGCGCGCACCAGGCGGGCGCCAGCACGTCTGCGCGCGTGCCCCGCGCGGCGAGGTGCGCGCGCGTCCCTGCTCGCCTCACTCACCTAGGTGCAGTGCGCGTCGTGCTGCGCGCACCAGGCGGGCGCCAGCACGTCTGCGCGCGTGCCCCGCGCGGCGAGGTGCGCGCGCGTCCCTGCTCGCCTCACTCACCTAGGTGCAGTGCGCGTCGTGCTGCGCGCACCAGGCGGGCGCCAGCACGTCTGCGCGCGTGCCCCGCGCGGCGAGGTGCGCGCGCGTCCCTGCTCGCCTCACTCACCTAGGTGCAGTGCGCGTCGTGCTGCGCGCACCAGGCGGGCGCCAGCACGTCTGCGCGCGTGCCCCGCGCGGCGAGGTGCGCGCGCGTCCCTGCTCGCCTCACTCACCTAGGTGCAGTGCGCGTCGTGCTGCGCGCACCAGGCGGGCGCCAGCACGTCTGCGCGCGTGCCCCGCGCGGCGAGGTGCGCGCGCGTCCCTGCTCGCCTCACTCACCTAGGTGCAGTGCGCGTCGTGCTGCGCGCACCAGGCGGGCGCCAGCACGTCTGCGCGCGTGCCCCGCGCGGCGAGGTGCGCGCGCGTCCCTGCTCGCCTCACTCACCTAGGTGCAGTGCGCGTCGTGCTGCGCGCACCAGGCGGGCGCCAGCACGTCTGCGCGCGTGCCCCGCGCGGCGAGGTGCGCGCGCGTCCCTGCTCGCCTCACTCACCTAGGTGCAGTGCGCGTCGTGCTGCGCGCACCAGGCGGGCGCCAGCACGTCTGCGCGCGTGCCCCGCGCGGCGAGGTGCGCGCGCGTCCCTGCTCGCCTCACTCACCTAGGTGCAGTGCGCGTCGTGCTGCGCGCACCAGGCGGGCGCCAGCACGTCTGCGCGCGTGCCCCGCGCGGCGAGGTGCGCGCGCGTCCCTGCTCGCCTCACTCACCTAGGTGCAGTGCGCGTCGTGCTGCGCGCACCAGGCGGGCGCCAGCACGTCTGCGCGCGTGCCCCGCGCGGCGAGTCGCGCGCGTCCCTGCTCGCCTCACTCACCTAGGTGCAGTGCGCGTCGTGCTGCGCGCACCAGGCGGGCGCCAGCACGTCTGCGCGCGTGCCCCGCGCGGCGAGGTGCGCGCGCGTCCCTGCTCGCCTCACTCACCTAGGTGCAGTGCGCGTCGTGCTGCGCGCACCAGGCGGGCGCCAGCACGTCTGCGCGCGTGCCCCGCGCGGCGAGGTGCGCGCGCGTCCCTGCTCGCCTCACTCACCTAGGTGCAGTGCGCGTCGTGCTGCGCGCACCAGGCGGGCGCCAGCACGTCTGCGCGCGTGCCCCGCGCGGCGAGGTGCGCGCGCGTCCCTGCTCGCCTCACTCACCTAGGTGCAGTGCGCGTCGTGCTGCGCGCACCAGGCGGGCGCCAGCACGTCTGCGCGCGTGCCCCGCGCGGCGAGGTGCGCGCGCGTCCCTGCTCGCCTCACTCACCTAGGTGCAGTGCGCGTCGTGCTGCGCGCACCAGGCGGGCGCCAGCACGTCTGCGCGCGTGCCCCGCGCGGCGAGGTGCGCGCGCGTCCCTGCTCGCCTCACTCACCTAGGTGCAGTGCGCGTCGTGCTGCGCGCACCAGGCGGGCGCCAGCACGTCTGCGCGCGTGCCCCGCGCGGCGAGGTGCGCGCGCGTCCCTGCTCGCCTCACTCACCTAGGTGCAGTGCGCGTCGTGCTGCGCGCACCAGGCGGGCGCCAGCACGTCTGCGCGCGTGCCCCGCGCGGCGAGGTGCGCGCGCGTCCCTGCTCGCCTCACTCACCTAGGTGCAGTGCGCGTCGTGCTGCGCGCACCAGGCGGGCGCCAGCACGTCTGCGCGCGTGCCCCGCGCGGCGAGGTGCGCGCGCGTCCCTGCTCGCCTCACTCACCTAGGTGCAGTGCGCGTCGTGCTGCGCGCACCAGGCGGGCGCCAGCACGTCTGCGCGCGTGCCCCGCGCGGCGAGGTGCGCGCGCGTCCCTGCTCGCCTCACTCACCTAGGTGCAGTGCGCGTCGTGCTGCGCGCACCAGGCGGGCGCCAGCACGTCTGCGCGCGTGCCCCGCGCGGCGAGGTGCGCGCGCGTCCCTGCTCGCCTCACTCACCTAGGTGCAGTGCGCGTCGTGCTGCGCGCACCAGGCGGGCGCCAGCACGTCTGCGCGCGTGCCCCGCGCGGCGAGGTGCGCGCGCGTCCCTGCTCGCCTCACTCACCTAGGTGCAGTGCGCGTCGTGCTGCGCGCACCAGGCGGGCGCCAGCACGTCTGCGCGCGTGCCCCGCGCGGCGAGGTGCGCGCGCGTCCCTGCTCGCCTCACTCACCTAGGTGCAGTGCGCGTCGTGCTGCGCGCACCAGGCGGGCGCCAGCACGTCTGCGCGCGTGCCCCGCGCGGCGAGGTGCGCGCGCGTCCCTGCTCGCCTCACTCACCTAGGTGCAGTGCGCGTCGTGCTGCGCGCACCAGGCGGGCGCCAGCACGTCTGCGCGCGTGCCCCGCGCGGCGAGGTGCGCGCGCGTCCCTGCTCGCCTCACTCACCTAGGTGCAGTGCGCGTCGTGCTGCGCGCACCAGGCGGGCGCCAGCACGTCTGCGCGCGTGCCCCGCGCGGCGAGGTGCGCGCGCGTCCCTGCTCGCCTCACTCACCTAGGTGCAGTGCGCGTCGTGCTGCGCGCACCAGGCGGGCGCCAGCACGTCTGCGCGCGTGCCCCGCGCGGCGAGGTGCGCGCGCGTCCCTGCTCGCCTCACTCACCTAGGTGCAGTGCGCGTCGTGCTGCGCGCACCAGGCGGGCGCCAGCACGTCTGCGCGCGTGCCCCGCGCGGCGAGGTGCGCGCGCGTCCCTGCTCGCCTCACTCACCTAGGTGCAGTGCGCGTCGTGCTGCGCGCACCAGGCGGGCGCCAGCACGTCTGCGCGCGTGCCCCGCGCGGCGAGGTGCGCGCGCGTCCCTGCTCGCCTCACTCACCTAGGTGCAGTGCGCGTCGTGCTGCGCGCACCAGGCGGGCGCCAGCACGTCTGCGCGCGTGCCCCGCGCGGCGAGGTGCGCGCGCGTCCCTGCTCGCCTCACTCACCTAGGTGCAGTGCGCGTCGTGCTGCGCGCACCAGGCGGGCGCCAGCACGTCTGCGCGCGTGCCCCGCGCGGCGAGGTGCGCGCGCGTCCCTGCTCGCCTCACTCACCTAGGTGCAGTGCGCGTCGTGCTGCGCGCACCAGGCGGGCGCCAGCACGTCTGCGCGCGTGCCCCGCGCGGCGAGGTGCGCGCGCGTCCCTGCTCGCCTCACTCACCTAGGTGCAGTGCGCGTCGTGCTGCGCGCACCAGGCGGGCGCCAGCACGTCTGCGCGCGTGCCCCGCGCGGCGAGGTGCGCGCGCGTCCCTGCTCGCCTCACTCACCTAGGTGCAGTGCGCGTCGTGCTGCGCGCACCAGGCGGGCGCCAGCACGTCTGCGCGCGTGCCCCGCGCGGCGAGGTGCGCGCGCGTCCCTGCTCGCCTCACTCACCTAGGTGCAGTGCGCGTCGTGCTGCGCGCACCAGGCGGGCGCCAGCACGTCTGCGCGCGTGCCCCGCGCGGCGAGGTGCGCGCGCGTCCCTGCTCGCCTCACTCACCTAGGTGCAGTGCGCGTCGTGCTGCGCGCACCAGGCGGGCGCCAGCACGTCTGCGCGCGTGCCCCGCGCGGCGAGGTGCGCGCGCGTCCCTGCTCGCCTCACTCACCTAGGTGCAGTGCGCGTCGTGCTGCGCGCACCAGGCGGGCGCCAGCACGTCTGCGCGCGTGCCCCGCGCGGCGAGGTGCGCGCGCGTCCCTGCTCGCCTCACTCACCTAGGTGCAGTGCGCGTCGTGCTGCGCGCACCAGGCGGGCGCCAGCACGTCTGCGCGCGTGCCCCGCGCGGCGAGGTGCGCGCGCGTCCCTGCTCGCCTCACTCACCTAGGTGCAGTGCGCGTCGTGCTGCGCGCACCTGGCGGGCGCCAGCACGTCTGCGCGCGTGCCCCGCGCGGCGAGGTGCGCGCGCGTCCCTGCTCGCCTCACTCACCTAGGTGCAGTGCGCGTCGTGCTGCGCGCACCTGGCGGGCGCCAGCACGTCTGCGCGCGTGCCCCGCGCGGCGAGGTGCGCGCGCGTCCCTGCTCGCCTCACTCACCTAGGTGCAGTGCGCGTCGTGCTGCGCGCACCAGGCGGGCGCCAGCACGTCTGCGCGCGTGCCCCGCGCGGCGAGGTGCGCGCGCGTCCCTGCTCGCCTCACTCACCTAGGTGCAGTGCGCGTCGTGCTGCGCGCACCAGGCGGGCGCCAGCACGTCTGCGCGCGTGCCCCGCGCGGCGAGGTGCGCGCGCGTCCCTGCTCGCCTCACTCACCTAGGTGCAGTGCGCGTCGTGCTGCGCGCACCAGGCGGGCGCCAGCACGTCTGCGCGCGTGCCCCGCGCGGCGAGGTGCGCGCGCGTCCCTGCTCGCCTCACTCACCTAGGTGCAGTGCGCGTCGTGCTGCGCGCACCAGGCGGGCGCCAGCACGTCTGCGCGCGTGCCCCGCGCGGCGAGGTGCGCGCGCGTCCCTGCTCGCCTCACTCACCTAGGTGCAGTGCGCGTCGTGCTGCGCGCACCAGGCGGGCGCCAGCACGTCTGCGCGCGTGCCCCGCGCGGCGAGTCGCGCGCGCAGGCGCTGCAGGCGCGGCTCGGCGACAGCGGCGCCGCTGTTGGGGTCCGCCCACAGCCGCTCTGCCACAGCAGCCGCACGCGGCCATACGCGGGTTTCTGTCCATTATAACTATTTATAATATTGTACACCCAAGAGTAGATACAGAAATACAAGACATAAAATATAATTTTCTCCGATTAACCGGTTCCCACTGATACACATAGATCAGGGTTAGTAGAAGGAATATTTTGTTGAGACATTCCATTCCTAAAATGGACATGGGTGTATCCAGAAATATTTTCTGAGGGTGGGAGGTTTTGGTCGGTGGAGTTTAGCTTTGAACAGATATGTTAAAGTAATTGTTGTTTTTTAATTTTTTTAATAAAATTTCTGGTGTTGGCACCAGAATATTCTGGAGTGGGCACGAGTAGTGGTGAGATTGATTGCAAAAATAGACGTATTCAATAGAAATATTTGTTTATCATGTCTAGATAAATAAAGAGAGACGAACTCACGCACCTAGATAGGTGCGTGAGTTCGTTTTCTCCTCATAAATTTCCATCTCGAGGGTATTTCTCACATATCGCAAAGTAGGTACAGAAACGATTTTCTTAAAATAATCCGTCATCCATTTTCCATTTAACTTATGGGTGATAGAACTCAATGTCTTACGCCAACTTTTTTGTTTTGTTGCACGCCCTAATTGTGTCACAGACAAACAGACAGACAGAATTACTTTCTTTAATTTAATTTATAACATAGGTATAGATATGTTAGGTATAGATAAGTATACAATATATACACTATAACTTATAATTGCGCATACTGTTCAATTTCTATTTTTGTTCAACAATAACAACATTGGCCCGAGTCGGTCGTGAAATGTCAAAAGAAAAAAGTAAAATGTCGAAAACGCTTAAGTGTAATGTTTGTCATATCGTGATTGATGAACTTTTAGCTTATATGCAGAACAAGATCTCGATCGCGGATGAAGTGACTTTAGTGCAAATCTGTTCATCTGCGTTCTCATGCGAACAAATTGAGACGGCTAACAGCTTACTCCTGGAGTCATTACCGACGGATATGCGTAAAACAGTACGTAAAGGAAAAGGCAAAGAGAATCGTTTGCTACATGATATTATCAATATATTTAAGATAACTGAACCCGACGTATTACCAATTTTTGTGGCACGGGATTTGGAGAAACTACCCCCTATTACTTTTGATCATTTAGATGTCATGTTCAAAATTGTTAAAAGATCTGATGTTAGTACAAGCGGAAATCAAAGCAATCAAGTCCTCTTATGCGACTGTTGAGCAGCTGGAGGATATAAAGAGAGAATATCTTGGCAGGAAGATGATTTCACCCGCGTTCTCAGCGACTAAAATTAATATGAAGCGGGGTGGTTACAGCGACAGTGGTCCAATTGGACTGTCTTATTTAGAAGAAAATGTAACGAATATTGATCAGTCTAATTGTGGGACATCATCGCCAACGAATTATGGTATAAATTATAGTGATTTAAATAAAAATAATTTAGAAGGTAGTCAGACAGAGACACGATGCAACGTATTGCAACAATCGCCCGGACGATACGATGCTAGCACCAGTCGCAGTTTGAAACAAAAAACTGTCGATGTGAATGATTCATCTTCGTTTATAAACAAGACGAGCGGCCAGCACTCGGAGATAATAGAAAAGCAAACTTATGCGTCACAGGTTAAGTGCGATAATGCTAAAGGAGGTTGGACTGTAGTCCGTAAAAAGTCTCAGAAATCTAGAAACCGTTTTATAGGTAAAACGGGGAGCGTATTAGTAGAATTGGAAGAAAAGTTTAGAGCTGCCGAACGTAAAATACCATTATTTATAACAAACGTTCATAAAGACTCGTCAGAAATTGATATAATTACGTATATAAAAAATAAAACAAAAGAAGATGTCAGCTTAGAAAAAATCTTAATTAAACGACATTGTCAATACGATGCATACAAACTTCTTGTATCTCAAAGCAAGCTGCCATTATACCTAGATGAAAATCTATGGCCTCAGGGAATTATTTTTCGAAAATTTGTGCATTTTAAGCCAAAGAAACCTACTGAAACAGCGGTTGAGGTGACGAGTAACAAACAAAGTAATTAATGGATAACAATCTTATATGTAAATTAGTATCATTTAACTGTAAAAGTGTCAAACGCTCCGCACAACATATACAAGAGTTATGTAAAAGTTGTGATATAATAGCTTTACAAGAAACGTGGCTTATGCCGGACGAGTTGGCCTTTCTTGACACGCTAAGTAACGACTTCAGCTGCACAGGCGTGTCTGCAGTTGATACGTCTGCAGGTATTCTACGTGGAAGACCATATGGGGGCGTCGCGTTGCTTTGGAGGCGCAGTGTATTTCAGAATGTATCTGTGGTTGAGTGTAATAATTCGCGTATCTGTGCGATAAGTGTAGTGTTACACGGTAAATCGTTTTTAATTTTTAGTGTGTATATGCCCACGGATGCAGTGGCGAATCTAACGGATTTTACGGATGTGCTTAGCTCGGTAAGTGCTATTATAAACTCTTACGGCGAAAGCTGTGTTTACATTTTGGGAGACTATAATGCCCACCCATCAGAACGGTTTTATCATGAACTTACTCAGTTTTGTACAGAACAGAAATGGTGTTGTATTGATACGGATATGCTCGGCTTACAGTCGGACACCTTTACTTTTTTAAGTGAAGCTAACGGATCTAAACGTTGGCTTGATCATTGTATAGTTACTAAGGCCGCTCAGGATTCTGTTTGTAATATTTTTGTTTTAAAAGATGTATTGTGGTCAGACCATTTTCCTTTGGTTGCAGAATGTAATTTAAACACACTATTGTTAAAGACATCGACTCCAAATACTTCTCAAAGTCTGTTATATTGGGGAGAGAGAAGTGATGAGGAAATTAATGTATACCGAAGAGAATGTCACGAGCGGTTGGTACTGATCGACTTCCCGCATGAACTTTGCGACTGCTATGGCCGTACTTGTAACAACTCGAAACACAGAGAGATTATTACCGAAATGTACAATAATATAGTGCAAGCATTAGGGGAATCCGCCGCGGTGACTCGTAGAAATAATAATCGATTTAAGAAAAAGAAAGTCATAGGTTGGAATAAACACGTAGCTGGGGCGCACAGGGAGGCAAGGCAAAAATTTTTGTCATGGCTCGAGCTGGGTAAACCTAAAGTAGGTAAGGTTTATAATGAAATGTGTGAGGCTAGAAAAGTTTTTAAGTCTCGTTTAAAATGGTGTCAAAATCATGAAGAGCAAATTAAAATGGACAGACTGGCCTCATATCATTCTAGAAAGAACTTCCGCGGATTCTGGAAAGCTACGAACAGATTGAATGTTCGACCTTCCCTTCCTGTGAGTGTCAGTGGCGTGTGTGAACCGGAACTAATTTCCAATCTTTTTATGGACCACTTTTATGTAAGCTCACCGCGGGGGCCTTCTCTATCGTTGCTTAATGTTGAGGCCAACAGAGAATTGGGGATTGAATTTAAATCACATGAAGTCGCACAAGTTATCTTACATATGACGAAAGGTAAATCTCCAGGACATGATGGTCTCAGCATTGAGCATCTTAAATACGCAGGCCCACGACTGTCAGAAATTCTTGCTCAGTTTTACAACGTATGTTTGAGTCATAGTTTTATGCCGGCCGAGATGATGAAGACGTTCGTTGTGCCTATTGCGAAAAACAAAATAGGTGATCTAGCTGATAAGGCCAACTATCGGCCAATCTCTCTGGCTACAGTCATCTCTAAGGTATTGGACAGCATGCTTAATACACAACTAAATAAATACATCAACTTGCACGACAACCAATTTGGTTTTCAACCTGGATTGTCTACGGAAAGTGCTGTTTTGGGTCTTAAGAATGCTGTGACATACTACACTAAGAGAAAAACTCCAATTTATGCCTGTTTTTTAGATCATTTCCAAGGCATTTGACCTGGTATCGTATGATATGTTGTGGGGAAAGAGGGAGCAAGCTAACATGCCGTCTGAGCTTATTAACATTTTCAAGTACTGGTACAGAAGCCAAGTCAACTATGTTCGGTGGGCAGGAGTTTTATCACGTCCATATAGGTTAGAGTGTGGGGTAAGACAGGGAGGTTTAAGTTCTCCAACTCTCTTTAACTTGTACGTAAAGGAGCTACTTGGTGAGCTCGGCAGCACCAGGCTGGGTTGTTATATAGATGGTATTTGTATGAATAACTTAAGTTATGCCGACGATATGGTACTGTTAAGTGCTTCAATTTGTGGCCTTAGGAAGCTGATAGCAATATGTGAGGCTTATGCGGGAAGACACGGTCTGATCTACAATGAAAAAAAAAGTGTAATGATGGTTTTTGGGGCGGGGGGTAAAGCACCAATTATAACACCATTAATCTTGCTCAACGGTAATAAGCTCAAACGAGTGTACCAATTTAAGTATCTTGGACATGTGTTGACACCCGGCCTTAAAGACGATGCTGATATTGAAAGAGAACGAAGGGCGTTGTCAGTGAGGGTGAATATGCTGGCTCGCAAGTTTGCACGCTGCTCGACTAGTGTTAAAATTACATTGTTTAGAGCCTACTGTACAAGTTTTTATTTATCGAGTCTGTGGGCCAGGTATTCACAAAAATCTTACAGCGCCCTTCGGGTTCAATACAATGGCGCATTTAGAGTGCTGCTGGGGCTGCCTCGTTTCTGTAGCGCGTCGGGGATGTTCGCGACAGCCCGAGTTAACTGTTTCTTCGCTACTATGCGCAAAAGATGTGGCTCCTTAATACAAAGACTGCGGGGTAGCTCCAACAGCATCCTAAATATGATCTCTAATAGATTAGATTGTGCATATGTAAATCATTGTTGCTCCATTTCGAGTGGGATGGAGAAGCAACTTAAATACTAACATAGACATTTAAGCTTTTTACTGTTACTAACAAAATGAGTCACAATTTATGTTACTTGATATAAATAAAATAAAAAAAAAATAAAAAATTAAAAAAATAATAAAATGAACTTACCTAAGCCTTGCGAATCAACGTATTCACTCCACATAGCGACCTCCCCTCCCAACATGTTAGGGTCACGCGGTAAAATGTGAGCATACATTCTTCTCCAATTGGAATATTTCGTATTTCCCCAAAACCCATGGTCTAAGTACCATATGTCTTTGGGTACGGACACCGCATTGTATCCAAGACGAATGAGCTGGGTTAGGAGAGGGCTGTTTATGGGTTCCCATACTTCGATTACGTATCTGAAATCATATTTGGAGTGATTATTTTTTTTTTTTTTGCCTTTCAGTTTCACGCTATATGCCACATGTAACAGAGTAGGCAGAAGGTACCAAGTGTTAAGACACTTCGTTTGCCACACACCGCCGAAATCTCAAGGCATTGCGTGTTGAGTGGCGGAACTCAACGTCACGCTTTTGCTTTGTAAACCAGAGCGAGGGAATTAAAAAATACATAATTAATTTTTCCGAGTAAATATTTCGTGATTCTCCAAAACGCATGGTCCGAACACCATGTCTGGAGGTAGGAACTGACTCCATATTTTATCCGAGACGTATAAGCTGGGTTAACTAAAGACTGAAGAAGAAACTGTTTATGGGTTCCCAAACTTCGATGACGTAAATGAAATAACATGTGGTTATGGTGGAGATAATATATATATATATATATATATAGATTCAAACTCTACGGTTTTGGGTTCGATTCGACACGATCTCCAAAACGTTGTCTTAAAAATTGGGAGGTGCATGGGGAACGGAGTTGCTTAATACTTGGTTTCCTCAACCTGCTCTGCTATGGCAAAAAAAGCGAAAACATATATCCTCACCTATCCTTATCCAAATATTTCTGTATTCTTTGAGGTTGTGTTAATTCAGATGACCATATCATGACAGGTAATTTTTCTGTTTGTCCGGTTGCTGCTAACTCCTCATCCCAAATTTTAAGTGCATTCTCATGAAACTCCGCCCATAATTTGATGAACCCTTCAGTTGTTATATCGTAGCCCTTGTTTTGCATGTACGATGTTATTTCTTCCGACGAATTCCAACAGCCAAAGAAAACCTGGAAAATAAATCGTGATGTTTAATATGAAAAATAAATATAACTCTTCCATTTTTGGAAGTCGTCATCATGCAGTGGAATACCATCTGTCTATAAGCGAGATAGAGGCCAGTCGTGGTGCAGAGATACAAAATGTGACTGTAAAATCGACTGGTTGTGAGTTCGATCCCTATTCGATTTTAATTTTTTCGCTCTGGCGTCGAGGCAAAGCGCGGCGTTGAGTTCCGCCACTCAGCATGCAATGCCTACAAAACACTAGGTTCCCTCTGCCTTTAGTGCTGTGTGCGATATACAGCGTGAAGCTGATTTTTTTTTATAAGCGACATGATGAGTGCGATTCCCACTCTGGGAATGATTGCATTTAAATCTTTCATTTCCGATCTGGAAAATGCTATGACTTACGCAGTGTTTATTTAGCACGGCCACGCAACCACAATGAAGTGTTTTAACACTATTTTTGCCATGTCGGTTTTCGTGCCTTATTGGTTTTTATGCCAACCTTCCAATACAAATTCTTCAAGTTATATACATTTTACACTACAACATTCTATAACATTGTTAACTTTAAAATATTAAAACACATTACCTCATCGCCTCCCACGTGGAAAAGAGTTGGCTTAGGCAAGGTTTCCGCCAGATCTCTATATAAATCGCGTAGAACCCGATACATTGCCGGGTTGGCAGGATTCAACTGACCGCACGGCGGTTGTATACAGAGATTACGCCACGCTTTAGCGTTTACACACACGGCTAAATCTCCGTAACCATACTCCTGGTAAATAAATTTAATAATTATTAACTACAACATTTAAAGAAAACAATATGCTGAAATGCTTAAGATGATATAAAATATATTTTTTATTTACGTTCTTTTAAGGAAATGCTAAATGAATTTAAATGCCTGTTTGATATTCATTTTTTTTATTCTTAAAAATATTACATTAGTTGGCGAAGTTTTAAAATGTTATTATGAGAATGGGTTAAAGTGTTTTTCACCCTTAGGAAAACTAAAATAAAATTAAAAATAACTCATCGTAACGCAGTGGAAGTAAGCGTGAAGGTGGTGCGTTCGATTCAAACTCGTAGGAATATGTACTTATATATTTTTTTTTATTATTTCCACATCTTCGTTGGAGACTTTGTCTTATTAATAGTTTTAGTAAGACAAAGTCTCCAAAGGCAATGTTTCGAATTCAGGTCGAAAGCGTCTGTGATTTATCTTTACATTTACTTCTCTCTGTTCCCTGTTGCTGTGAAATGATATTATTATATTAAGATTTATTCGTGGCGTGGCCAGTCGTCGGCACAGCGGCACGAGGTGTGACTGTAAAACCGACTGGTTGTGGGTTCGATCCCCATTAGAGGAGATTAAATATGTATTTAAATTTATATTTCCATTTCTTCGCTCTGGTGTCGAGGTTAAGCGCGGCTTTGAGTTCTGCCACTCAACACGCAATGCCTCCAGAATTCGGCAGAAAGTGGGGAACGGAGTGTCTTAACCCTAGGTTCCCTCTGCCTACCCTGCTGAGTGCGGGATACAGCGTGAAGCTGATTTAATTTTTTATTTTTTTAATTTTAAGATTTATTAAAATTCCTATAACCAACCTTTCCCCACTGCCATCCGTTGCCCGCATGTGCGGGAGAGTCAATTTCTATGACCACACGAACTCCACGAACCTTTGCGTAATGCACTAGTTCCCTAACTTCCTCTGTTGTGTATATCTCATATGCTGAATACGCACCATATCTATAAGTATGTATAAACATTAAACATATTTTAAAGAAAAAAGAAGGCCGTCATGAACGCCACGGAATAATGAGTTTTTTTTATATATAGGGGCCGTTCAATTATTACGTAAGCAGTTTTTTTGCAATTATTGACAACCCCCCCCTCTATGTCATCATAAATAAGCAATCCTCTTAAAAGTATTTCATTGAAAACGTTAAAAATAAGCAAACCCAAGACCCCCCCCCCCGCCCCCCTACAGTGCTTACGTAATACTTGAACTGCCCCATTTTAATTTCTTCGCTCTGGTAACAAGGCAAAGCGCGGCGTTCAATTCCGCCACTCAACACGCAATGCCTCGAGAATTCGGCCAAAAGTGGGGAACAGAGGTACTAACACTAGGTTCCTTATGCATTCTTTGCTACAGGATACAGGGGGAAGCTAAAAAAAATTAATAAAATATTGTCGGAGCAGCATATTGAATATGTTAGAATACATTTGAGGCATATTATACTATACGCATACATTTGTTCATATATAAAAAGTTATATATTTGTGGTACCTTTGCTTGGGACATATTTTAAAAATATTATTGTTAGTTCTTTAATTTGTGTTATATTTATTTTTATCCATTAGAGATAATTAAGCAAATTATACAATAACAGTCTTAATTCTCTATTTTCCTAAAACTAAATTTTCCTTCCAAAAACTTATCCTTTTAATACCGTATACAATAATATATATTATTGTATATTACCAACATAAAATAATTTATTTCAAAATCGATAAATTCAAATTGAAACGTATGAGAAATTGATTATTAATTTTAAATAGTAATTACCAAGGTTTAATATTTTCCTACATTTAATTGAATCAAAACAAAATCTGACTAACATGATTTTTTTTTACTAAATTAATTACTTAACAGTATTTTATTATCACAAGCGAAATCAATCGTGTCAAATCAGTTGACCGTAGAAATAATGAAGAAAGTAAAGGCGGAAGGAAATGCATTGGTTTGGCGTTAAGCTAACAAAGCACGCATTGTTTACGAGTTTTAATTACTATTTACTAGACTAGACTACTTTTTCCTGGATACAATTAGAAAGAATCAAAAAATAAATAGAGGTTGATGTGGTACGGAAAATATCTAATAATAGATAAGTATTAAGTGATGTAATAATAACTTTTAACAGATTTGTATCAAAATGTTTATGTTCACAGATATCAGCAAACTAAGCAAAAAATGTTTCAGCAAATTACTAAAAAAATAGTAGTCGCTAATATATTAACATTACCTGGTGAATTGAGGAACTCGTGTGGATTCTAAAGGAAAGCTGTGAGAATCAGTTGCGTGCCAGTGAAAAACGTTCATCTTAACCGTCCCCATGGCGTCTACCATTTTCTTTATGTCATCCATCGGTATAAAATTTCTAGATGTATCAAGAACGAGGCCCCTGTGCTTATATACAGGTCGATCCCATATTTTAGCTCCTGCCACTAAACGGAGGCTACATTTGTATTGGTCGGTATAATCTGGTTTATCTCCTGAGACTAGCTGTGTGAATGTTTCTAGGGCGTGCCGCGCTCCAAACACAGTTTCCGCGGCAATGTGAACTACGGAACTTTTCTCTGAAAATAATAAGACATAATTTTTTTACACTTTATAAGCAATCATATCTTTGTTAGTTATTTGCTGTAAATAAAAAAAACTGAGATATTGTTATGTGAGTCATGTGCATTAAAAATTGGATAATTTGCTTTATTTTTTTTTAGAACAAAGTTTCTATTTAAAATACCTCAATTTCTGTTACATTTATAAACAGCCCTGAATCGTTGTATTTTAAAATACAACCACTATTGACAGAAAAAAAAAGATATTTTACCTTTGCTTTGGACATCTAAACGGTACTGTTCATCAGTCTCCCAAGTCAGATCTAAGTTGCTTGTTTTCACCGTGATGTAGACTACTACAGGAGTGTCCACAACTTCGGTTACGTTACCATCACATTCGTCTAACAGATATTGGGAAGCCACTTGAGTCATCTCTACTAAAATGTCACGAGTCTCCACAGGAGCATTGCTGAGATCAAATCTGCAATAAAAAATAATAGCTATTCCTTTGAATTGAGGTCGTCATGATGCAGAGAGATAGTGTCTGTAAACGCGAGGGTTGTGGGTTCAATCCTCATTCGGGAGATTGATTATTTTTAATAAATTATTTCATTTCACTACTTTGGTAGACGAAGGGTGGCGTTGAGTTCCACCACACCAACAAGCAATATGTATGTGAAAATTCAGCAGAAAATTATGATTGGAGTGTCTAACATTCCTTTTAAGCATACAAGTTTGAAACTGAAAAATATAATTAATTATTATAATTTATTGTTTTATAAAATGTAATAAACAATCATATTGTTTACCATTGCAAGTGTTTTACCATAAAAAAATAGGCACTATCTTAATTTATCGCGCCGTGACGTCATATAAGTGTGACGCTCGATATAAGCTCGCTTCTATTTATTTTCTGTTAAAATATTTTCATCAGCTTAAACAAAGTTTTGTTTCTAATTCATTTAATTTCAACTTTACTCCCATATCTTTTCAATATGACCCTGTCTCTATATATGGTGCGTTCTAGTTATAAATTTGCAGACAGTGGGCGGTTATACTCCCGACTTGGCAATCACGATTTAACTGTCAAATGAATGATCAAAGATCGTAGAAATAACGTTATATCTTATAAAACGGTCGTTCACCCTCTCACTTTACTAATTTACAAGAATACTCAATAAATATTGTTATATTCTAATGTTAAGATAGTGATGATCTCATCTCTTTGAATATCATTTCTTTTGTTCGTTTGTCCACTAGAGAATTTATCTGAAAATTTGGATTTCTGAACAATTTAGAGAAGACTAAGGAACCATAAAATTTTATTATACAATTATTATTTTTCATTTTAAATTGTTTGTATAATAGTAAAAATGGCGACACTATTCAGTTATCAAAACCTACAGGATATTTCTCGTAGTTCTACAATTATGAATTTTGGTAAGAATTGAGTACTTACAATACAAAAAAATAAATAATCATGAATTGGAAATTTATATATTAAAAAAAGAAATCTATTACAAACTCATAATTGTAGTTCATTTCATACGAAATGAGTGCATACGCCCGCAAACATGAATTTGTCAACTTTTACAAGTTTTACTTCAGGTTGACCTTCAATCCTGAAATTGTCACGGAACCGCCGGATTCGCATTTGAACGGTATTTTTTTGTATTATTTTGTCCTCAGTTAAATTACAAAATTAACAACGTACTATCAGTCTTTAACAACAAGTTTTGAACAATTACGGTTTATGAATATTTATCTCATTAACCACTGTATTGTTTCCGCTGACATAAATTAAAAGCAGCTATAGAAAATTAAATATTATTTTATTTTTTCTATACTTGTCATTTTACTTATCTCCGCCTAGCAATAGATATATTCTCTCTATAATATTGAGCCAATCCAACGACAGTTTGCTTATTATTGGACCGATTGAAACGGTTGAATTGCAATATTTGAAGTATGTCATAATTTACGTGGAATTCATGGAAAAGAATTATCAGCAAAGTACCAAGAATAGATTTATTTGTACGCGGTGCGAAGTAGGGCCGAACGGTATTATAAGGAATTCTCTCTATAATATGGTTATATGGTTAAAGATCTTCTGCCTCCACCTTCCTACCTAGGGGACCTACTAGAATTATTTCAGATTCGGTTTAGTAGAAACATAAGCTCAGACAGTGGAGCCTTAATGGGCATATAAAGCTTACATTTGGCACAGAAGCACCACATTCTGCTCCGAGCTACTTTTCCTTTAACAGCACGGGCCAGTCAGCAATCAGCCAAAGGTCAATCAAGTCAAATCAAGCCAGGCAAGGTGAGTCAACAAAAAGCTAAGAAGTTTCTTCATTTATTTTAAATGATATATTAATATTCTATCTTTAAAATGTAATACATACACCATATCAATTATAAACCTCATACATATATATATATATATATATATATATATATATATATATATATATATATATATATATATATAGTATAAGTGATATGTGTACCTACTGTATTTACCATTACGAAGTAATAATAGCACCTGTTCATTAAATTGTATACAATACTCGGCTGTACCAATCAATGAAATTATGAAGTCATTTAGGTTCATTATTGTATAGTACTAACGGAACAAACGTTACGGTGTAATGCCAAATGACATTTAGTCGATAACCACAATAGAATATTAATGCATTTTGATTAATATGTTCATTTACACGGGTTAATAGAAACTTGATTGATTAATTAAGTATATAAAACAGTTTTATACTTTTGATAAGAATTACAATAATAATATATTAATAATGTCAAAAACTATATAAACTCTCTGCATAGATGGATGCACTGGAATTTTAATACGCGTATTTACTTTCAAGGAAAAATTTGAAATGTTGTTACGATTTTTTGTCGTTAAGCGTTTAATTTGTTAATTTTAACAAGAACGATAATTTAAAGGACTGTTTATATCTATATATATTTTTATCATACATATAAATATATTTTCACAATTAGTAGAAGCATTAGCTTACAACATTGTTTACAAAGACACCTATTCTGTTACAGAACGTATACAACAAGCTAAATTTAGCTTGTGTCTGCGAAGTGGTTGGATGGCTCCCAGGAATAAAATAAAAAGATTCACAGTGGCGAGCCCTTCCAAACGGGGATCAAGGGACCGCCGAGCAATGACCGCTAAAGCTCCAGTTGATGATCAAAACAACTCTACATTTATAGTGCTCTTGTCAATTGTGGCACGAGTTACAGTATTTATGTACAATTAAGGTATATATAGCTTTTAAACATATTTTCTAGATTCTTTTTTTATTATCAAAATAATAAATTACAATATTTATATTTAATAAAATAAAATATTCTTCGAATTGATGTTAGCGTTTTTTTATAGTTCAAAGAAACTATTATGTTATCTTAATCGATTCATGGAATATATCTTAGCATTTTAAAATAAAAAAAAATTCTACCTTTATCACGTATGTACATATTATCGCTGTATATATAGAGCATATTGCTGAATATAATACTATTTCCATCTATCAGTTTTATTCACAGAATAGCATTTTCATTATCTTTATTTTATGGGACAAATGACATACATACTTATTTAGAAAACGTATAAAAATTTGAACGTAGCGGGACTCGAACCCGCGCCTTCTGTAAACCGACCAGATCCTGGTCGGTTTCCAGGAGGTTTTCTAAATAAGTTTTTTTCTTCCCTAAGTGTGGAATAACAAAAAAGACATACACTTTTAGAGAATATATGCTATTTAATAAAAATACTTTCAATTCCATTTTATATTGTTTGTTATTTATTACGAATAAAATGGCAGTAAAGACTGGCGACTGCAACTATACGATTACATATAACAACAATATTGAGAACAAATATATTTTTTATAGAAAAATAAACTAAAGAACTATATGCGTAATAAGTGACGTGATAGTTCTAAATTGTGATATAAAAATAAATTGCGATGGCGTCTGCTATAAATATTATTAATAAATCGTACACCACAATACGATACGTATACGCTGCCGTGACGTTGTGTCACGGCACTCTGAAATAGATGGACTCGGATAAGATACACCTGGAGTTTATTATTTATTATACATTTTGATACATTTTTATAACTTTTAAATTTTTAAAAATCTATCTGTATTTGTTACCTAATTGGAGTGTATTGTACTTACATCTCACGTATCCATAATCGTTATAAGGAAAATATGCATATAATTTACTATTTGAGGTCAGTCGTAGCGCAGGAGCACACAGTGTGACTGTAAAATCGACTGGTTGTGGGTTCGATCCCCACTCGAGGAGATGAAATATTTATTTAAATTTATATTTCCATTTCTTCGCCCTGGTGTCGAGGCAAAGTGCGGCGTTGAGTTCTGTCACTCAACACGCAATGCCTCCAAAATTCGGCATAAAAGTGGAGAGTCGGTTTTACAGACACACTCCCCTGCGCCACGACTGGCCTCTATATAAATATAGATATATTTAAAAACATATATAAGAGGATTATATAGAATTTTATAAATCCCACAGCTAACTAGAACAGTATTCGTATAAAGCACCGTTTCACTATCTATGCAATCACTGCAATTCTGCAAGGTTGAAATAATAAAACATTGGGCTAGGCGTCTCATTTAGATACATATTCAACAATGAAGTAAGAATCATCTGTAACTGGCATCTACCTGCTCTTTATATTTTTTAAAATTATCAGCTTCACGCTGTATCCCGCACTCAGCAGGGTAGGCAAAGGGAACCTAGTGTTAAGACACTCCGTTTCCCACTTTCTGCCGAATTCTGGGGGCATTGCGTGTTAAGTGGCGGAACTCAACGCCGTGTTTAACCTCAACACCAGAGCGAAGAAATGGAAATATAAATTTTAAGTAAATATTTCATTTCCTCGAGTGGGGATCGAACCCACAACCAGTCGGTTTTACTGTCACACCTCGTGCCGCTGCGCCACGACTGGCCTCTCTTCTTTTATATCAACTTTATTATATTCTGTTTGTTTTAAAATATAATGTATAGTTTGAATTATAATAACTATGACGTTTCGCCTTATGTGAGCTTCACGGTTTGTTGCATTTGAATTTTTTAAGACCTTGTAAAGTTATTTTTATCGGCATTATTTCCTTGTGTAAAAAATTTCTATATTTTGTAATTGTAAGTGGGGAACGGAGTGTCTTAACACTAGGTTCCCTCTGCCTACCCTGCTGTGTGCGGGATACAGCGTGAAACTGATTTATATTTTGTAATAAGTGTTGTATATATAGACCTATAAACTAAATCAATACGCCAACGCAGCATATATTTATATTACCTAATGCTTAATATTATTAAAATTTAACATATTTATAATATGAACAATGGTATTTCGAAATTGTTAATGAGTTTCTAGTGACCTATTCAGAGAACAATTTGACTATGTGAAGTGCTTTGTTGCACTAATTACTGTTCTACATATTCAATGAGTCATTTTTGAAACCGCTATGTAAGCTAAAATTTTTTCACTTATTATACGTTATTTATTATTAAAAAAAATTAAATCAGCTTCACGCTGTATCCCGCACACAGCAGGGTAGGCAGAGTGAACCTAGTGTTAAGACACTCCGTTTCCCACTTTCTGCCGAATTCTGGAGGCATTGCGTGTTGAGAGGCAGAACTCAACGCTGCGCTTAACCTCGACACCAGAACGAAGAAATGGAAATATAAATTTAAGTAAATATTTCATCTCTTCGAGTGTAGATCGAACCCACAACCAGTCAGTTTTACAGTCATACTTCGTGCCGCTGCGCCACGACTGGCCTCAAATTACTGCACTAAATGTATAAAACAATTTATCATAAATATTTTAAAATCAAACTTAATAAATAAATAAATTTATATTAATAAAAAATATATAAAAAATTATATACAAAATAATATTCTACTATTTATACAGGAAGTAGACTCATTATATTTTATTCACAGTACAATATATACTTTTATGTCAGTCACATAAGTACGTATACAGCTATTATAATATTTTGTAGAGCATAATAATAGTTACAAGTACCTATTCGTATCCGTGTTGTTTGTATCTTATCTTAGTTATGGAACTTTTTTACTATAGCTCATCAATATAACATGCATGTAGATACGTATTTTTTATTGTTCATGTTCAAATTCCTTAGAGTTGATCAGAGGGAACTAGGTTCCCTCTGATCAACTCTAACACTCCGTTCTCTATCTATCTTAACACTAGTGTTAAGATACTGCGTTCCCCACTTTTCGCCGAATTGTTGAGGCACTGAGTGGCGGAACTCAACGCCGCGCTATATATGGACACCAGAGCGAAGAAATGAAAATAAAAAAATAAATAAATATTCGTTTTCGTTTCCTCGAATAGCGATCGAACCCACAACTAACCGCGTTTCAGTCACACTTTGTGCCCCTGCGCCTCAACTTTATAGATTTTTCTTTATTTTTTTATACTTTTCAATATTTTGATATTACATGCGTTAATTATTAGTAATATCTTTTTTAATTATTTTGTAATAAATAATTATATTATAAGACATTTGATTGACCTTGATGTACTAACTTGAACTATTTACTATTATCACTAAAGGTTTATAGTTTAATATATTCCGTTAGTAATAAATGTTATGACATTTATGTACTACGGGCAAAATGACTCCGTAGCGGTCGTTTATGTCACGACTTTTTGGTATACAGATATTTTTTTTAGCACTTGAATACCATGAATTTCCCAATTTGAAATGGCGCTATGGAATTAATTTTGCAATAAGAAGATAGTCATAATGAAATTATAGCAGAAACCGAGGATCATGAGGAGCACCAGTATCCATGACAGAGATATTAAGCAAAAAGCAGTTGCCAATAATATTCCTGACATTCCTCTGTATTTTGAAAATGAAGTAGTGTACAATTGGGATGGAAAGTTATTTAGGTGATGAAAATATTGATTAATTTTACTATTTATTTATAGATTATGGTACAAGCAAATAGATATTATTATATTAATAGAAAAAAAATATTTTAATATCTTATCTTAACATAGGACACTATAAATAATGTGATATTTTTTACCCAGTAGCGACTCTTTGTGTAAGAAAGTGCCTAGGGACCTAGGGTTATGAAATTTGACACTAAATGAGAACTTACAACAAATAAAGAATTTTATACCAAAAAATCATAACAAACTTATATTTGTAGTTCATTATATACAAAATAAGGTGCATATGGCCGCAAACCTAAGTTGGTATACTTTTATAAGTTACACTTCCCGATGATCTACAATCCAGAAAAAGGTATGAAAGCCTCGTGGGCGTTCGGACTCGAACTTAACTGGTTTTTTTTCTTGTATATCATCCATATACAGACACCCATCCTTTACGATTTCATTAAAATTATAGATTAGATTAGACTGAAATTACGTAAGCGTTAATAGAAAAATAAAATCTCTAATCAATAAATTAGTAATAAAAATGATTACAAAAAACTAAATTCCATTATAGTAAGTACTACCAGAGATTCAACGGGATCAATGGACTGTGTCAAAGGTCAAGGCACACTTGTAGTGTCGATTAAGCGAATTATGAATAAAGTAGGTATGTTAGTCCTAAAGTGGTTTAAAGGCTACATGGTGCATGATGTGTTATGCAAAATAGTTTGTTGTCATGGCAAATAAAGTCAGTTATTAAATCAGCTTCACGCTGTATCCCGCACATAGCAGGGTAGGCAGAGGGAACCTAGTGTTAAGACACTCCGTTCCCCACTTTCTGCTGAATTCTGGAGACATTGCGTGTTGAGTGGCAGAAATCAACGCCACGCTTTGCCTCGACACCAGAGCGAAGAAATGGAAATATAAAATTAAGTAAATATTTCATCTCCTCGAATGGGATCGAACACACACCAGTCGATTTACAGTTACACTTTGTACCGCTGCGCCACGACTGGCCTCAAGAAAATCGATTTTTTATTTGAAAAATCTATTCTTATCATAAAACCACCAATTGCCCGAAGTATTTTACATGTTGCTTTGTAAATAATATATAATTTTTAATTTAAAATTTGTGTGTCAAATTATATGCATATTTCACGAAAATCGCCTGAATATTTATTTTAGTTAGAAACATAAATATGGAAAGGAAATAAACTGCAACTTATATGGCATCTATAATATTAGTATTAAAAAAAGACTACGGAAAAATATTACGGATTTCTCACTACGTTAGTAAGTTTATTTTTTATTATAAAGACACAAATTTACTATAATAAGTTACAGCAAAATAAGTAAAAGCGACATACATACAAAAATAATGGTCTTAATCTGATAACATTTTATCTGTAATAAATACATCAATCAATAAGTGAGCTTTTCAACATATACTTACTTAAAATAATACCTGTTATTTTGCCAATAAGTACAGACTACAGATAATGTATGTTAATATTTAAAAATAATAATAATTATTGAAAATGTCACAATAAAAATAAGAAACACTTAAACTTTGTCACAATAAAAATAAAAAACAACTTGATATGACTGTTATTTTTCCATTAATTAAAGACTACAGATAGTGTCAGTAAATATTTATAAACAATACTGTTACAATAAAAATTAAAATCAAAACGCATTTAGCAATATTGTATATCATTTCAATTATCATTTAAGTATACCTACCTAACGTAATTTACGCCATCATCATCGTTTAATCAAAACGAAATAAAAACTAAAATAATACATAGGTAGCTTAACTTATATTTATTAATTGATTATATATATTACTTGTACGTATTCATAAAGCGGCGTTAACTTACGCCGTACAACCACTGAAAACGCTATATATTGAATTACACTACGTACACCTTACCTAAGTAACTACTCTTCTATAAGCACAGAGTTAAAGGGAGAAGCTGTAAAAAAAGTATAGGTATATATTGCATATTACGTACCTTAAATAGTTAGGATGTATTTTCACAGTTTGAGTGCTCAAAGCGGCTGTAACTGGCCGTGGCCAAAGACCACCGAACCTTCCACATACTGTCCTGCATACATCGACTGTATTAAAATTTGATAATGACGAAGAACCGTTAACATTTCCAGGCTGTGGACGCTCGGATCGTTGGCATCCTTCGTCAGGAACACATCTGTACGTCCATGAGGGCCTAATAATGAAAAAAGTTAAAATTAAATGAAAGTATCTTCTGCGAAAGGCAATATTTAAATTTTATTTTTAGTTATAAGCATTATAATTTATATAAAATAATATAGAAACTGGCATATTTTCTTAACCAATGATAATGTAAATTTACTATGATCAATATAATATATAGGTTACCTTTGTTCTGTTTAGTAAGGACAAATTAATTTAAATCATTTACAAAAATAAGAAAAACATACATATTTTTAAGTACAATTGGATTCTACAATTTTGTATCTACAATAATATCATATATATGTATTTACAAAAAAATAGGAACATTTTGTATATTTACGTATGACTATAAATATTTTGAATATTTAAAATAATATTAGAGAAATATTTAGTTAAATATGTTTTAAAAACTTACTCGTATTCAACTGGCGCAATATTATGTTCAATCGTGTCATCATCACAGCTCACTGTATGCATTACCACCAAAATGGCAATTATCCACCACGCAGCCATTCTCCTTTAAAAACAAATATTAGCCTTATTGATTTTTTATGAATAAAAATCATAATATTATGTCTCTATAAGTTACAATACCCGATAATTACTATTTTTGCTTCAACGATATTATTAACGTTTAAGTTTTAAGTCATTAAAGCATCGAAAGTTCTGTTATATACTTTTTTATATAATTTAACACTGTATTCCGCGCACAGCAGGGTAGGCAAAGGGAACCTAGTATTCGTTTCGTTCCCTATTTTCCACCGAAATAATAAATATTATATTTCCTGGAGTAGGAATCGAACTCACAACCTGTTGCGTTTACAGTCACACTTTGTGCCCCCGCTCTACGACTGGTCTAAAAGACTGTTGTATCCTTAAATATTTTAATAATACGAGTAGCGTCTATGGCATTTCGTAGTTTGAACTTTATCAGGTCGTCACTTATAATCTAATCTATACTTTTTCTTTTAGTATTAAGATAACATTGATACTGGATTACCCTTATCGGTAATCTCATATAATGACAGCTTTGTTCATGATTTTTTTTTATTTTAATACTATGACTTTACAGATATCATCCAAAAACATAATTTTTCATAATTTATAAGACAATCTAGTAAGACAAAGAATATATCAGCTTCACGATGTATCCCGCACACAGCAGGGTAGGCAGAGGGAACCTTGTGTTAAGCCACTCCGTCCCACACTTTATGCCGAATTCTGGAGGCATTGCGTGTTGAGTGGCAGAACTCATCGCTGCGCTTAACCTCAACACCAAAGCGAAGAATGGAAATATAAATTTAAGTAAATATATCTCCTCGAGTGGGGATCGCACCCACAACCAGTCGGTTTTACAGTCACACCTCGTGCCGCTGCGCCGCGACTGGCCTCTCAAAGAATATATTTAATTTCATATTAAATAAACGTAAATCAACTAGATTTTTTAAATTAACTGAAGTACCCATAACGACGTTGGATTCACAGTTTTTCACTACCATATATAGAAAGCACTTAAATCAAATGAATATTCAACTTATTGTATTATGTATACATAATATGCAGTTGTGTATTATGTTGCGTGAGCTAACGGGACGCTATATCGCGGTGTTGGTTCCACTATCGGAACTTCGCGAACGGTAGTAGAGTAGCGACACTTCCGCACGCGATCTGACACGACATCATTTTAATTAAACCAAATATAGAGCGTAATGTTGTATTTTTATACGTGCTTTCTTTATTTTATTATTTTTTTTGTATACATATAGTGCTAAAGAAGACAATAACGATAAAATACTCAATATTAATTGCTTTTAAGGTTCAAATGGAAATCTAATTAGTAATGTAAACATATTTCAAAATTATATCATAAAAATATATTTGCAAATTCTGGACTTTTCTTATTTAATAAAGTCTTGTTTACCAAAGTTTTACTTTGTTAAAAAAAAGTGGATATGTTTATAATTATATCAATATACTTATGTTAGAACAATTTTAAACAACAAAAAAAAGACAAAAAAATTGTGTAAAATAAAAAAGAGCACGTCAGCAATTTTTAATTTTCAATACTTTTGTCCTCGGCGCCATTGTCCTTTATAATTAGAAATATAACAAATATCAGATATCTCATATAAAATATAAGAAAATCATATAAGAAAAATATAAAAAATACAATAAAATTTCATATTACAGTATTTTTTATTAATTTTTACTCGTTGTGCAGGCGTGGAAAAAAAACAATCGCCGTATCAACGAAATTAACATTTTTATTTGTAGTAAAACCGTTTTAGATACTTTTTTATGGTAAAACACAAGGCAAACGAACGGGTCACCTGATGGTAAGTGATCACCGACTACCGCCCACGACTCCGTGGCACCTGTAGCTCCTCTGGTGTTGCAGGGAGTCGTGGGCGGCGGTAGTCCCTTACCATCAGGTGACCCGAAAGCTCGTTTACCTTAAAAAAAAGACTCACAACACGACAAATAATACGACAAATAAAACGACAAATAATTCACCCTATTTAGAAATAGAAGACACAAGTTTATTTCGGCACTGGTTGAAATGTTCCCGACAAAGGCTTGCGCGGCCGAAGAATACAGCGTCCAATGTGCCATTATCTGCATAGCAATGAATTCTAGAAAGCTGGCGATCCACTTGTATAAATTCAGGGGAAACCCATAGGATGGAGCTAAGGAAAGCCCATAGGATAGCGCTTAACAAGGAGCGCCCCATGCCACACTCGATGAAAGGCCCTCGCCATGTCCAAACTAACTGCCAGGCCCTTGTTCCCTTAGCAATTTGGGTTAGGTAAACCAGAATACCACCGGTTAAACGACCATGTCGGAAGCCATTTTGACGGTCATGAATCAATTGGTGATCGTCTAGATAAACCAAGAGTTAGAGAGAGCAGGGGGGATTGCTATCAGTAATAGGTTTATAGTTAGATGAATCAGAACCATCTCCTTTCTTCGGGATCGAGAAGAGACCGCTCTTCCAAGTAAGACCACGCCGACTGAGTAAGAGTTCCAGAACCAGGAGATCGGCTTTCTCTTTTGCCGATCTCAATTCCCTTCAAATGTAATATTTCAGTTAGAAAAGTTAGTTTTATTTTCATAAAATCGAAATCACTTGTCATTTATGTTATCAAGGCCGTGTGAATATCGATTTTACTGCACTAGCACTGTATTTTATTGTTTTCGCTAAATTTAACATTGTGTATTGTAGCGTTTAAATATACGGAAATGTTAGTGATAGAAAAGCGAATGGTTTATTTATTGCCAATATTATTTATTAACCTGCGTACGCAGGAATATTCCTGAGTGGTATATAATAATGGTTATCTTTTAAGTATATACTCAGGATATTCCTGAGTATATACTCAAAAGATAACCATTATTTCAATTGACAATAACTTGAGTTAGTGTAGTCATTACAAGCAATAATAATAAATTGATTATCTGGTACACAGAGTGTGTAACGATTAGTTGACATGTCAAATACATAGCAAAAGTCCGGCGTTGAGTTCCGCCAAACAACATGCAATGCCACGAAAAATTTGGCCAAAAGCAGGTAACGGAGTGTCTTAACACTAGCCTACCTTTATTTGCTGTGCCTACCCTGCTGTGCTCGATACTGTGTATAACGGAAAGCAAATTATTATTTATAAACTCATAATAATATATAATAATTAACTAATTGCCTAAAGTTGTGTTTATTTTAGTAGTGTTACATCTATATGTAATACCACAAAACGAAAAACTTCCAAAAAAAGGTGAAATATTTGTTGTTTTGTTTGAACATGACAAAAACTACAAAATTTTGAATTATATTATAATTCAAACGAAGTATGCTTAATTCAACAAGTACCTCTTTGGAAGTATTTTTTTTTTTAAACGAACGTATTTCGTACAAGGAAAATATTGAAACCCAAAGACAAGGAGCTTGACTTATGAAATTAGTTCCTCTTTATACAAATTAAATGAGAAAATATAAAATTTATTTATTTTATTAATAAAACATGAAACAAAAAATAAACAAACACTTACGGATGATATTTTTATTAAGTCTATGATTAAGATCCCAACGCAGCCACTTCTCTGGCACACAAGTCACACAACTATCACTTTTGATTGATATACATTATAAATTGACTATTTATAAAATTGGAGCTACTATTTTTTTAAAATAGAAAATAAATATTCCAAATATAAAATACAAGGCAACAGGCGTCTAAAGTTGAAATTCGTAACCTTGAATTGGTATCCTGTATACGCAATGTTCTTATTTTTCCCGCGAAAGTTGAACTGAACCGGACTAAGCTTTTTGTTTTATTTATTTAGTTTTTTTGCAATATGCGCACTGGTGTTCGCGAGGCGGGTCGCGTGTAATATGGTCAGAGACTTGCTCGAAATGCTTTTAAGTAGTTAATTTGGTTAAGTGAACGCTGCTTTAACATATTTATCAAACGTTGATAAAGCCGGCCCGTACGAGCGTAGGGCGCGAACTGCTCTGATTGGACGACCGGCGACGACTTCTCACCAACTCAGCTATTTGGCGGGAGTTCCGTGTCACAATTATGTAACTAATGTATGATAATTATGATAGATGCTATTGTTTTTTTTTTATGAATTAAAATAAACAACGTAAACGACTTTTTTTTTCTTTTTTTTATTGTACTTTTATATTGTCTTTAAAACATCTATGTGATCAAAAATGAAATATAGCAAAAATTTTTTTTTTTAGTTTCACGGTGAATCCCTCACACGTTAGGGTAGGCATAGAGAAACTAGTGTTAAGACCCTTCATTTCCCATTTTTCGACGGAACTCAACGCCTCGACATCAGAGCAAGGAAATAAAACTAAATATTTAATAATAATACATGAAAATTCAAATAAATGTACTAATCGTTAGATATTGCTACCATAATTATATAGGAAGGTAGCCTTAGCGTATACGATACAAAGCCGAGTAAGAAATAAGGTAGACAGTACTTAGTAGTTATTAAAATTATTATCTACATTGTGGTATTTACGTAATGCAGTTGGGAAATGCCTAAGTAAACGATGGTTCCGGGTCCGATTATTAACCATCACGTGTTGGTACTTTAAATACGACCTTTTTCTAATGGTTAATATTTAAATATTTTTAAATAAAACGTTGGAATTTGCCACCAGATAATTATGTTTTCTGTATTACGGACATAAACGCAACATATTTCTATTTGTCCCGCATAATTAAAAAAATAAGTTAATATATATTTCTAATATATTTAAATTTTATGTTCATGTTATAAAAAAGTTATTAAAAGTTTAGTTAATGGTAGCATTCAGAAATGTTGATAACTTTTATACAAAACTATGACCCAGCACTTTCAAGGAAATTCTCTATCATCCGAAAAATTATTCATAAAAGATTGTAAAAATGTTGTATAAAACACTTTTAAAATTCCATTAGAGACTGAAATACGTGGGACCTATTCTAGTAAAGTTCGATTTTATTAATAGGCAAATACACGAATAGCCCTTCGCTTTCATGACGTCAATAGCGACGTAGCCAAAACCACTCCTACAGATTACACAAACGGGCCACCTCCTCATCCAATATTTCATAACAAAACCACATAAATATAAATAACAATATAATAATTTAAAAAAAACTATAATTTATTTAGTTTAGCTATATACATTTAAATTACGTATTTAATAATTGCTGGATTAAAATTGAGCTTGAGGGCTTGATAGATTTTTGGTCGTTACTTCTAATTTTTTGTATTTTTTTTAACATATAACAAATATATTTAAAGAAATAATCAGACACCAGAACTATTTAAAACACATTATATTTACTAATTATTGTAGCAATAACTAATGTCATTATTGAAGTCTGTACTTTATGAGAAATACGAAACTCTACCTAGAGTTATTTATGACATATTTTACTTTTTTTTAAAATACTTTAATTATTACAAATAATGAAATATAATTCATCATCAGCTCTGTGTATATGTGTGTAACTTTTATTACGTAATTAAAAATATAATCAAAGCAACACTAAACGTTTCATAAGCCCACATAGACGAACAAAAGAAATACTATCGAAACGGAAATGTAAACAATTTTTTGTTTATGCCGCGAATTTTAAAGTCACGTCAAGTAAGTTATTGGAAAATAGGTACAAGAGTGCGTGTAATGTATGGAATATGGATGATTTTAAAAAATGCGCAATATAAAGGCTATATTTTAAAATGTATGTTTGACACACAAAATAATATTTGTAATAATAACAACAATAATTTCGTTATTATAAGTTGTAGTTACTTACGATTTAAGTAAGTTTATGGACGTGCTTCAACTTGCCCAACACTTTCCCGTTAGCTGCATTCGACGTGGGAGCAGTCATGGTGTGGAACGCTATTGTCCGCGCTAAATGCGCTAGCGCTTCTACGTTTCTATCACTTGTATTTATCATAATTATAGTTCGTGATTTATGAAAGTAACAATCCCGATTTCACTCGCTTAAACTTATATATATTAAAGCGAAATTGTAGAAAATCTTAACAAAGCCTATATCTTGATGTGTAAGCATGGGCGTAGAAAGACGGGGCCGGTTGGTCCGTGCCCCCTCATAATAGCCTGGTGCCCACCCCAGAAGTTATACTTATAAATAAATTACCCCGAAAAATAAAATAAAAACAACAACATTTATACGAATATATCTAAGACAAAGATAAAGTCCAGGACTGAGTTATTGTCACAAACTTTCACATTTTATAATATTAGTAGTATTAATAGGATAGAATATGATTTTAGGTCCTAAATTAAATAAAAATTCTACTAAGCTTAAATTGATAAATTTGTCACGTATAGCCAATTTGTTCTAATAAAATAATCTATTTTAAACTCTTTGTATACAATTAGAATTAGTATAGAGTCACCACCATTGCATTTTCGATAAACAATAAAATTTTATTTTATTCAAACAAAAAATGTAATTTTTTACATTATTATTATCCACAACTATAGTCAGATGTCTCAAATGAATTTATATTTTTTTTTATATAATACATCAGATGTGTTCAAAAATACATCAGATGAGATGATATTGATATTTCAGATTTAGTAAGTGGAGAAGTTTTCTTTTAATGCATGAGAAGGCTTATTGCTAAATTATTTTAATGATGTTTATTAAAAACAAACGTAAATACATTTTCTAAAATTAAATTATTGAAAATATTTTTTAATGGACTATACAATGTGAAATAAGGACCTAGAAATGGTAAAAGATAAAAAAGAAGACAAATTAGAAGATAGGAATAGATGATCAACCAAAGGGATGGAGACAGCTAGCGAAAGACCTTGATAAATGGAAGGAAATAGAGGATGCTTGTCACAAGACAACTTGACCTTGTTGCAAATAATGTGCAATAGTAAAATCACATTGGTTATGTATATAGCAGTATGGGAAATAAAAAAATATTAAATTATCTATTATAATAAATGAGAAATTTTGGTGGGAGAATAAATGCTATATATTTATTTTTTATTTTAAAACTATTATTATTCCTTTACTCGTATTGTATTCACATATATTGCAAATAAATACAGATTGGACACATGCGGAATTGTATTTGAAACGCTTGTCGAGTGAAAGTGACCAAGTAGCGAAAGTTTGGTGTATTTACCTACTTACTTGTTGGTAGGATATAAGTAAAAGTAGGCTTTTGCCTGTAGTTTAACTTTGGTTGTTATTAAGATTTTTTCTTGATTCTAAATCCAAAATGTGGATCGATGTTGAATCTTAGTCCTTGTTGTATACGAGTAAATCATTTCCTTTTTTTTTAAATTTTTAATCAAAAATATTAATGTTAATATATTTTTGAGATATGGACATTAACGATGATACCCTCAACGTTTTAAAGGTAAGGAAAAATATAATATAAATACCTGAGGATTCAATTTTTTTTTTAATAATTTATACATGTCACTCAACGAAAAAACCAATTTAACTGATGAATAATAATATGATAGAATAATTTAAATTTTTCTTGATAGAATAATATGATAGAATAATTTAAATGTCGACATTTATACATATCTAATCAAATTTGAGGTATTTGCTTCTTCTGGAATAAAATATGAATGAAAAAAAGTATTTAAATCCGTTAAAAATATTAACAGGAAATTCAAAACTTACAAAAAAAGTGTACTATAGATAAATCAATTTACTTTAGACTTATTCGACGACAATGTTAGTTTTCTAATTTTGTCGCAAAAGTAATTTAGTGTAACTGTGGATGTGATGTTGATGTAACTGTAACGCGAATGAATTATTATTTTTGAATATTTTCATTCCTTCGCCCTGGTACCGGATTTAAACGGATTTAAATACTTTTTTTCAAAAGCCCGGCGTGGAGTTCCGCCACTCAGGATGTAATGCCTCTACAAAAATGGGTAATAGAGTGTCTTAATACTTGGTTCCCCAATGCGGAATACAGCAGGATTATTGTTCTATAGAAGTGTGACCTTAATTTAAATTAAGCTAGGCTCTAATTTTTCTTGTTCTTCTCGCATCATGTTCCGTATATATTTAATACTGCGACAGAAATTAGATTCAAATAATTGCTACTTTAGATAAGGTAAAGCATATTATGAAATTATATATTGTATATATCACAATTAAAAAATCACAATTAATAAATCAAGATTTGTAAAATTGTATGTGACAAAATTAATTACGATCACTTAGGTACTTGACTAGCCTACATAAAAATTGTTTTATTTTTAATACGAGATAAAAAATCGTTGATGATCTAAGTAACCTGTTCTATAATCAAATCAAAATATTAACAAACTCAGTAAGTGAATTTAAAGAACTACGCTTAAGATATAATAATCATAATTTCACACTAAAACTACCATTAACGCTTATAAAATTTAAGGTTTACATTTTAAAACACCCGCGAAATCACAATGAAGTAAGTATATTGAAATAAATGTTACAACCTCTTCTTTTTTATTTATTTGAAAAAATATTTATTTTCACATTTTAAATTCATATACATATAAGTCATTTTAAATATTTACAACATTTTTCGTTTTTTTATTTATTTAATAATTACTTTTAACGTTAAAATTTACTTTTAATGCTTAGGATATAGACCGGTACTTTGAATATGGCAACACTTAGTTTTACTTCAGGTTAGTGTCTTAAGATATTGGTGTGTTTTAATTTAGTTACATTTATCGTGTTTTAAAATTTTAAAATGTATACAGTCTCAAAAGGACCTAGTAAAATTGTCGCAAAAACACGAAGAGGTAAATATATAATGTCTTATATTTAGCTTAAATGTTTCACATGATTGAACGGAATAACCGTAAGAAATTATTATTTTAATTTTTAGGTTTAACACAAAATTTAGAAAGATTAGACAGTCGTAAGGATTATAATAGGAAATCTTCAGAGTCTGACAATGGTGAAATTGTGAGGTAAGTTCAAATTAAGTATTATGATGCAAGAAAAAACTCTAATGAGTTTCATCACTGTTTTTACATAACCTCCGGCCGGAGGTCGATATCACTTGAATGCTTTAAGTACTTTAATAACCAATATTGTATTTATTTTTCATAAGCGTTGACTTTTACTTCTGATGAACATTATTTTTTATTTAAATAACTTTAGCGACACTAGTAATACCACATTTAAATTCATATTTTCAGCATGCCCAAACCAGTTTTCCATTCCAATGGCAAAAAGACAGTACACCAAAGAATACCGCATCATGTGATTTCCCCTCAGCATGAAGAAATGATTAGATATATTAGTGAGAGTAAGTAGCTTATATTATATCTGATTGATTTTTTTTCTTAACATAAATAATAATTGGTATTGTATAGAAGAATATTATCATAACTTTCCTACTTTCATTATTGCATTATTTATTTTCCAGCTTGGACACGAACTGCAAATGGAGATAGCGAACCATCTACACCAACAAGCACAATTGGTAATTATTTTGACATTCTTTAGAAGATATTTAGTTAACAAAATTAAACTGCTCAGTAGTTAAATAAAAAATTTAGTATTAGCATAAACTTTTGTATTACTTTATAACTGAAATTCAATTGATTATACATTTAACACTCTCAGATAGGCAGAAAGAATCTAATGTTAAGATGGTCTGCACTCCACTTTCTATCTGAATTTATAACTTTGAATATTGACTCACAAAACTTAACAACACATTTTGTCCACAAGAATGTAGAAATGAAAATAATATGTTCCTCTTAAGTGGGAATGAGGAACCCAAAACCATCTGGTTTAATTATAACCACCACTTTGATAGAATTCTTATTAGAATTCTTAGGCAGAAGGACACAGGAAGACACCCTGCCTGTTAGAAAATAGGAGGATATATATTGTATGCTAAGTGGCACAGCTTGATGTGACACTAATCTTGTTACCAGAACAAAGAAATAAACACATTTAAATTGTGATAGTGTTGAAATGGTCACAGATGATGGATTTCTGTTGCTGCTGTAGCAATAAATACTAAAAAAACAATAAAATTAATGTTTAAAGTGCTCTATACAACAAAAATAATTGTGTTGATATGCTTATAGATAATAAGTATGTTCAGTTTATTTTTTCGTGGTTACTTCATATGGTTTTCACAAAATTTAAATGAATAATATTTTAATATACCTTGACAAGAACAGTTATACCTATGGAGTCATTAACCTTACTTAACCCACTTTTATATTGTTCTGTGTCACATCACTCATCTTAATCTGTTGCATAGTTTAAATATTTACATTTTTGAGTTTGTGCTATTTAGGAAATGACTTCACTAATTTACTATTTTTCAACCTCCTCCCCCATCTTTTTACAGTTGGTTATATTAATGCAAATCATACCTGACTTGTGACTTTACAAATTACTTCCTCGTTTATATGGATGTTGAAAGTTAAACAAATTAAGAGTATCTCTGTACACAATTTATCTTACTCCTGAAAATGTTAAAAATTACTAATACTTGGGGTATTCAATAAGCTGACTCAAGCAAAGTTGTTGCTTATTGTTAATTTTATTTTAGTTTCACTCTATATTCTGTATGTAGCAGCGGCTTCTACATAATTTTCGAGACATAGCTTGTTTTACTGGCAAAACATAAGACCACGCTTTACCAAATTGAGGAAAAAAACATTTCCTTCCTAGGACCTGTATGAACCAACCACAGTCACATTTACAATCAGACTAAAGTGCTGCTCTGCCTCGACTCACTTTCAATGATTTAATTGCGACATCCGTTATTTTCAGAATCTGGTAGTTCATCTCCCGATCCACCTTCAAATTTATATTATCAAGATGAAGCGCCAAGTCCTGAGTTACACGACTTTAAGCCCTTCGACCTCGAAACCTGGTGGGGCAAGAGATTGTTCCAGAACATTACAAATTCTCTCTGAGACTCGTTCACATATAAAGTGGGAACATGAAATTCGGTAGCGTAAGTCACAATCAATTGTAGTTTACTAAATTTTATAAACATTTTTATAATAAATGCAAGATATTTTTGTGAGGCAGTTTTTAAAGTCATATAGTATCATCCATATCAATATGATTCTGTGTAAGACTTGATATGTTTCATATTAATACAATTGTAGATTGTAAAACCATAGTTTTTCATTTTTTTTTCTGTTTCATGCTGTATCCTGTTAGTATTATTAGTGTTAAAACACTGTTTCCGACATTCCGCCCAATTTTTCGAGACATTGCGTGTTGAGTGGCGGACCTCAACGCCACGCTTTGTTTTCTTATCAAAGTGAGGAAATGAAAATAAATCAATCCCCGATTGGAAATCAAACCCATTACCGTCACCTTTTCAGTCCAACGGTCTGCAATTTTTTTTTCCTAATACAAGTAAATTTAGTAATCTACAGTTGATTGTGGATCTCAGTAGGTAACACCTTTATTTCTTTTTAGTTAAGAGAATATTTCCAAAGCTCAATTATATTGCAACTGGCTTTGCATTAAAACCAATATTCTTTAAGATTGTTATTTTGTATGAATGTTGTTTTTTTTAAATTGTTTTACTATCAATTATTCTGAACCAAGTATACCAAAGAATTTTAAATGTATTAAAGCATGTATCACAAAATAAAATTTTAAATAGGTAAGGGCCATTATCATCTCACACTAAATCTAAGTATTATTCACAGCATCTTAAATAATATCTGTATTTTCATATTCTGTCATAAATAATGTGAATGAGATTTAATTTATGCTCTAACTATATATAAAGACTGTTTAAATAATAAAACTTGCAAATTTTAAAGTGTGTTAGTGATGTTTTTTTTTTATTGATACAATGCTGGAAAAGTTATGATGGTTCAAGTAAAGACTTACTGTTTTGTTATTCTTAATCTCTAGAGAGATGATAACAACATAAATGAGTTTTAAGCAAGCATATAAGAATTTTAACGTACTTTAATAAGAATATATGGCTTAGTGGTCCCAGCTTGGATGGTTTCCAAGAGGCCCACACAGGTGCAAATAACGCTACGTTCAATTTTTTATATGTTTTCTAAAATTCTTTTCATCATATTTGTTATTGAACATTGTAAGTGCCTAAGTACATTTACCAAATTTTATTTTACAACAGATATGATTTTTTTTTGTTAAAATCTATTTTTACAACACCTTTTTTTCATTTGTATTTTAAATTTGTTTTATTTTTACATTTTAATATTTTTTAAGCTACATATTGTTTTTATTGTATGATGCTCTATTTACACGATTTTTTATTAATCAAGCCCTTCAATATACCTATTTGAAATATTCCTATATAGCCAATGTTGTTATTTAACCCTTATATTTGCAATTTTCATCGAAAGTTTTTCCTATTTGATACATTTGAAAAAAAATCCATTTCACTACCTAAGATTAATTATTAATTAACCTTTAAAAATATATTTAGTAATATTAAAATTGTTGCTAAATATACCATAACTTTGTGATATTAAATAAAGTATTTGTACATGTAAGGGTTAAAATTGTTTCCTTAATATGTGCAATATTTCTCATCACATCCTATATATATATACAAATGTTAAAAGTTACGAATTCAGTATTTTAACTCGTTCTAGCTTGTAAAGGTAAAATTGTTGATAGTTGTTAGCCGATGGATTCTCTTTTTGATTGTTATGTTTATGCTTCTTTGCTTGAAGCGTGATGTCTTCCATTTTAATCGGACAATTTTTATATTAATCTTTGGAATATTGGTTTAGTTGGATTTTTGGCTGTTTCATAAAAAATATATATTCATTTATCAATTCAATACATTCACCTTCCCGCATCCCATGTCCTTATGAATTGGCCAAAAATAACATACTTTTCTTTACTTTAAAATGTTTTCAGCAGTATATTGTTTTCAAATAGAAAACGAATTACAAGTCGAATTTAATAATATACGGAGTATTCGCAGTTTGGACAGAAATCACGTGCGTACTTTTTATTTCGTTCTAATGTTTAATGAACGGGCACAGAAATAGAAAGGTTTTAATCCTTTTTTAATGGAAATATGTAGTGATATTAGCAGGAGGTAGAATATTTTTAGACTGATTTAGTTATTAAAAGTTATGCTTTTTGTTGTAGTTGAATAAACCACCTGACAAAGTTTATGAAGTTTTATTTTTCAACCATCAACCTTCACCATGACACAGTGCTGTAAGCAAGATTGTGGGTTCGATTTCAAATTGGGGAATTAATTATTTCCATTTCCTCGCTCTGTTAGAGCACAGCACGGCATTGAGTTCCGTCAAATTGCAATGCCTTAAAAATTAAGTAGAAAATGGGAACTGGAGTGCCATCACCCTGAGCTGTCTCTGCCTACCCTGCTATTTGCGCGACTGTGAAACGAAAAAAATAAAATAAACCATAAATATTACCTTTTTTTAATTGTAATTTCTTAAGATATATTTAATATGTCATAAAAACGTCATTTGTATGTTTTGTAGAAATTTAAATGCTTATAGTTTTTTATTTATTACTAGTATTCAAAGAGTGATTGATTACTATTGAAAAGGATAATTTGTTTTTCAAAGATGGTCGAATGTGTTGAACTCAAGGAATCATTAGTAGGTTTACAAATTTATGTTATCTTTGTTGTAGGAATGAGTTTCTGATTCTAATATTAAATTAAAATTTTATATTTTAGAATATAAAATTTTAATTTAATATTTTTAATTTAATAAGAATATAAAATGTTATTTTATATTCTAAAATATAAAATTTTAATTTAATATTAGAATCAGAAACTCATACCTACATGAGGCCGGTCGTGGCGCAGCGGCACGAGGTGTGACTGCAAAACCCTGGTTGTGGGTTCGTTCCCACTCGAGGAGATGAAATATTTACTTAAATTTATATTTCCATTTCTTCGCTCTGGTGTCGAGGTTAAGCGCGGCGTTGAGTTCTGCCACTCAACACGCAATGCCTCCAGAATTGCGCAGAAAGTGGGGAACGGAGTGTCTTAACACTAGGTTCCCTCTGCCTACCCTGCTGTGTGCGGGATACAGCGTGAAGTTAATTTAATTTTTAATTTATTTATTTTATATTTTAGAATAATTTGAAACACAAAAAGTTATTTCAACATGGTATAAAGAACGCTCTATATTTATTAAATAGTCTTGAACGTAACCTGGAAAAGTCAAACAAGTATAAAGAAAGATTATTGGAATGTAAAAAGTCGCACAGCCATTCTCATTCCATTAACAGTTTTACAAGTGATACTTCTGATAACATGAAGTCTAAATGGCATACAGGTTTTAAAATTATAATTATATTAAAATAGTTTTTACTATTTGAGTAATTAATTAATATTTAATGAATATATGAATATATTCACGTGCGTTATTTACGTAACATATTTGTAAACTTTCTTTTTATCATGTATTAGATTTACTTTGTTCCAGATCAATCTAGAAATTCTATCAACCTATCGGAGTCTTGTTCTACAATAAGCATAGCTTATCTTCAAAATCAGTAAGTTTTAAAGAATCTTCTGCAGCATTAATAATTTACAGAATATGGGTCTAGAGTTCTAGATAAAATGATATAAAAATCATATTAAAATACTTATACATAATTTCTAAGATAATTTAACATTTATTAAAATGACTTTACCATACTTATTAGAAGTAAAATATGTTTTAAAGTAAAAAGAGCTAAATGTGTATTTTGAAATAATATCCTATTTCTAATTAACAGAATTTCACACTGTTCTTAAAAAAATACACCTCTTAATAGGTACCTCTTAATATTTTAATAATGTACAGATATGAAGAATTAACAAAAAAACATAAAAATCTTCTCGAAGCGTACGAATATAATTTGAATAAGCTGAAAGTGCAAGAAGGAAAACTAATACGACTTAGAAAACGTATTAAGGAAAAATATGCTGAGGTGGCTGAAATGAATATAGCGGTTATAACTGTAGGGGAAAAGTATTTAGCTCTTAGAGAGACGAAAATGACCCAGGTAAGACCTCAGATACATAAGACGAAACTTATAGGTTCATTTTGTTGTCCATCTGTCAACACCAATAGATACCCAATCTTTATTGAACATCGGCTGGAAATTCGTTACAAATTGGGTTATAAACTATGATAATATTTAATACATTTTCACTTTAAAAAATATATTACTACTAAAACATGTCTAGGTAAATTTAAAATTAGTCTAATTTAAAATTAGAATTCTTAGTTTTTATAGTTAGATATATACGGAAGCTGTAAATTTTTTGTAACGTATAAAAGTTAACTTAATAAAAGTAAAATGTTAAATATAAAAACGTGATCTAACATGAATTGAAGCTACAGTCATCATATAAAATCGAATAAACTTAAAACCAGTCGTGGCCCAGGGGTACAAAGTGTGAAATCGACTGGTTGTGGGTTCGATCCACACTCGAGGAAATGAAATATTTATTTACATTTATATTTACATTTCTTCGCTCGGATGTCGAGGCAAAGCGCGGCGTTGAGTTCCGCCACTCAATACTCAATGCCTCCAGAACTCCGCGGAAAGTGGGGAACGGAGTGTCTTAACACTAGGTTCCCTCTGCCTACCCTACTGTGTGCGTGAGGCTGATTTAAAACTATAAATATTTTTATGCACTCTACACTCGATTTTGTATTATATCGGTATATTATAAATAACTTCTTTTTAATATTATTTACAGAAAATGTGGTATGAAAAAAAGATAGAACGACTCAAGATCGCAATTCAAACTATATTGGAAGCTATCGACTTAGCTCGCTGCGAATTGGAATGACACCTATATAGGTACGGTTAAAAAGGAAGTATAATTTTAAAAATATAAAATTAAATATAAATTTAATAATTACATAGCTTTTCAATAAATTAAATTACTTATCGAATCTTTAATCTATTTTTTATGACACTATAAGTGTAACTCTTTTAAGTTATGAAAGTTATTAAAATCTTATTGCTTTAATTACTTCTCCTCTGTTTAAAAACATTTGATATATTGTAAAAAAACATTAAATCAGCTTCATGCTGTAGTCCACAATATCAGGGTAGGCAGAGGGGACCTAGTGTTAAGAGCGAAGAAATGAAAATATCAATTTAAATAAATATTACATTTAGTCGAGTGGGGAATGAACCCATAAACAGTCGCGTAAGTACTAGGTACCTACTTGAAGGCAGTATTTTGATTGAACCTCTTTTTAACATTAAATATTCTATTGTTTAACATTATCTCTTTTTTAACGTACAACCTCTTCCGTATATTCTATATATAACATGACATGGGAATAGTGAATACTGATCACTAATCTAGACTAGAAAAAAATATCACTGTACTTTGTCGATACATATCTTAATATCTGGTTAGTTTATTATAATTTAGAATTACATTTACTTTCAAGTTATTTACTGACTTTACTGAGTTTCTTGCCGGCTCTTCTCAGCAGAACTGCTTTCCGAACCGGTGGTAGCTTTTTTTTTTGTTTACATGTTCATTTGACGATTCAAAAGTGCTTATAAGAGTTTATTTGAATAAAGAATATTTTGAATTTGAATTTACTAATTACATTAAGTCAAACAGATACGAACCGTATTAGGTTGAATGGATATTAATGTTGTTACAAATATATCTAATAATAAAAAATAGAGACAGATAAATAATACTTTATTAAAACTTTATGAAAGCTACTTATAAACATGCACCACTCTTGCCAGTCACAATGTACCTAGCTCAGAGAGATGAAAAGATTGTGTTTATTATAATTTTTGAAATTATTAATAAACAAACACGATCTTGTTTTGAACTTCTCCATACCTGTAAAATATATATATATATATATCAAATTAAAAATCAAATCGAATTAAATCAGCGTCACGCTGTATCCCGCACACATATCACTTTAAATTATTAAAAAAGTTGGGAACAGTCGTGGCGCAGGGGCACAGAGTGACTGTAAACGCGGCTGGTTGTGGGTTTGATCCCCACTCGAAGAAATAAACTCAACACGCAATCCCTCAAGAATTCAGCGGAAAGTGGGGAACGGAGTGTCTTAACACTAGGTTCCCTTTGCTTACCCTGCTGTGTGAGGGATGTGTGTAATTTTTATACATAAGTACAAGCTTAAAGAATTTATCTAAATAAAATTTAATAACAATTAATTTTAATTATAAATGTACAAAAGTTTTAATTGCAAATCATAAAAAAATATATAATTATCAAAATATATAATTATAAATTATTTCCGCTTAACATTATGTAACGGACTCACCTTTTACTGAGAAGTCAAAAGCGAATCGTTGAGTAGCCACTACGTCTAACTAACGTATACTTTATGTAATCTCTTTATCTCCTCGACCATGCCGTCCAAAATGATGGCCAGCTCGCTTGAATTCGATATGATAGCTGAGTCGGCCATAGCTCCCAATTTTAGAACCCCGTCATAGCAGAGAGCTGTTATACCTAAACCTGTATTAAAGAATATGCTAATTATATGGTGTGTATGGTAGAGCACATATCACTTCGCCATTGTCACGCTGTGTGGAGAAAACACGAAGGAGATGCAAATTATAGGTTTTATCGTTAATATAAGAGTGAAGAATCAGACACATTATATGTTTGTTACTACTAAATTAATTTATGTACTATTATATTTTAGCGTTTTTAGTATTTGCAACACAATTTAAAAGGTACCGCGCCTTAGGCATTTTTGAAAAAGTTTGTTATTTTCAAATCGTAACAGAACTTCAGAATCTTATTTTACACTTTTAGTTGTACCTATATTACCGTAAATATTAGTAAAAGCATGGCCAATTTTTTTTAATTGACAATATAAATTATAATATTTGCTTACTGACCATTTCTAATGGCTCCAAATTATATTATATAAAAAAATATATTAAATAAAAATTTTGTTTTTATATAAAATTATACTGATAGAGACCAACTCTCTTACGTGGTACTATAACACAGTGTGTTAACTGTACTTATTTCTACTCTGCTATAAAATACGGAAAAAATCGTACGAAAAAAAAGAAATAACAAATGATTTATACTATATATCGATATTATTACATATAAAGGTAACAATTTTCAAACAAAGAAGATTATTTCATTACACTAAAACAATTCAAAATGCTAACACACTTTTGTAAAACATTCACCTCTTTGCTACGCTCTGAACGTCAAATGGGTTAAAATAATTCAGCTTTGCTTTCAAATTTTATAGCGAAATTATAATCTAATATACCAATAAAATTAATGATATAAATCAAAAATCACCTTCACGCTGTATCCATATGCACACAGCAGGGTAGGCAGAGGGAACCTAGTGTTAAGATACTCCGTTCCCCACTACGATACGTTAGCGATGTCAAAATATTGATAAATATCGATATCTATCTACATATAACAGAAGGATAAAAATGATTTAATAAATTAGCCTATGAGCCTACATTGTACCACATTGCGGGGTTACGAGACTCAGATCGAGGCTAATTTCATTATAGGGCTTTAAGTCAACCAGACCGTGCGCGATTGAGTTACGGCTTGTTATTTTTTAAATGGTATTAACAGACCTGTGTTCCCCTTGTTTGGTACAAAGAATACTAAAGATTTTAGGACACCGCCACATATGCTCAGCAGCTTTGGTCCTGGCATGTTACTCAGCACCATGGTCGCTTGACTGCTGTTGAACATGGGATAAAGCAATTCTTTAGGCAGGATACTGCATATCTTAAGAAAATAGTGATTTGTCTGGAAAAAGATATAAGCCAATTCACAGATATATATAATTAATAATTAAATTTCTACTACATTATTGTATAAAATTGATGATCGCTATTGCTTATGCACATATGTATGCGACCCACAATGCACTGTCTCTATATTGATTGGAGACATGATTATTTTTACTTATTTAGAAAACGTACAAAAATTTTAACATAGCGGGATTCAAACCCGCGGCTCCTGGAAACCGACCAGGCGCTCTGACCACTAAGCCATACGTTCTTTCAAGCTACGTCGAAATTTTTATACGCTTGTTACAACTTATTTGTTGTTAGCAGCTCTGTAGGAAGATTTTTACAAATTTCCGCTACCCAAAGATAATTACTAAGAACTGTCATTTAGCAAGAGAGAATACTATTTGTTAAATACTCTTAACATTTTTAAAATGTTATTCCACACTTAGGAAAGCAAAATACTTATTTAGAAACCGTATAAAATTTGAACGTAGCGGGACTTGAACCGGCGCCCCCTGGAAACCGACCTTATAAATTATAAAATTAGAAATAACACTTTAAAAATGTTAAAAATGATTATTTTTATTTTTCACCCCACCCTGCTTTTACACACTTTTAAATATTTCATTGCTTTTTTGTTTTTATTTGTATTTTTTTTTATTTGTTTTCTTACCAAAGGATCAGCACTTCGTCGTAATTTGTTAAAGCGCCTCTTCACAGCGTATATGTCTTTTCCTATTGGCAGGTCCAAAATGCTTACAGTAAAGTTGTTTTCCAATCTTATTTCATTATTTTTAGTCTGAGGAAATCTAATTGGTAATATAACAGCCACATTATTTGGCGCAGGGTCAACTTTCTGTCAAAGAAAGAAATATTATTGAGCAACAATAAATATTATTATAGAGATCAATAATTTATCTATGCTATAATTGAATATTATATATATTATTAAAAAAAACAGCTTCACGCTGTATCCCGCACATAGACACTCCGTTCCCCACTTTCTGCCGAATTCTGGAGGCATTGCGTGTTGAGTGGCAGAACTCAACGCCGCGCTTAACCTCGATACCAGAGCGAAGAAATGGAAATATAAATTTAAGTAAATGTTTCATCTCCTCGAGTGGGGATCGAACCCACAACCAATCGGTTGTACAATCACACCTCGTGCCGCTGCGCCACGACTGGCCTCATATTATTAACTGTAATATTATATATATTATTAACCTTACCTTTAAAAAATATTCCCGTAGTCCACAAGACAAAGAAGCTGCTAGAATATCAGAAAAATTGAATTCACCAGCATCCTTTATTTCTTTGATTAAATATAATAAATTAGGGTCAGATTCGGTCCATTTGAATACCTTTTTGCCAGTTAAAGTTGGCCCATGAAGGGAACTTCGGTCAGGCTGTCTTAATATTCCATCAACTAAGCAAAAAGGCATTTCAGACAATTTACGAATCATACTTAACAAATAAGCAGGCGTATATTTGGAGTCCACAGGATATGTTTCGGGCATACAAAACAAACTAGGGTCAATATCTGTGCTATCGGCTATAGTATGACATAAAAACTCTGTTAGAGCAACTCCGTCGCCTGCTGCGTGATGAATTCTAAATATAACACCAAACTCTGTTGTCCCATTTCTGTTTTTAATCTTTTGATTTGTTATCAAGACTTGAAACATACCCTCGTCATTAAAAGGTAATGGCTGGTATGATATTTCGCTCATGATTTCTTCTAAGTCGGTCAAATTTAGCTCGGCAGTGTTAGCTACGTCGATTATCCGTACGTATTGGCTAATGTCGACGTAACAACACTTTCTCCAATAATAAAAGCCATATTCCTCGCTTCTCCTGTAAAATAATTTTTCGCTGTCGGCATTTTGTACGATATTCTGTAATTTCTCCTTTATATGCTCAACTAATTCTTCTGATGAGTTACATACAACCACTCCGAGGACATTGATTATACTTTTAGTGGTGTCGTCTTCTAAACTCCAAAACACATCGAAACTATCCAGAAAACCCGCGAAATGTTTATCTTTTCTTTTAATAATTATAGAACATAAAGTCTTATAAATGTAAGCTATGATTACAAACGCTAATATTAACGGTAAGGCTAAGAATAATATAACTACCATAAACAGTTTTTGCAACTCAATATCGTTTCCTACTTTAATTTTTACTTTCTTCTTAAATGTTCCAAACTGAAATATAAAAGTAAAAACATATGAATTAATAAATATGCATACGTATATTATATGTTTTTTGTAATTAAATTATATTTATTTAAGTAATTTTATCGTAATTACTGTTGTTTGAGTATACGCAATAATTGTAAAGATTTAAATGGTTAATAAAATATTTTTATTTTCCTTCAAAGTAATAAATTATCACGTTTTTTCAGCTTCACGCTGGATTCTACCTCTAGCATGGTAGGCAGAAGGAGCCTAGTGCCACTCTCCACTTTCCGCCGATTTTTTTTTTAAATATTTAATTTTATTTTAAATCTTCATTAAGTGGCGGAACTCAACGCCGCGCTTTGCCTCGACACCAAAGCGAAGAAATTAAAATATTAAATATTTCATTTCCACGAATGGAAATCGAGCCCACAACCTGTTGTGTTTATATTCACACGCTTGTACTCCTGCGCCACGACTGGCCTCAATTATGACTTAAAATTTAAAAAAAATCTTACCTCAACACTGAAGAAAAAATTTATGAATAGTGCTAGTAAAACTCCGCTTACTGCACCAAAGCTGGCTGCTTTTGTGACTACCACTCCTTCTATCGCCTTCATATTGTATGATGAATTAACCACGTTAGAAGAGATATCCTTGGTAAGAGCCGTACTATTCAACAATGCATTTAAATCCATTATTAATAATTATTTTTATTTTTTTTATAATTTAAACTGTCCGAGTGTCTCTTCCGAGACGCTTCAAGTCCAACTGAAATGAGTCCACTAGGTGAACGCGGTTACAAAGAAAAATGAAGCCTTAGGACTTTATAAGACGGTACACGATCTAATTAGTTTTAATGTCGATGCTCATATAACACTTACATAACTGCAATTCCCCAAATATTATTAAAGTAACAAATTTCGTTATTTATTCACCATTTCATTAAGATCTTATCTTCATATATGGATCTAATTATAAACGTTGCATTATTTTTATATACATTTTAAAGTTATTTAAGTATTTACTCCCCGGAGGGCATTTATGAAGAGGTTGATGACAGTGGACGAGGTGAAAGAGGTATGTAGAGATCGTAGCGTTTGGCGCTCCGTTCTGTCTGACTACCCCGCTAGGGATAAAGCGTGAAGCTAGTTATAGTTATAGTTTTTTATAATTATTTACTAATGTTTTTTTTCTGCGCGCGCGAATTCAAGTAAAGTTAGCAAACTTAAAAGTCAAAAAGGACATTATTTACCTAAAATCTTAAATAGCAAGTAAAACAACAATTTTAAGGTATAGATATTTATTATTGTTTTGGTTGTATATGTACATTATTTTAACTGATTTAAAACAAATGAGCATATTAATATAAACATACTTACCCGTGAATCATATTAACACTAAAAATAAATATCCATACCTATATTATAAATTCGAAAGTAACTCTGTCTGTCTGTCTGTCTGTCTGTCTGTCTGTCTGTCTGTCTTTTACGCAATCAGGGCCAAACCGCTAATTCCATCGCGATAAAATACTCATATAGAGATACTTGAGGGGCTTCGGATGAACATAGGTTACTTTTTTTTCTCATATTTGTAATATTTTTGATATATACTAATATATTAAAATATTTTTCATTTGACAGGCAATTTATTCTGCCATGTTAATAACAACCGACCGTTGCTAAGCAACGGTTTCCAAAGTTTATTTGTTGTTGTAAGAAAACGTCACCCAAAGTGAGCTTGCTTAACGTATACATGGCGTGCGCCGACCCCACCTTATGAGATATATAAAAACAATGTTTTACAAAAATATTGTCCTTTAAAAAATGTTTTAAAAAGTCCGCGATACACATACCATGTTTATCTCTGAAGGTTGAGCAAAAGTAACCATTTTAATTGATTTACTTTATATTTATCGGGTTTTTGTGTATGTATTTTCTATAATTTGATATTGATCCTAATGAAAATGAATATAATAGTCGATTTTAGCGTTTTATCTAGATTGAAATTATAGTTTACTGTATAATATTCGAATAAATAATTAAGGAGATGTCACTGATTCGAAATGACCTAGCCTTCGAGCGGCATAGTATGACCGACGCAAAGGGGCAGATAACTTTGACGGTTTTGTAAATTTTCATACATTTTCGAACTACTGTTAATTTTTATGTAATTATTTACTGTTTATAATTAATTTATACTTTTCTTTGGTTCTTCGCTTATTCGAGTAGTAGATCAGTTAGATTTTCATTAATTTCTTGGTGTGGTGTAAGTTGCAGCCCTGCGCGGCATCGGCATATGTATTAAGGAAAGAATTGTTGGTTATTTCATCTCGGTTAGATGATTATCTATACCGTTGTTATACACTTAATAAATTGTAGTTTTAGTTTTATGAGATTTTATTTGATATTGCTCGCAAAACTTATCATATTTAATGTAGAAAGGACTTTAGTTATTTCATATAGTATCTATGTACGCGCGCAAGGAAAACGTGGAAAAAGATTTTTCCCGGGTAAATCAGTAAAATTGATTACTGAAAGTCCAATAAAAATCAATTCAGTTATTCTGGACATTAGCTCGGGGAAATAGAAAGACAGACAGAGACAAAAAATATATATTTATTGTATTTGAGTATTATGTAATTAACCACATGCACTTTCAAAAACATAGCACAGCACATTTAATTTTAATTCTTTTAAATATTTATTTTAGGTACTTTGATAATATTAATAATGTAGATGGTTTTGTTTAGTTTTTTTTACTAATATTTATTGGTTACGTTTACTTATAATATTTTTCATTTAGATGAAATACTAAGTAATTTAGATTAGTTACAAATTTTCAAAAGTTATTTCATAAATATATCTAATAAGCATTCGTATAGTTTAAGCGGGCGAAGCCGCGCCCGGGTCCGCTAGTTATTTTATATTTTGAAAATGTGACAATTTGAACGTACTTTACAATTGTTATACTCTACTAAATAATTTATAACAATTACACTGATTTATTCTTTTATAGATGAGATTTAAAAAAATATTATATTTCTTACGTAAATTTGAAATATCTTAAGCTCTCTCTTTAAATTATGTTGTTAATCTTAGCATCCTAGCATAACGAAAAAAGCAAAAAAGACAACCTTATATTAATAAGTATATACCTATGTTATACATACCTATTCGTTAGTCATTACTCCTTAACGTTATATTTACTTACATAATTAAAAAAATATTCTTATCTAAATCGAATTAAAGTTCCACGTGCTTTTCAACTTTCTGTCTTTTTATAAAGCAAAGCACATTTATCCATATGAAAGAAGCAGATGCTACGTAGACGACACGCAAATTAGAAGGTATGAAAAAGAAATTTATAGTTTGCCCTGGAATCCAAAACGCTTGGTTTGCTAGAAACGTTTTCCAATATTTGTCTTTTAACTCTTCAAAAACATCTTCTTTACGCTCCAGGATACCGAGCACTGGAAATAATATCTAAATCTTATTTTAATTTTTCAATATTGTATGAGGCCAGTCGTGGCGCAGCGGTACAAAGTGTGACTGTAAAATCGACTGGTTATGAATTCGATTCTCACTCGAGGAATGAAATATTTATCTACATTTATATTTTTATTTCGTCGCTCAGGTGTCGAGGCAAAGAGCGGCGTTGAGTTCCTACCCTGCTGTGTACGGGATACAGCGTGAAGCTGATTCATTTTATAATATTGTATCATTTTAATACTGTTTGTGTTTAACTAAATATATAAATACATAATATTATGTACACTTCAAAATACTTACACGTATAAAAGGCTGCTAGTAACACTGGCGTCATAATAATCTGATCAGAAGCAACCTTAGCGGCCACCGACTTAACGGCGGTGCCCACAAACTTCTTGTCAAGATACTTGTACCTATCAACAGACATACATATAAAATTTTTATATATATTTTTTTACTTTAACATAGATCCTAGACACACACCTACACAGTTATTGCGAGTGTTGTGTGTGGTTTTTTTAAGCTTCACGCTGTATCCCGCACATAATAGGGTACTCAAAGAAAACACTGGAACCTAGTGTTAGGACACTCCGTTCCCCATTCAAACATTTTCGCTCCCCACTTTTGGCCAGTTTAGTGGTGGAACTCAATGCCAATGAAATTAAAAACTATTTCAAATGGTCAGAAAAATGTCTAACCTAAGCTATAAGTAATTATAATTAATATTTTATATACAACTACTTATTAAAAATTGAGATTTAAATTTTAATTACGAATAATTTTAATAAACGACTAGTGTTATTACTTGCCATAATATTATAATTTTGCGATTGGTTACGATTATGCAAAACGAAATAACACATTCATTAATTCCTATTTTGTATATTGATTTCTTTCCGCATACATTATTTCATTAGTGTTATAACATAAGATAGATTTAAAATTTTATATTTAATTTGAATGCAAAAATGTGAGTCATACTTTCTAAAAATTATAAGAAAAAAAAATACAAAATTTAAAATCTTAAAATAATAATAATATAGCCTTTTTATCGTCGTTTCTTTCCCGTTTTTTTATTTCGGGTAAAGGGGTTCCCAATTTTTCTAACCTAAGCTTGTGCTAACGATTCTTCTGAGTGGTATTCGAACCCATAATCGTTGTATTAAGTCAGGCAGTCCCAACTGGGCCGCGATGGCATTTCAAGCCATATAAATAAGCATTTAAATAAAGATTTAAATTAGATGATAATTATTATAAATAACTAAAACATACCAGTAGTATAATGTGGGAGCATACAAGCAACTGCCAACAGTCACGATGCGGCCAGCAGATGCCAAATCGAGATCTGGCTTTTCCGGCTGTAATGTCAAATCAGTCAGTAGGTATATATACAATACATTACATAAAAATAAAGAATTAAAATTATTTCCTATAATAGTCTAATATGTAGAAAAATTTATGATACTTTAAAATTATATCTCCACTTCTTCGCTCTGATATCGAGGCAAAGCTCAGCGTTGATTACCGCCGCTCATCACGCAATCGTCAGCGGAAAGTGGAGAACGGCGTGTCCTAACACTAGGTTCCCCCTGTCTCCCCTGCTGTGTGCGGGACACAGCGTGAAGCTGATTTTTATTTTATTTATGATAGAGTATATACACTAGGTTCTCTTTGATCATTTGGTTACAACAGTGAGATGAATGGTATTGCTTAATAAAAACTTGGTAAATAAAATAGTGTATTAATAGAGTATTTTAAATGTGGACAGTTATTTTACTGATACGTTATAAGTACAAAAATAAAACTTATTTTATTTCATGTGCTAAATATTGTTAGAGTTATTTCAAAATAATTATATATTAGATATAAGGAAAAACACAAGTTTTTAAATAATTTCAACTTATGTTCAATAATAAATCAAGTTAATACGAACAGTTAACTTCCTCCAAAATCATATTAGTCTTTTGTTTTATGTTTTTTATTATTACTAAATAGTATTCGGATTTTCTTTTAATATTTCTTACTATATATTAATATATTATTAGTCAGATATGATAAAAAATATTTTGTTAAATACATTTTTAATTCCATAATTTAAAAACTTTCAGTAATATTGCACAACTATGTAAGTAACTGTTTAGTACTCGATAGGGACCTAGCGATCTTATTGATTCACATGAAATAAAATAACAATAGCTCTATTAATATTTCTCTGCTCCGTTAACTCTGTATGTGAAATAACTGATAAAAAAAATACTCTTTAAATGTCATTGAAAAATGGTAGAGTCAAGTCAATGTCTATGTTTGTACAAGCTAAAAAGTAAAAAAAACTTCTATTTTAATAAAAAATTGACTTAACATAATTTTTGAAAATATAATACCATTACGTAGACATTTGCATCAAAGTAAATTTTGTGTTAAGACACTTTCCGCGGAATTCTGGACGCAGTGCGTGTACAATTGAGGTGGAACTCAACGCCGCGCTTTGCTTAAGTGGCCTAGCATTTATAAATGTGGCAAGAGAAACATTTTAAATTATTAACTTTGATGATATTATTGATAAATTTGCTTCATCAAAAGTTACAAAAATGTATACATAGTAATTAGTTTTATTATTGTATAATAATCATATTATTATTATTAAATATATATATATGTCCTTAAATATACACCAGATCGATTTAATTATTTTTAATAATAATGAACGAATTTTATTTTTCATTCCAATCGTTATAAAATAAATTTATAATATATCAAGAATGATACAATATTTTATAATCAGATAGTCACTACATATTTGTAAGTATATGACCCAATTTATCAGTGAACGTTCAGTTTGACCTACATCTTAGATATTGCTTTAGATATTAATAGAAAAACTAATTATATCGTAGATAACTATCCTAAAATACATATGACAGGTTCAATGGTAGCGTGGCCGAGCGGTCTAAGGCGCTGGTTTAAGGCACCAGTCTCTTCGGAGGCGTGGGTTCGAATCCCACCGCTGCCAAATAGTTTTTGTTATATTGTTTTCTTTATGAATATATATTTTAATGTTATGAATGATCATTTCAAAAGCATCCATGTTGATGTAATTTGTTATAACAACATTTTTTTTTATAGTTTTAAATTATCTTGTTACTAGCTTTCCTTTATCGCTCATATCAAACACTATAATATGATAAACTATTAGTTATATCTGTTTTACAAATATACAAAAATATTCAACCTTTAGAACAGTGGTTCCCAACCAGTGGTCCGCGGACCACCAGTGGTCCGCAGAAGTCTAAATATGGTCCGCGAACGTTTTAAATTGTATGACTGAAGATGGTGAGGCGAAGTTTCTGTTTGATTATCACAGTTAATTTTTATTATACCTACATGCATAGTGGTCCCTGCTACCAAGAATTATATAAAAGTGGTCCTTGATCAAGAAAAGGTTGGGAACCCCTTTCTGCTTTAGAATATTATCTATGATAAAGGCATAAGTAACTTCAATTCGCTATACATGACTCCTCTACTGACTCTACTTAGGAAAATATGAAAATTTTACAATTTTAACTATTATTATTGCACCAAATGGGATAAATACGCTAACTGAAACATGAAAGATTAAAATTTACATTTCTGATTTATGCTTTTCCAGATACAGATATACAGGACTGTCGTAGCGCAGAGGTACAAGTGTGTGATTGTAAACGCGGCAGGTTGTGGGTTCGATTCCCCTCCGAGTAAGTAAAATTTTTATATATTTTCATTTTTGTAAGTCGAGGCAAGTTGCGGTATTGAGTTATGCCACTCAACACGCCACCCCTCTAGATTTTGGCGAAAAGTTGAGAACGAATATTTTTGTATTATTATTATTTCCATTTTAAATGGAAACAGAATGCGTTAAAACTAGGTTCCCGCGCTTCCCTCTGCATACTCTACTATATGCAAGATACAGTGTGAAGCTATAAAAATATAAAATACAAATAGCATATATAGCATACCTAACTAAATAAACAACCATAATAATTGTAAAAAGTTATAAACAATTGATGTCGAACTAATTAACGAGGTAATAAATGATTTAATTAACCTTTTCAGCTTTTAACATTTAAATTTTGTACTGCTTTACTTGTCAGACACATGTTAGTGCCATTATATTAGTATTCTAGGCCATTCGTGGCGCAGGAGCACAAAGTGTGACTGTAAAACCGACTGGTTGTAGGTTCGATCCCCACTCGAGGAGATGAAATATTTACTTAAACTTATATTTCCATTTCTTCGCTCTGGTGTCGAGGCAAAGCGCGGTATTACTCCAAATATATATATATTAATTATTAAACTAAATATAAATAGCTTCCTATGTTTTATCAGACACAAATAGAAAAAGGAGGGTTTCACAACACATAAACTAAATTAACTCATTTTACTAGTGAGGCCAGTCGTGGCACAGGAGCACAAAATATGACTGTAAACACGACTGGTTGTGGTTTCAATCCTCACTTGATGAATAGAAATATTTATTTAAATTTATATTTTCATTTTTTCGCTCGGGTGTCGAGATAAAGCGCGGCTTTGAGTTCCGCCACCCAACACGCCATGCCTCCAGAATTCGGCGGAAAGTGAGGAATAGTGTCTTGACACTAGTTCCCTCTGCCTTCCTTGCCGTGTGCGAGATACAGCATTAAGCTTATTTAATTTATATTTTTAAAATTTTACTAGTAACTTTACCATGTTCATTCTATTGAAGGTCTGCTGTGACAATTCCGCTGCAGTGTAGAATGTCGCATATACCAGCGTGTTCGTCACTACCGGTCTCCGTTTTAGTGACTGTCTCCACCAGGTAGCCATTCGGGATGCCATGGCGGTTTTTTATTTCTTTTCTTATAAAAATATAAAATAGAGCATTAATTAAGAATGTTGCGGCAAAATATGATACTCACATTTATAAAAAATAATTAGGAACAGTGGTTTTTTTCTTTTATTTATTGTTATTTTATTAATAGAAAATCATTCACAACCTAAGCTAATAACACTAAGAATATTACCAATTCTTATAGGAAAAGTAACGTTACAAACAATTCAAGTAGTAATTGACCCCTCCTTCCTGTGGAGTGTAGTGTAGACCTTTGTGATAACATTTTATATTAAATTGAAGTTGAAATTATATAGTTTATAGTTTAATATTCTTTAGTTAAAATTATATATTTTATAGTTTTAAAAGTTTTATATTCTGTATATTGTATTATGTATTGAACGAAATTTGATAGTTGGAACTTTGGAACGAATGTTGTGTAGTTACACTAAACTGACTACTAGGTACATATCAAAGCGACTATAATACTTGCAACCCAAATATAGAAATATATTTATTATTTACTCTTTATATAATTGTTAAAGTTTAAGCTTACACAGATTGATATTTAAAATGTGGCATTATTTAAATTATTTTATGTCGGAAAATATAAAGGAATAAATAAATCTTTCTATTACACGCTGTTATTGATATTAATCGTGGCGTATGGAACATTACTACAAGTGCTTCCGCTACAACTCTCAATGTTAATTTAAAAATAACTATATTTTTAAATAAAAAAAAAATATTATGATTAATAGGACTGTTAAATTGAAGGCAGTTAAGGACCTAATAAGATTTATTTTAATAATTTCTTTTAACTTACCTATAAAATTTCACTTGCACTCAAAATAATTATACTATATATATATTTAGGATCACATAACACTTATATATTTAAATATATATTTTTCGTAATAAAATAATATCCTTATCAATATGCACGTCTCACGTCGTCCGAGCACCGAGTTTCAACTATACCTCAGTCGACGACAATTGCCTTCAATAGAATAATTTAAAAACATCACAGTCACGATCTACATGTTACAATTATTTATTGAATTTCAATATTTTTCTAAAATAGAATAAAATATATATAAAAACGTTTTTTGTACAAAAAAAACATTTCTTTTTACTTCAAATGGAATAAATTTAAATAATAATTTAATGTCATTATCATTCGATTATTGTAGATTACTTTTTAAAATGCCTAGGTATATATATTTTTTAAAGTAATAGCGCAAGATCCCGGGGCCCCCAGACCTACGTAATTTTCGCCAAGCTGAAATTTTGAGGACTATTAATCTAATTAATATGTAGTTAAGACAGTATACGTACACACTAACTTGAAAGTAAAGTCTGTCGGAGGATGATTGAGCTACCGGATTGGTCTGGCTGGTTATAAGGGATCTTGAAATAGTTCATAAATAATATATGTAAAATTAAAGTTTGCTACTATATCGTAGTTTACCCCAATTTTAAAAAAACCTTTAGGGAGTCTGGCAGGAGTAAAGGCCCAGTTAAAGGGTATGGTAATAATAAATATATATTTTTACATTATTCTTAAAAATATATTTATGTACGATCCTTTCTACTTTAGGTGAGAGTGTATCTTAAGATGGCGCTACCTCTGCAAAGGCCCCACTTTCAACTTAGTATAGCAGTATAGACTAATACGAAGTTAATACGCATACAGTCTTAACTATATATTAGACTATTAATCGTCAAAATTACGGCTTTACCAAAATGGCGTAGGTCT